>JAIFZK010000159.1:480000-610000 GCA_027481765.1 Tenualosa thibaudeaui
TACAGAGCTTGTGTGTCTGTGAGTGAGTGTCAGAGAGAGAGAGTGTGTGTGTGTGTGTGTTAGAGATACAGAGCTTGTGTGTCTGTGAGTGAGTGTCAGCAGAGAGAGAGTGTATGTGTGTGTGTGTGTGTGTGTGTGTGTGTTAGAGATACAGAGCTTGTGTGTCTGTGAGTGAGTGTCAGAGAGAGAGAGTGTGTGTGTGTATGTGTGTGTGTGTGTGTGTATGTGTGTGTGTGTGTATGTGTGTGTGTATGTGTGTGTGTGTTAGAGATACAGAGCTTGTGTGTCTGTGAGTGAGTGTCAGAGAGAGAGAGAGTGTGTGTGTATGTGTGTGTGTGTTAGAGATACAGAGCTTGTGTGTCTGTGAGTGAGTGTCAGAGAGAGAGAGTGTGTGTGTATGTGTGTGTGTGTTGGAGATACAGAGCTTGTGTGTCTGTGAGAGAGTGTCAGAGAGAGAGAGTGTGAGTGTGTGTGTGTGTGTGTGTGTTAGAGATACAGAGCTTGTGTGTCTGTGAGTGAGTGTCAGCAGAGAGAGAGTGTATGTGTGTGTGTGTGTGTGTGTGTGTGTGTGTGTGTGTGTGTTAGAGATACAGAGCTTGTGTGTCTGTGAGTGAGTGTCAGAGAGAGAGAGAGTGTGTGTGTATGTGTGTGTGTGTTAGAGATACAGAGCTTGTGTGTCTGTGAGTGAGTGTCAGAGAGAGAGAGTGTGTGTGTATGTGTGTGTGTGTTAGAGATACAGAGCTTGTGTGTCTGTGAGTGAGTGTCAGAGAGAGAGTGTGTGTGTATGTGTGTGTGTTAGAGATACAGAGCTTGTGTGTCTGCGAGTGAGTGTCAGAGAGAAAGAGTGTGTGTGTGTGTTAGAGATACAGAGCTTGTGTGTCTGTGAGTGAGTGTCAGAGAGAGAGAGAGTGTGTGTGTATGTGTGTGTTAGAGATACAGAGCTTGTGTGTCTGTGAGTGAGTGTCAGAGAGAGAGTGTGTGTGTGTGTATGTGTGTGTGTGTGTTAGAGATACAGAGCTTTTGTGTCTGTGAGTGAGTGTCAGAGAGAGAGAGAGTGTGTGTGTATGTGTGTGTGTGTTAGAGATACAGAGCTTGTGTGTCTGTGAGTGAGTGTCAGAGAGAGAGAGTGTGTATGTGTGTGTGTGTGTGTGTGTGTGTGTTGGAGATACAGAGCTTGTGTGTCTGCGAGTGAGTGTCAGAGAGAGAGAGAGTGTGTGTGTATGTGTGTGTGTGTGTGTGTGTGTGTGTTGGAGATACAGAGCTTGTGTGTCTGCGAGTGAGTGTCAGAGAGAGAGAGTGTGTGTGTGTATGTGTGTGTGTGTGTTAGAGATACAGAGCTTGTGTGTCTGTGAGTGAGTGTCAGAGAGAGAGAGTGTGTGTGTGTGTGTGTGTGTGTGTGTGTGTGTGTTGGAGATACAGAGCTTGTGTGTCTGTGAGTATCAGAGAGAGAGTGTGTGTGTGTGTGTGTTTGAGATACAGAGCTTGTGTGTCTGTGAGTGAGTGTCAGAGAGAGAGAGTGTGTATGTGTGTGTGTGTGTGTGTGTTGGAGATACAGAGCTTGTGTGTCTGCGAGTGAGTGTCAGAGAGAGAGAGAGTGTGTGTGTATGTGTGTGTGTGTTAGAGATACAGAGCTTGTGTGTCTGCAGTGAGTGTCAGAGAGAGAGAGTGTGTGTGTATGTGTGTGTGTGTTAGAGATACAGAGCTTGTGTGTCTGTGAGTGAGTGTCAGAGAGAGAGAGTGTGTGTGTGTATGTGTGTGTGTGTGTGTGTGTGTGTGTGTGTGTTGGAGATACAGAGCTTGTGTGTCTGCGAGTGAGTGTCAGAGAGAGAGAGAGTGTGTGTGTATGTGTGTGTGTGTTAGAGATACAGAGCTTGTGTGTCTGTGAGTGAGTGTCAGAGAGAGAGAGTGTGTGTGTGTATGTGTGTGTGTGTGTGTGTGTGTGTGTGTGTGTGTGTTGGAGATACAGAGCTTGTGTGTCTGTGAGTGAGTGTCAGAGAGAGAGAGTGTGTGTGTGTGTGTGTGTGTGTGTGTTAGAGATACAGAGCTTGTGTGTCTGTGAGTGAGTGTCAGAGAGAGAGAGAGTGTGTGTATGTGTGTGTGTGTGTGTTAGAGATACAGAGCTTGTGTGTCTGTGAGTGAGTGTCAGAGAGAGAGAGAGTGTGTGTGTATGTGTGTGTGTGTGTTAGAGATACAGAGCTTGTGTGTCTGTGAGTGAGTGTCAGAGAGAGAGAGAGTGTGTGTGTATGTGTGTGTGTGTGTGTTAGAGATACAGAGCTTGTGTGTCTGTGAGTGAGTGTCAGAGAGAGAGAGAGTGTGTGTGTATGTGTGTGTGTGTGTTAGAGATACAGAGCTTGTGTGTCTGTGAGTGAGTGTCAGAGAGAGAGAGAGTGTGTGTGTATGTGTGTGTGTGTGTTAGAGATACAGAGCTTGTGTGTCTGCGAGTGAGTGTCAGAGAGAGAGAGAGTGTGTGTGTATGTGTGTGTGTGTTAGAGATACAGAGCTTGTGTGTCTGTGAGTGAGTGTCAGAGAGAGAGAGTGTGTATGTGTGTGTGTGTGTTGGAGATACAGAGCTTGTGTGTCTGCGAGTGAGTGTCAGAGAGAGAGGGTGTGTGTGTATGTGTGTGTGTGTGTGTGTTAGAGATACAGAGCTTGTGTGTCTGCGAGTGAGTGTCAGAGAGAGAGAGAGTGTGTGTGTATGTGTGTGTGTGTTAGAGATACAGAGCTTGTGTGTCTGTGAGTGAGTGTCAGAGAGAGAGAGAGAGTGTGTGTGTATGTGTGTGTGTGTTAGAGATACAGAGCTTGTGTGTCTGCGAGTGAGTGTCAGAGAGAGAGAGAGTGTGTGTGTATGTGTGTGTGTGTTAGACATACAGAGCTTGTGTGTCTGTGAGTGAGTGTCAGAGAGAGAGGGTGTGTGTGTGTGGGGGGGGGGCCTGCTCCCCCTAATTGATGTCCAGTATAGGCAGACAAACACATACTTTCACTCATCACTTCAGATAATTTCTCTGCATTTCTTATACCAAGTAACTACATACATGTGAGAGTAAAGTTTCCTTGCATGTCTGTGTGACCTCTAATTTTGACCTTTGACCTTTTCTGCTCCCTCTCTTTCCATCATTATTTCTCTCACCCCCCTCCCCCTCCCCATCTCTCTTTCTTTCTGTCGCTCCTTGTCTCTCCCTCCAGTTTGACAGAGTCTGGCGCTCTTGAAGGCATCACCAAGGTGAAGAAGACATCCAACGGTCGTGAACGACAGAGAGAAGCTGCCTTATGAGACCCCACCCACTTGCCATACTCCTGATTTTTGATTGGCCCCCATGCACACATGGGGGGAAGAGTCTGGACTCCTAGTGCCTCCCCCATTGTGACCATTTTTGCTGAAGGTCTCCACTATGGCATTGGTTGTCATGACTGACCGTCGCTATGCAACAACATCAATAGTTAACGAGATGAGGAAGAACAGAGGAAATAAATGATGATGATAAGGAAGAGAAGGATGAAGGTGTCTTCTCCTTTTGGGTCCTTTCTTCCTACAGCTCTCGAGACACAGTCATCCTACCCCTTTACCTTGCCCCCTTTGTTATGGCTTGCAGTGGTGCATTCCAGTGACTGCTCCCCCCTCATAACCTCTTGAATGGTTTGGACCAAGGTGAAGATGGACCTTGAAGTAATTGGTGGTGGTGTTTTTCTTATGTTTTTTATGATTATTTATTTGATTTTTTTTTGTTTTTGTTTTTTTTTGTTTGTTTGTTTTTAAGTCTCATTGCATTTCACCCATTCACATTTGATTCTCTTGTTCCTCTTGTTCCTTCTTTTCCTTTATCACCACTGATCTCACCTCAAGTTCTCTTTATCTTTTTTTTTCCTCCTCTCTATAGTTTTACACTTCATACATTTTTCTCTCTTTCTCTCAGGGAAGGGGAGAAGTATTGAGATTCCAAAGATGTGACATGACTTTTAAACAATCATTTGGCTTGCATAATTTTATTCAAGAAATCAATGTTCTAACATAAAATTATTATTTAAGTGGTACACTTTTTTATTTGATGTGCTGCAGTTGTGTTTTAATAACAAGATATATATATATTTTGTTGATGGAGAGTATTTGTGTTTTTGACTGTAGGACATGTTATCTGTGTTCACAAATGCTTACTCGTTTGAACGACGACAGTGGCTTTGTACACCCCACACCCCACCCCACCCGCCTCAGTTACAAATGGCGATGTGACCAACTAAACATCTGATGCAATTTTCCATCAGTGTTCTTTGCAAATACATTATATTTTTCTTCTAAATATATTCAGGTGTTTGCGTGCGAAGGTGAGCATGCATGTATGTGTGTCTGGCTTTGTGTGTGTGAAGTTTGTGGCTGGCTGTGTGTAGACTTTCTCTCTCTCTCTGTCTGTCTGTCTGTCTGTCTGTCGGTAGTTCCTGGTAGAAGTGTCCACCCTAATATTTGCGCTGACAGGCTTCAAGTTCCAGCCAGCCTCAAAATTTTCCTGTGTGTGTGTATTGTAGGGTGGATGTGTGTGTGTGTACATCCATGTGTTGTTTCTACCCCCTCTGTGAGCAGTAATAACGGCCAGATACTCCTACATTCTGTTGGTCAAGTGTGCCTATTAGTTAAATGAGTTAACCTGTATGATGCAGTAGCCTATTTGTGTGGCTGTGTGTGTTTTTGTTTTTGCTTTTGTTTTGATTTGTTTGTTTTTTGATGCTTTTGCTTCCCCTCTCTGGCAGTAATTTAGGAAGATTTTGGAAAACAATATAGACCAATTCAAGTCTCATAATGAGGCAAACTGATCTATTTTATTATGAGACCAAATTCAGTGAACTTTCTTTACTTCCATAGGCTGTGCAAGGATCTAAGTATTGTCATGGCAACTGTAGTCATTTGGTCTAAATACTGTAATATACTGGGTAAGCAATTGTGACGCATCGAGGAGTGCAGTCTTGCCTGGTTTCGGCCGTAAACTAGCACAGTACAGTTTTTTGGAGCTACATATGACTTTAATATCTTGAGGTCAGATCATTCGGAGCAGGACTTGAAGCCCTCTGGCTAACTTTACCATTACCTCCCAGCCCCCCGACCCACCCACCATCTCCTCAGCCCTTGACATTTATTTTTGCCTTGTTGTCAGAAGGTTGACACAGTCCTGTCTCTACTTGTCTTTTGAAATAAAATAATTGAATGTGTTTTGGTGGTCTATGTTTGTGTGTGTGTGAGGGAGTGCGAGACTGAAAGCTTAATATGAAAGCATAAAGCTCAGATTTTTGTTTATATTTGTCTGAAGAAAACAACAAATACATGTTTAAATTTAGATTAAAAATGGTGAAGTTGTAAGTTTTTTTGTGAGTTAAAAAATCTGATATATGGAGACTATTAAAGCACTTCTTCCCATCAGAGCAAAAGTGCAGTGTCACTGTGAATACTGCATGTGATGACGCCGTATATAGCCTAACCGAGGCGAGTCTTGGCACTGGCGCGTAACTCAATATTGCGGCCAACGTGACCAACTTATACCGTACGTCCGGTCGGTCCCTTTCAGAGACCGCTGAAACCACGTCAGACTTTGTCAGAGCGACGAACGAATTCTTCGGGCTGCTTTCCTTGCAACGTCAGATTCCTTTTCCAGCTGGCTGTCCAGTCTGAAACCAACAATGTGAGTAAATATATCTGCGTAATTTTCGCAAGCTACGGTTCTACCAATTTATGGCGCTCTCTTCGTGATGATTCTAAGTAACGCAACTTTGGAATACAGTAGTTTTAGACATACCATGTTAAAGACATCCTTAATTCATCTTAAAGTTATTGACCTATAGCACCTGCACGATGCGTACCCGTGACGCATTATATACGTAGTCGATTCACATTGGCATTAGCAACTTAATTGCATGCTGTGCTTAAATAGACGATATATATTTTATGATGTGACGTCCGACTGCCCTTTCCAGGGGTCCTATATCAAAGTTGTCGGCGCCGGTTTACAGTTGCGCCAATGGTACCCCTGCAGCGGAGTCAACTTTCTCCGCAGTGCAGTGAGGCACAGCGTGCTGAAGCAGCTGTCCTTCTATCAGGCAGCTCTCTCACGCTTTTGCTTTGAAAGGATGCAAGAGTCATTAACAGTCTGCAAAAAGAGAATATTTCCGACCTTTTCGTCATCAATCGACAATTTAACTTAGCAACTAGACTACTTTGAGAGGTTGGCTAGCCTATACATCATGCGGTCACGGTGTTGCCAACGCCTACTTCTTCATGCGCTTTGAGATCGACCTCATTTTACCCCAGGCACGCAGCCTGTCCGGGATGGCACGGATAAAAAATTACGCCGCACATCTCTCCTCTCTGTCTCCCTCTCTCCCTCTCTCTTTCTGATAGCCTTTCATATGTTGTGTCCTCATCTCTCATTTAAATTTTCGTAAATTATTTGTCTTCCTACAATGTTTCATAAAGGTTTGTATGTTTTTTTCCCCCTTTTTGTTTTGGTCATTTTCTTTGCAAACTTTTCTGTAGGCTACTCATGCCTCTCTGTATGTCTCCCAGGGACTTTTCTGTAGGCTACTCATGCCTCTCTGTATGTCTCCCAGGGACTTTTCTGTAGGCTACTCATGCCTCTCTGTATGTCTCCCAGGGACTTCATTGTCGGTTTGCTGCTGCCTGTAGCCATTCTTGGCTTTGCAGAGAGTGGGGTTGGGTAAGCAAGAAAATTATCCTTTAAATGTGTGTGTGTGTGAGTGTGTGTGTGTGTGTGTGTGTGTGTGAGAGAGAGAGTGTGTGTGTGTGTATGTGTACATACATTTCTATTACTGCTTAATTTCTCTCCTCTGTCCATCCATGGCAGCCCTAGTAACTCCAGCAGCAGTTTCTGCACAGAGTCTAAGGAGTGCCTCCAGTTTGACCTGGTCTGCAAAACAGATGAGTATGAGGTGGGTACAAGTGCAGAACCAGAGTACAACACAATACAACACAGAAGTACAACACAGAGCACAACACAATACAACACAGGCACACAACAATACAACAGCAGACAACACAGCACAGCACAACACAATGCAACACAGCACAGCACAACACAATACAACACAGAACAGCACAACACAATGCAACACAGCGCAGCACAACACAACACAATACAGCACAGCACAGTACAACACAATACAACACAGAACAGCACACAATACAACACAGCACAGCACAGTACAACACAATACAACACAGCACAGCACAGTACAACACAATACAACACAGCACAGCACAGTACAACACAATACAACACAGCACAGCACAGCACAGTACAACACAATACAACACAGCACAGTACAACACAATACAACACAGCACAGCACAACACAATACAACACAGCACAGCACAGTACAACACAATACAACACAGAACAGCACAACACAGCACAGCACAGTACAACACAATACAACACAGAACAGCACACAATACAACACAGCACAGCACAGTACAACACAATACAACACAGCACAGCACAGCACAGTACAACACAATACAACACAGAACAGCACAACACAATACAACACAGCACAGCACAGTACAACACAATACAACACAGCACAGTACAACACAATACAACACAGCACAGCACAGTACAACACAATACAACACAGCACAGCACAGCACAGCACAGTACAACACAATACAACACAGAACAGCACAACACAATACAACACAGCACAGCACAGCACAGTACAACACAATACAACACAGAACAGCACAACACAATACAACACAGCACAGCACAGCACAACACAATACAACACAACACAACACAACACAACACAACACAACACAGCACAGCACAGCAGAGCACAGCACAGCACAGCAGAGCAGAGCAGAGCAGAGCAGAGCAAAGCATGGGGTGAGCAGGCATACAAGACACAACTCAGACTCTACACAACACAGAACATAACACAACCCTTCATCATCCCATTCAGAAGGCATCAGTCATGTCAGTCTCTCTCCTCAGTCCTGTTGGAAACATGCAGTGTATGATCCAGTCCTAATAGAATAATGTGAGTCAGATCCTGTCAGTTCCAGAGTATGTTTTGTCTGATCGTCAAGTTTGGTGGTAAAATCCCAGTCAACATTTGTATGTAGGTTAGTGAGGATGGACATCATAAGAGAGCCAAGAACAAAACAAAACAAAACCTAATGGGACACTCAAAGCCAGTTGGTAAACAAGGCATGATTTCAGCAGATTTCTTAATTCAGTTCTCATTGTTTCATTTTGTGTCTGTTCAGATACACTGTGTGTGCTTGCAGGCAACATTTGACATTGATTGATTTTGTGTATACGTGTGTGTGTGTGTGTGTGTGTGTTTGTGTGTGTGTCACAGGTGCGGCACTACAGTCCTACCCGCTGGGTCTCTACCGATGCTGAGGCCTATTTTATGGGAGTGGGAGCAGCAATGGCCTTCAGGAGGCTGTTCCAGTACATCACAGGAGCCAATGAAGATGGTATGTGTGCATATGTGTGTGGGGGTGGGGGGGGGTGTATGTGTGTATGCATGTGTGAGTGTATGTATGTGTGTGCGTGTATGTACGCATGTGTGTGCCTGTTTGCATGTGTGTGTATACGTTGGTGTGTGTATGTGTGTGTGTGTGTGTGTACGCGTGTGTGTGTGTGTGTGTGTGTTGCAAAACCTGTTGTGTTATTAAAAAAGGTTTACATGAGCACAAGTGTGCTGTTTAGGTGATGCAATGTATTTGGTGTATGTTTGCTTGGCTGGGTGTCATGATTTTTGTGTCTGCTTGTATGTGTCTGTGTGTGTGTGTGTGTGTGTGTGTGTGTGTGTATTTGCGTGTCTCTGTGTGTATGAACATTAAGGCGTGAAGATAGAGATGACTGCTCCAGTTCTGGTGAAGATCCCAGAGGAAACCAAGATGTGGGAGCCGGCCATTTACACCCTTAGCCTCCTGCTTCCTTCAGCCTATCAGGACAACCCTCCTGCCCCCACCAATGACAAGGTCAGTCACAGCCACCAATCAAATGACAGTTTGGTAATTAATCCCACCCACTCACCCATATAATTGAAATGTATAGGACTTGGCGATGTTTGCAACCCTGCAAAGTGCTGGCCGATCTACTGTGATCTTGAATACACCTAATATTTAGTGCTTTATCTATTGAGCTTAGAAGCAGTGTAGCTTTCTATTGGTTAAATACAAAAAACACAACTCCATTGTTTTCACTGAGTGCATGTAACCCAATAGCAGGTGTCTGATACTACAAATAAACAGGGAAAATTCTCCTATTGGCTTCCATGAATAAAGCATTGGCAGTGGAAGTGGTGAGATTAAACTTAAAGACTTCCAATTGGCTCGGAAACATAAGGGAACCCTCCCCCCCAACGACTCTGAAAGATGCTGAGCTCTCATTGGCTACGGTAAGTAGTTTAGCGTTGTTATTTGCCAGTGCAGGGTCTGATGCTGATACTGATTGGCCCCTGGTGTTCATGTGTGCCTTTTCTCCTTCCCCCTGATGTCCACAGCTCTATTTTACGGACATGCCAGATATGGACGTATACGTGCGGAGCTACGGCGGGTGGATGCTGTCTGTGACCTCCAGACTGCATGCTCATCTCCTGACTAAGGAGCTGCACCACGCCCAGGCACAGTACAACCACACCTACCACTATGGGGTGGGCTACGACAGGTACACACACACTCACACACACACCTACCACTATGGGGTGGGCTACGACAGGTACACACACACACACACACACACCTACCACTATGGGGTGGGCTACGACAGGTACACACACACACACACACACACACACACACACACACACACACCTACCACTATGGGGTGAGCTACGACAGGTATACACACACACACACACACACACACACACACACACACATACACACACACACCTACCACTATGGGGTGGGCTACGACAGGTACACACACACACATACACACACACACACACACACCTACCACTATGGGGTGAGCTACGACAGGTATACACACACACACACACACACACACACACACACACACACACACATACACACACACACCTACCACTATGGGGTGGGCTACGACAGGTACACACACACACACACACATACACACACACACTTACCACTATGGGGTGGGCTACAACAGGTACACACACACACACACACACATACACACACACACACCTACCACTATGGGGTGGGCTACGACAGGTACACACACACATACACATACACACACCTACCACTATGGGGGGGGCTACGAGAGGTACACACACACATACACACACACACACACCTACCACTATGGGGTGGGCTACAACACACACACACA
This sequence comes from Tenualosa thibaudeaui, assembly GCA_027481765.1. Lineage (NCBI taxonomy): Eukaryota > Metazoa > Chordata > Actinopteri > Clupeiformes > Clupeidae > Tenualosa > Tenualosa thibaudeaui. The sequence goes on from JAIFZK010000159.1 coordinate 490,333, forward strand.
CACAAAGGCATACACACTCATACCACTATGGGGTGGGCTATGACAGGTACACTCACACACCTACCACTAGAGGGCAGGCTATGTCAGGTAAACATATACACACCTACCTACCACTAGAGGTGGTAGTCAGTCAATGATTTCTCGAATGACACCCATCTTTTGTGTGTGTGTCAGTAATTTTGATGGCACTTTTGTTTGCTTGTGTGTGTGTATGAGTGTGTGTGTGTGTGTGTGTGTGTGTGTGTGTGTGTGTGTGTCCTTGTAGTCCTCTGAAGTTGTTGAACAGGCACAATGAGGTGTGGTATGTGGCTGAGGGTGACCCTGTCTGTGTCGTTCCTGTGGAAACGCCAACAGCGACCCCGACACCTGACAGCAAGCAATAATCAACTGGCTGTATACAGGTGTGCAAATACAGATGTCCCCTGTATCTACATAGACTTACACACACACACACACACACACACACACACATCCCATTTTTCATAAAACTAGATATACTATAGAACTTATTGCACCTGTCCTACCAGCTTAATGACTCTCTCTGTTTGTTGTGTCTCTGTCTCCCTCTGTGTTTTTCAGGGCTACATAGATGAGTGGACAGAGAATGGACTGATGTATGAAAAGGATAAAAGTCTATGAAAAAGAAAAATAAGATGAACAGAGAAAGAGATGGAGAAAAAGAGAGGAGGAGAGAAAGAGAGATAGAATCTGTCCACTCACTTGTTTAACGTGCCCCTCCCCATCTCCAGTTTCCTTCTCTTTAACTACAAGTCTAAGCTCTGCCATTGCCACAGCAACATATTATATCCATGACAACAACACACTGTTCTGCACATGCTCAGCACAAAGTTCCATGACATTTCACAGGGTATATGAACAAATGTTAGCACCTGCAGATGGTGAAGTAACAAACTCATATGTTTTAGTCATTAGGCTATTGATAGAGACAGAAACATGACTAAAGACAGTGTTACCTCTTTCCAAAGCTAACATGCTAAGCATACTGTACACCTATCAAAAAATATTGTCTGCATTGTGATATCCACTTGGATGATTTTTTCTTGTTTATTTGTTTGTTTGTTTGAAGTGTTTTTTTTACAGGTTGAACTACAGTATTTAAAGCATAATCAATTTCAGTATTAAATTAATATCCATTGATATATAGTGTCCTTTAAAAAAAGGTCCTTAGACCCTTAGACAGCTGTTCTCTCCTATCTAAACTTTGCTACACTACACATGACAGAGCAAAACTAAAGACCTGGTATCTAATAAATACTTGATAACCCAATAAAATCCGTCTGTGTTTGTGTTTTTGCCGCCATGATGAAAGGTCTGTTCCATGATGAAAGGTCTGTTCTTGCAGCTGTTGGACCATTGATGAGTGCCCAGTGACAAAAAAAAACTGTCAGACACTGAGGATATCGCATCAAACTTAACTTGAATTTGAGTGTAGCAAGGACACTGTTAAATGATTCATTACCTATAACCATCCAACAGTTTTTTCCCCTTGACTTATACTATTGGTCTGTTGTTTGCTGTTATCACTCAGCTGCATAGGGCTCAGTACAATGTATCTATTTCCACTATCAAAGTGCGTCACTGAGTAACTGAAACAGTTTTCAGATTTTTTTACGACATTCCCTGAGATGCTTGTGTAAGATCTGCAGGGTTTATTGAACAGACTATGGCATATGCTGACTCGTTGTCTTTACACCAAGAACACTAGTCACAAAAATAGACAATAACTGGATTTGGATAAACAACCCAACTGTATGAAAGAGATCACATTGGGATAACTGGGTTTATGCTAAACCAACGGAGCTACCTGGATACTGTTTTACATTCACAGCGGGTTTGTGGTTGAGAATGAAACTATTAAAACACAACTGTAATCCACATAGTTCATTCATTGTCAGGTTATCAGACACCAATTATAAAGGAGGTCAAGAGACCTGAAGCAGATCTTAAAATGCCAAACACAACACCTAAAAAATTTGCCTCCAGGATGCCACACAACTTTTTGGAAAAAAAAAAATGTAATTAAATATATACAAGATAAAAAGATACCGCATGTATTGGACCTTTCTAGACTTGCCACCTGGATCTATAAATTACATCAGCAGTTATGATGTAAAAACCATATGCTTTAATAATTGGCATGTGGTCTATGGCCATTTCATCTTTTTGGCTATCTGAAACAGGTAAGGTCAGATCGCAATGTTGAAAATGATTTATGACGGAGATTTATAAATTCTTATACTAAAGAAGTCTTAAAACTGAAGCTCAAACACACAGAGGTGTCTGAAGAGACCTTGTCCTTATGTTTGTTTTGCACTGGCTCTCCAACAATGTGTCTAAAGCATATGGCAGTGTTCAATGGAATAAAGGGGCTAGCTAATTGCTACTAGTGGCTAGCTAAGTACTACTAGTGGTTAGCTAATTGCTACTAGTGGGTTCCCAGGCAATTAACAGCAAAAGCCATTCTTTTTCCAACTTCATAGTATTTGGGGTGATTGAGTAAGTCAGTGGATTCACCAAAATGGCACACATATAAAATCAAGCCCAAAAACAAAAGTCAATTTCAGGAGTTTATTATCTTTTTTTATCTTATATTATCTTCTACATCAATGTCATAACCAATCATTTGGAATGCACAACAGCAATGGCATAAGGTAGAATAAGGTAGAAAGAACAACAAATACACAGCTAAAAAATATTCAAAGGAACTGTTTTGGATAAAGCTTGTTCAAAAATTGTTGTTTGTTTGTTTTCCATGATACTACCCCCACCATCTGTAGCTGAGTATTGTGCTTTGCATCAGAAAGAGAGACAGAAAAAATAAACCTACAGTCAGACAACCCTTAAAGCAGACTAGCTGATAACCCTAGGTTTATAAAGCAATACAAATAAAAGTGATACTGTTTACTTAATTGTGAAGGATAGAATTCTCTTGATTATAGACATAAGTGCTGTATGGCGAAGATTCTTGTCATCATTCAGAAGCATACTTCCATAGCATTCTAAGTGCACTTAACATGACATGGGACTCCAGTACCAAGCAAACTCAGCCCTCTTGGTGGGTGACGTCCAGAGGGAAGTTCGGTGTTATGAAAGTCTTTGTCACTCAGAATGGATGTATCCACCATTAACGTGTCAACCAAGCCTATGGTGAGTTTGAAGTGAGCAAGACAAAAGAAGGAGAAGGGGAATAATAAAAAAAGAAGAAAGAAGTCAAATGTAGCACAGTCATTACTTGGATCAAAATGATGCAACACAATACAATATTTATCAGAAACTCAAGAACTACACTTATGATTATATTGTGTGTGTTCTACTTTCGCAAGGGGGGGGGGAGGGGGGAAATCCCCCTTTATGCAGACCAGAGATGAGCTCTTTTATGCTGATACGAAAGATCATTTAAAGTTTATATTGTGACATTCCCACTTATGCAGACTGGAGTTATTCACGTTTGCTCCCATTGTAACACATTATATTGTTCTGTGGTTGCTCTAAGGTTGGTCAGTATTCAATGATCTTTGACTGTCATTAACAGTGGGTTCTCAGTCAAGTATCCAGGATGTTACTGCATATATATCAGATGTATTCTAGGGTGTGTTCTGTTAGTGCTTCTGGTTATCAGTATAGTGTCTATTGCTCTTGTTCCTACCTTTTATGAGGAGAAGCTAGTGGAGTATGATGTTTAGCTGCTGGACATGGACATCTTTCCAGACATCATGCCACCAGACCTCATGGTGCTGCTTGATGACATGCTGCTGGACATCATGCCACCAGCTGAGGACATCATTCCTGCCCCACCCCCTGATATCACACAGCCTCCTGATGACATGCTGATGCTTTCTGATGATATCATGCCTCCAGATATGCTACCCCCTGACATCATTGCTGCCTCATCCCCTGATATCACAGAGCCTCCTGATGACAAGCTGATGCTTTCTGATGATATCATACCTCCAGATATGCTACCCCCTGACATCATTGTTGCTCCACCCCCAGGCATAGAGCCTCCTAATGACATGCTGATGCTTTTTGATGATATCATGCCTCAGATATGCTACCCTCTGACATCATTGTTGCTCCACCCCCTGACATAGAGCCTCCTGATGACATGCTGATGCTTTCTGATGACATATTTCCAGATATGCTACCGCCTGACACCATTGCTGCCCCATCCCCTGACATCATGGCACCTCCTGATGACATCACTGCTGCCCCTCCTCCTGACACCATAGAGCCTCCCCCTGACACCATAGAACTGCCCGATGACATCATGATGCTCTCTGATGACATCATGCCACTACTCGATGACAACATTGCTGCTCCACCCTCTGACATCATAGAGCTGCCTGATATGCTGATACTCTCAGATGATGTCATTCTGCTGCCTGATGACATAATTGCTGCCCCACCCCCTGACATCATAGCTTCACCTTGGGAAGCCATGGAACCACCTGAAGACATGCTGATGCTTTCTGATGACATCATGCCACCACCTGATAGACTACTGCCTGATGACATAATTGCTGCTCCACCCCCTGATACCATAGAGCCTCCTGATGACATCATCACAGACCCTCCTCCTGAAACCACACTGCCACCTGATGACATCCGCATGAGGCACAGGGACACACAGTGGAACCGCTAGAACAATGGCAACTCAGTCAGAGGCTAGTGTTTCAGACGGGAAATAAACAATGAGGCCACTGTCACCCTGCAGTCACCTCTGCCATCACACGGCTCATGCATTCACACTGCTTTGGTAATGGATACTAATGTCTTGCAAAAATGATGCAATACACACAGCTTATGTATTATATAGAACCACACAGCGGAAGGAGGTTAGGACAGACACACACACACACACAAACACGCGCCTACCACTATGAGGTGGGTTACGAGAGGCATACACATCTATCGTGAAAACAATGACGAGCATACACGCACACTCACAAACACACACACATCACATCACTCACCATCCTCAGCAGGCTGTCCAGCTGCGCCTGGAGGTCCATGCATTGGCTTCAGATCTCCCTGATCTCTGACCCAGAGCTCACTGCTGCCTCAGCAACCACAGCAGTCTGGGAGTGCTTCATCTCCACCTTGAGATGAGATACAACACAAACAAAACAAACAAATAAATATATACTTTAAGTAAACATAAACAAAGCAAACAAATAAATAAATATATACTTACAAATAAATATACTGTAAGTAAATACACTAACACATCCACACAAACCAATCACTAGGAAGAGTGCCTTGGAACAAAAGCTAATGCTGTTTCCTAAGTGTGTGTGAGTGAGAGAGAGAGAGAGAGAGAAAATCCCTCTTTACTTTAGAGCGACCTACCTTCCAGGGGCCAAAATCGCGTGTTCAGCACAGGTTGAGTAATATAAATGCAAGGCCTATTATGCCTCCCCTGTTTGCCTTGAGGGGCTGTTTGTTTCACTTTAGCGAACATGTAAAGAACACCTCTAACGTTGACACTTCCTATTAGGTCATGCAGTGTGGGTAATTCTGACTACCAGATCATTCTAATCAGTGAAGTGTTGTGTCCTCCAATTAATCCACGATCAGGCGCAGAAATCACATGCTGGTGGGTTTTACTCGCCATTACACCAGACCCGACTTGCAAATAAGTGTAGGGTTTGAGGCGGGTCACTTAGAGGGTCGAGTGGCGACCCGATCCCCATGTCGGTCAGTGAGAAAGTTACAGGCGCCACTCTACATTTGGGTAAAAATTCGCAGTGTAAAAGGGGCTAAAGAGAGAGAGGAAAGTTTGTATGCTTGTGTGTGTGTGTGTATGTGTGTGTGAGAAAGCGAGAGAGAGAGAAAAGGGGGTTGTGTGAGTGTGTTCCAATTCCCACACTCTGACCTGATTGGAGTACCAGTCCTCCACCTCGTGGCGGTTCTTCTGCATGATACCCTCGTATTCCACCCGTAAGTCCGCTAGGACGTGCTCCAGGTCAGTGCCCTCTGCTGCCTTAACATTCACCTTCACTGTGCCTGTCACATGCTCGCGCATCTCCATCACCTTCTGGGAGGTTAAAGGTCAACTAGGTCATTAGGGTTAACCACTGTCACAGTCAGCTTTTTTTAAAACAAAGAAAAAAAAATCATTGGTTTCATTGATAAATTTCACTGAGAACTGTAAGCGGTGGGAAATAAGTGCATAACGTCATAGTAACGTCAAGCAACAGGGGAGTGTGCAAAACTTGCGCACCTTGGGACGGCGCAAGGTGAAGATTATTGGCGCAAGAAAATATTATGCCCCTCCCCCAATGTTGATGTGGAGTTGGCACCTATGGTAGGTAGGCTATATTAGTGGTGGATTACAGAAGCTGGTAAGCTATATAAACCAGACTTGCATAACGTAATGGTGAATAAATTTTGTGCAATCTTACTTGGATCTATAGCCAGTTTAACGTTGTCGATTGCAAGAATAATTCGCGAATTCTCCAAACACCATCATGAGCTTAGAGAGAGAATGCCGGCTTTAAGACATTAAGAATTTTCTCCTTACCTTTGCACTTACAGTTTAGGACCAATATCATTATTTTTATTTGAATCAGTAATTTTATGAAGAAAAGATGTTATATCAATACATATTTTCTGAAATGTCAAACTTGGCTTCCGGCGCTGGCATAACTGCTGCTGCTGCTGACGCCGCTGAACGACCGAGCCCTCTGGTCCCTCCCTCGAGCACAAGCCATCACATCAAACGCTTCATGCAGGGGGTGTTTTCAAGTGTTTTGCAACGCAACACCCACCTCCGAAGCAGATCTCCATAGAGGAACGTTCCTATTTATATAGGTCCATCGATTAACGTGCAGTGACGCACATACACAAGTCACTGCCTCCATGCTGTTACCTGGGCATTGCACTTTCAGACTGGTGAACTTTTCGACCTTCATATTGTCACCTTGCGAAAATAAAAAATAACCGCCAAAGACATTTTTCAGGAAATACAAAAATAACTAAAATATTTTTTAGATTATTTCGGTAAAAACATTTTTTTAGATTATTGGGCAAAAACATGTTTTTTACATTATTTTAGGAAAATGACGATATTTGTATGATCTCCCATAGGGGTCGTTCTGCCGTTGGGCTACCTGCAACCACATCCCAACCATTTCACAGTCAATCTTTGTGTTGTTTTTTGTTCTGCACTCCATATAGTCTGTAGTGGGATCAGTTTGTCCCATTGTTAACATTGCGTTGCGCTGTTAAGAGTTATGCGTCAAGGTTGAATGAGTTGCACAATAAACTGTTCACCTTCTACTTCTGTTGAAGAGAGATACTTTTTTTAGAAAAAAAAATACATTGGGAGTGCACATCTGCTCCAATATTGATTGGCAATTCCTGTCCGTTTTGCTTATGGATATTAAGTTTGTCCCGACATTTGCTGGCCTGTATAAGAGACCACTTCCAAATTGCAATGCTGCAAAACTTTACCTGTATTCATTTTCCAAAAATTGCATTCAAGCGGCCTTTCGGCAACATTTGCGCAACATAATTTTTCTACAAAGTGTGATGCTAAATGTGTCATTCAGTTGTACTTTATCTTAACGATGTGCCCCTCCAAGACAGCTGACTGACAGCTTTTATGAGTCTTCTCTTAATCACGAGAGATCACAGCAGAATTTATTATACAAGCGTCCGTTGGTCCCGGGGCGATGAGCAGCCAGATGCAATTCCCACGCTGCGACTTGCGCGCCCGCGGTCACGTCACTTGGTTCACTTAGGCCAGAACCAATTATATGAATATATTTCATATACTAACACATAATAATAATACACACATAATAATGATACAAATATTTTTCACTTAAGTGCTACGTTGTGCCACATAAAAAGCGAACTAGTGCAGAACTAGTGCATAAATCCCACCCCCCCGCCCTTGAATTTACTATCTGGGGTTCAATGTTTACATTTATGCATTTAGCAATGTTATGTTGAAGGACACTTTGAAAGGGTCAGGAGGAGCCAGGTTCAATGTTGTAGCCTCTCAGATTGAGAAAAGACATTTCTACCTGCCACTCTGTGCCCATAGAGGTTTAGCTACTGAGACTGAAACTGTGCTGTTTGTGTAGACTTGGATCTTTATGATCTTCCAAGGTATTTACTGTGTATATGTGTGTGTGTGTGTGCGTGCGCACTTGTGTGTGCGCACTTGAAATTTCAGCTATCTGTATCTCTCAGGCTGCATCTCACATCTGTGTGTGTGTGTGTGCTATTGGGATCTCATCCTTCAAACTATGTGTGATCGCCATCTTGTTAATGACCCCAAGTGTGTTTGTACCTTAAACAAGTGCAAAGACACACGTACACACAAACAAACATAAGGCATCAACATTGCAACAAAATTTATTTTATTGATCCTTAAGCCTTGGTCTAACTTTCAGAAACTCCATCCTCAATCATGCATACATTATAAAACAAATGAGATGAGAACCAGATTTAAAAAACAGTGATGCACTATTGTGTCACAAAGCCAGGGGTGATGTCATAGTAGTACAGACAGACCATTGTGATGTCACAATTGCTACACGCCATGTAATTGTGTTCCTTTTTCAATGTCACCTTGAGGTCATTGTGATGTCCCTGGAAATATGTGCGTCACCGTGGTGGGATTGCACAAAACCCTGTCATTTATAACCTTAACACAACCACACAGAAACAAACACCCTCTCTAAAGCGGTTCCAGTATAATAAAAAGATGACAGAATATCTGGAAGTGTAAACTTGAGGTTAACTGGACAGAATATTGACATATTGCGTAAAAAGGGAAAGAGTAAAGACGGATAGAAAGAAAGAGATTAGGAGAGAGTGAGAAAGAGAGAAAGCAAGAGATCAGAGAAAATTATCACAGAGAGACCATGCGAAAGACTGGAATAGAACTGGAAGAACCAAACTTGTAGTTTTACGGCAGATAGTCATCCTCCATTCAGAGGGCTAAGCATTTTCATTGTCTACAGCACTTTGATACATGTCAACACTTCTATAGGAAATCTTAACCTTAACAGACCACTGAGTAGGGAGTGGGAAAGGGCAGGGGTCAATATGTCTTGCATGATTCAACTCTAACCTTTTTTTCATGTCTGTATGTCTAAAAAGTTATGTCTGTATGTCTAAAAAGGCCGATGGGCATTGGCACTGTATGGGGTCAGATAGGGTGCTGTATCCCATGATGCATTGCCCAAGCAGCGGACAGGTGAAGCTGGGCTGCATGCTTAGCTGGGCCCCTTCTCAAAACATCCTCTTAAGCACATATAGTATGTTATTATAATTGTCCTGATCTGTCAGAACTGCCATTCAACATTGTAGGTAACACATCAGCCCAAAGCAGCACAGCTGAAGGGGTACAAACAAACAACAAACAAACAAACAAAAACAATCACAATCTCTATGCACTTCTTGATTCCTTCTTGATCTACAAGTTCCATTTCCATTTATATAGTGCACAACGCATCCTCATCTGAGAACACGTAGTGCTTCTGGAAACAACCTTCTTGTATCAGCATGTTCAGGTGACAAAACCGATTTAACTGTACTCATTTCTCCCAGACATTCAAGCGATCATTAATATCTCTCGTCCTTGAATGGGCACACAAACAGTGAAAAGACTTAAAAAGGCATTTTTTCTTTTTGGCAAATACAAAACAAGACTTTTCAGGGAATCTTGGAAATAAATAACAGAAGGCAAAATCAGCTGGTTGCATTTCTCTGTGGCAAAAACATTGTATGCATGTGTTTGTCTTTGTGTGTGTGTGTGTGTGTGTCTAAGCATATGTAACAGCAGCCTGAAGACACAACTCCTTATATTAAGCTGACCCTTCACAGGTCAGGAGCGAGATAAGGCTAGAGTCCTTGGTAACAGTGGGGCAACTGCTTCTCAAGTTCATTAATTATGGCAAAAGAATTATTATTATTATTATCATCATCATTATTATTAAAAAAGACAAAGATGATTAAAAAAACTCCTTTGTCTGAGATGCATGGTGGCAATGAGCCTACAGACGACAAATATATACAGCCTATCTTGTTAATATAATGCTGAGTAAGAAAGAAAAGTCTTCACCCCTCTAAGTGCTCATGTGGTATGACCCACACAATGGGACAGGTGATGTACCTGTACCACGTTCATGCAGAAAAAAGGGAGAGTGGTTTTTTTAAGACTCTTTGGAAAAGTTTTGTGGGGCAACAAAGTATCTACTAAGCCTACTAAGACTGACACTATTTACAATCGGAAATAAGCAGGAGAGGATAACACATCAGGGCAAAGGTCAGGAGAGCTTGACATTTGACACTGCTTTAGTCTTAAAGCTAGGAACGAAAACTAACAGACATTCCAGGGTCAGAACAGCCCTAACAGGAGACCACAATTCAGAAATATCCAACAGCATTGGTTGGTCTAATTACTAACATTGTAATTATTATAAGCCTGATGTGTTTTGATGCTTTGACGTGAGGACATCGAACTACGGCACTTTAGAAGAAGCTTTGACAACAACATGTACTTACGAATGTGTAGTAGTTTATAAAAGTACAGTTCTGAAGCAAGGAGGTGGGGGGGGGTTTTAATGGCTGGGGACAGGTTAGAGACATTCTTCTCTTTGATAGCACAGGGTAGAGTAGTGGGGTGATTGTGGCTTAACTGTGACATGTTTATTCCCCCACTCTCTTCTAGCGTCATAAGACGCTAGCTTGGTGAGTCACAGATGGGACACAATTGTATGGGACACTCTTGTCAGGTGTTAGATTTTGTTTGAAGATGTTGTCCTCATTTCCTGATTGTCCTGAGACTGTCTTCATGCCTTGCCGTCTTCTTCAGTGTACAGTTTTACTGCTGATAGGGAGGAACAGGAATATGTATACGGATGAGTCCTGACATTTGGACTTGACAGCCATTCTGAATGTGCCTCTCTCTCTCTCCTTGGGACAGATGGGTAATTAAATCATATCTACTTAGCTTGATGAGGATATGGTATAGCATATTTAATCCTTAGGGGTGCTACCTATTTCTGAATGTATGTTAGTGTGTGTGTGTGTGTGTGTGTTTGTGTGTGTGTGAGCGGGGAGCTCATATACACAAAAAATATGTATTTGAGTGCATGTCTAGTCTTTTCTGTGTAGTGCTATTTTTGTGTACACACTGCTGGGCTCTCTGATCTAACTGATAGGGAGACATAGGATACATTTTGGCTCTATGTTGGCTCTAATGCCTTTTGGGCATCACTGGATACCAAGTATAGTGATGTGCCCTGTTACTTGACCTCCCATAGAAGTGGAGCACCGAGTCAACCAGTAGAAGTTGTTTGGGGCCTCATAGAAAAAGATGTACCACTAGGCCTTCAGTGGCTGAGTCCTCAGTGTGTGGGTGTGGGTGGAGCGGAGGTGATTGATAATCAAGCGGAGGGGATGACCTGTGGCCCTCCAAGGGTGTGTATGTGTAGACAGAAGTAAAGAGCCAATTGGGCATGGCCGCTTTTTTGGGTGTGCCATAGGGTTGGGGGGTGTAGATGCGCTTTGCTTCATGGGCCTGCCACAGGTAGATGGGTGTAGAGGTGAGGTGAGGGGTTAAACGGGTGTCATATGTTTCTTTTGTGGGTGTAGGGGTCAGGGGGTCACTCTTTTCTGGTTCACTTCCTGGGCGAGCCGCAGGTTTGTGGGTGTTAGCAGAGAGTTAAAGGGTCACTTGGGGGTGGCGGCCTTTTTGGGCGTGCTCTGCTTCTTGGTCTGCCAGAGGTGGGCGGGGATGGTGAAGGCATCGACACTCATGCTCATGGTCTTGGAAGGGATGGCGCTGAATTGCTTCCTATCCGAGCTGTACTTGTAGATGGCCTCGATGTCGGCGCAGGAGATGACGCGCGGCCCCACGCCGCACAGACGCACCAGCTCCTCTGATGATTCGCCGCCACTGCCAACGCTAACGCTACCGCTTCCGTTGTTGCTACCAGTGGCATTGTTGCCTCCAACACTGGCATTGTTGCCTCCAGCACTGGCATTGTTGCTGCCGCTGTTGGCTGTGTACACGGCTCGGAACTGGCACTGCGCGTCACGGAAAAGGATCAGGAAGTGGTTCGCCGAGCTCTTTTCGATCTCCTGATCGGGGAGGATGTGGAGGTGAGTGGGATGAAGAGAGGAAGAGATAGAGAGAGAAAGAAAGATAATGAGTGTGTGTCGGAGGGAGAATGGAGAGAAAGAGAGAGAGACAGAGAAAGAGAAAATGTGACATGAGGTAAGAAGTAATGATGCAAAAAGAAATGAGAAAGTGAAGAAAGAATGAACAAAGAAAGTGTCATGGAGAGAACAGGGGGAGAGCGAGTGATGGAGAAAGAATTTGGAAATGTGATTGAGAAGAAAGACAGAGACACACAGACATGGAATGATTTAGAGACAGCAGTGTTACCAAGAGGAAAATAGAGGGGGCCATAAAGTGAGAGAAAAATCATGTGAAATAGAGAATGTGAGAAATAGACACGTCTTACAGTCCCACACGGCCATATATTAGCCGCTGAGCCAAACATGCTAACACATGTCAGATCATTGTACTTCTTGCATTTATATAAGATGAGGTGTATGACGCGCAGCATTGCTTGTAATTCAGGGTGAAAACACACTCAATGAATACTGTGAAAACACACTCAATGAATACTGTAAAAACACACTCCATGAGTACTGTGAAAACACACTCCATGAGTACTGTGAAAACACATTCCATGAGTACTGTGAAAACACATTCCATGAGTACTGTGAAAACACACTCAATGAATACTGTGAAAACACACTCAATGAATACTGTAAAAACACACTCCATGAGTACTGTGAAAACACTCTATGAATACTGAGACAAACTACAGGCCTCAGTAAAGAGACAAACACACTGTTCAGAATATTGCATACTAAGTGCAATTATAAACATGAAGTATAATTATAATTATAAATATAATTTAGATAGAATGTGTTGTCCCAACCACATCCACAGCTAAGGCCACCATTAATCTACTGACTATGACATGTGATGCTTCTGAACCTTGCATAATGCATTTGTTCATGAATGTGTGGGTTATGGTTGTGTGAATGTTTAAGTTCCTGTAGGCAATGTATGCCTGAGAATGTGTCGTTATCTTTTATGGGTGCTGGGTATGTAGAGAAGTAGAGAAGGATTAGATAACATAATTCCTCAGAGTGATTTATCATCATTTTTTTTACCATTTCTGTGTGTGTACTCTATGTGTGTGTGTATGTGGTGTGGGTGTGTATATGGTTGTGTATGTATGTGTCTGTGTTTCTGAGGTCTGTATGTCCATGTGTATGTGCACATGTGTGTGTGTGTCCCTCACCTCTATGATCTTGTCCTTCTGCGGCTGGTTGACCTTGCCTGCCAGGCAACAGCGAGAGAGGGCGTTGTGGATGATGAACTTGTTGGACTTGAAGCTGGGCTCCCGATACAGTTTGGGCCCTGTGTACTCCGGCAGCGACGCCGGCGAAGATGCCCCTGAACCATTCTCCCAGTCTCTATCGCCATTCTGATTGGCTGGCCGGGCTGGTGACATTGTCCGCCCCGAGGGAGAGTTGGAGCGACTGGCAGAGAGAGAGAAAGAGAGAAGAGAGAGTGGGAGAAGTTTTGAATAGGATTTGTCTGATAATTCATATTATATTCTATAATGACTGATATGAATGAATAAGTGTGTTTTTATGGACACTCACACACACACACACACACACACACACACACACGTACAGGTGGCTAGACATCAAATGAATAGAGACAAAGAGAAAGACAGAGAAAGTGAGGGAGACCATGCATGTCTGTTCACCTGGGGGGCTTCATGGCAGGCAGAGGCCCGTTGGTCATGGTTGCAGTCAAATTGGATTCTTTCAGGGGGAAGAAAGGATACAATAATCAGAAGAGCAATCCAAGAGCACGGAAAGGAACAGGTTTGACATCAAGAGACACTGAGTTGGGTCAGTCATGGCAGCAGGAATTGAAAATTTTTCGCTTGGGTTTCCACCCAAAAACTCCTCAGCTTTAGGGGTATTCAAATTCAAATCTCAAAGGAAACCTGAGCTTGGAGAGGGGTGGAGAACATTTTTCTGCAAATTAAACCAAAATAGACAGTGTCAGTGACAGGTCTGTTATAAAAACGCCTCTGCAGAAATTGGAGAGTCCTAATTTTAACCTGTGTAGAAATTTCATATGGGCCTAAAAGATTCACCAGCCATTCCAGACAGCAAGAGGTTGGACATTTAGTGGTCGATACCGATTAAATCAAATTTTGCTGTTTGGGACTTTATTAGGAATCTTACACTTATTCAACAGCTCATTACAGCTACATCTAATCTTCCAAACATGGACTCAAACTCTCAGTACAAGAATTGAAATTATCCCGCTGATTATCCTTTCCCTCTTAATTTCATAGCTTTATTTGCTTCGTAATACATTAATTGAATTAGTCATTTGCCATGACTTCCTGAGTCTTGAGAGTTTAACAGGAACTGAAATGGTTTGTATGGTGGTGTGTCGTAACAAACCCTGCAGGTGCAAGTCACTGACACAAGTGACCCATACATCATCAACTGGAGCCCAAGAGGACCTGACGGCCTCATCTTGTTAATGTGCAAGATAACAGGGACGCCGTAGCTCAGTGGGCTCAGTCGTCATAGCATTATCTTGAGGAACCGAGTTTGATTCTGACCCGTGGTCATTTCCCCATCACTTCCCATATCTCTCCCAAACATTTCCTGTCACTCCCTTCTGTCCTATAAGAATAAAGGCAAAAAATCACCCCCCTCCCCACCGGAAAAGAAACATTATCTTCTGTGAACTCAACTTATGTCTTTGATAGACAGGGCACACATATGAGGAGTGATGAGAAAGAAAAGGCAAACCAGAAAGAGAAGTACTGGAATATTGTGTAAGCTAAGGGAAAACATTATCTTCATTATCTTCAGAAAAGCTAGCTATCTTGCTAGTTTTCAGCTTGAAGGACAATGCCATTAAATAAAGCTAGCTCCAAATATAAACCTACTGAACCATGTGGGTAAGCTAATCTTATCACTATACTGGCCTCTTGACAACCCCTGATTGACACAAACAATGTGCCCAAATGCTCTGGTACTGTGCCACATTTGTATGTAGCCAAATTTATAGCATTGCTAGCTTACGACTGAGCTGGCCTAAGACTGTGGAGGAACAGGTTTCAGTGAGAAGCCTGTGAGAAGGTTCCGATCTCTGAGAGGACTGCAACAAGAGACTCAGGCAGAAAAAAAGGCCTAGAGCTAACTCATAGTTAATCCATATTGGCAGTTGGTTGTTTACCACGCTACTTGTTTAGGGACTAGATTCTTTCAGTGTGAGAGAAGAAGGGAGAGATGGAGAAGAGAAGTTACAAAGCAAAAGAGAGTGACAGAGAGGGTGTAAAGGTCTATTAGCTCCTTGCTAAGTCATGTTAGCAGCAGATTTCTATAACCCCGCTCTATTGCAAAGGCTAATCTTGATCTAATTAAGAAGTCACTCAACTAGCATTCCATCCAGTCTGCTTGGTCTGGGTGGTTATCATCAATCCACATATCCAATCAAATCTATTCATCACCCTGTTACCCTAGAATTGTTTGTTTATAACTTATCTATCGATCTATCTATCTATCTATCTATCTATCTATCTATCTATCTATCTATCTATCTATCTATGTATCTATCTATTTATCTATCTATCTATATATATATATATATATATATATATATGAAGTGAGGAAATCGGGTTCTGAACAAGAGATCTATCACGTCACTGTTGGGCACCCAGTGCAATGACAGAGGCAAAGTCAGACAGAAGAGAGCAAGAGACGTGAGGAAATGGAGTGAGTGTGTGTGGTGGCGCTGTGTACTTCTCTGACCAGTCAGGCATAAGGGGTGGCCACACGTGAGTGGGACTCACACAACAGGGACATCACACTGGAGTAGGGCTGGGAAAGGGCCAGCAACACCTGACAGGTTCTCTGTTTACATACTGAACATTTATCTTAATTTACATATCATATGTCTGTCTGCATGTAGGTCTGTATGTTTGTATGTATGTATGAATGTGAACACAGGATTCATGTATGGATGTGTGTATGAGTGCTATATGTGTGTGCATGTGTAGTGTGTATGAATGCAAGCATTGGGTTGAAGGTAGTAGGGGGCGCTAGCCTGGCTAATTATGTATGTCCACCCACATTATATATATTCCTCTGTTCACTTGCATGCTCTACTGTGGACCCAACAGAGTAAGAAGAGTGGTTACCCTTAGTTGCCTTGGCAGGGCTCCTGGGGCTGATGATGGCATTGTTGTCCCGACTCTTGTTGCCACGTTGCTTATGCTGTTGTGGTCTGTGTTGTTGCTGCTGTTGTTGTTTGTGTTGTTGTTGTTGTTGTTTGTGTTGTTTACTGGTGGCTGGCTTCTGGCGAAGCACCTTGTCCAGGTCAGACATGATCTTCAGCTGCTGCCGGCGTTCGTACTCGGCCCGTGTGAAGTCGCCCCGTCTCTGTGGAGTGGACGGGGGCGTGGCACGTGTGCGCTGGGCGGGGGGCGGGGCAAAGAAGGAGGAAGTAGGGAGGGACTGGGATAGGCGTAGCTCATCTGCAGACGATGCCCGACTGTGACTGGAGAAAAGGAAAGGAAAGTGAAGGAAAAAGAGGTTTTTACCCAGACTGTTGTTTTACACAGCATACCAAATACAATGGTTTGTTTCATTAGTTTGGTGAAAAGAAATTTTCTTTACTCACTATTAGATACTAACGTTTACTTTACACACTATTAGATACTAACGTTTACTTTACACACTATTAGATAATAAAGTTTACTTTACACACTATTAGATAATAAAGTTTACTTTACACACTATTAGATACTAACGTTTACTTTACACACTATTAGATAATAAAGTTTACTTTACACACTATTAGATACTACAGTTTACTTCACACATTATTATATACTATAGTTTACTTTACACACTACTAGATACTACAGTTTACTTTACACTTGGTTTGGTGAAGAGAAAAAAAAGAGGTTTTCTTCACACACTATTATATACTATAGCTTACTTTACACACTAATAGATACTAAAGTTTACTTTACACACTATTAGATACTACAGTTTACTTTACACACTATTAGATACTGCAGTTTACTTCACACTTGGTTTGGTGAAAGAGAAAAAAAAAAGTTTTTTCACACAGTATTATATACTATAGTTTACTTTACACACTCTTAGACCCTTTACACACCAGTAGACACTATACCAATAAAACCCATTCTTCACAAACAAGTAACAAAAAAATGGACGTGAAGCTGGACTAGAAATACTACAAATACAAATATACTGGAAGAAGTTGGCTCTCAAGTTTACTCTCTATTTGTGTGTGTGTGTGTGTGTGTGTGTCTGCGTGTATGCAAGCACTAGCAGTTAGGTGTGCATCCATGCGTGTGTGCATGTGTGTGTGTGCGTGTGTGTGCATGCACATGTGTGTGTGGGCGTGTGTATGTGTGTTTGTTTGCACGTGCGTGTGTGTGTATGTGCGTGCGTGTGTGAGTGTGTGTGTGTGCGTGCGTGTGTGAGTGTGTGTGTGTGTGTATGTGTGTACATGAGTGTGTGTGTGTGCGTGCGTGTGTGTGTGTGTGTGTGTGTGTGTGCATGTGTGTGTGTGTGTGTTGTGAGACCTGTTCTCTTTTTCCTGCTCCTGCTCCTGTCGGCGTCTCCTCATCTCCTCTGCTCTCTTCAGTTGTCTCTCCAACAGAGCCGCTTTCCTCTGGGCCATCTCCTCCTCTGACAGGCCCTCCTCCTACACCACACACACACACACACACACACACACACACACACACACATGCACACACAAGCACACATGCAAGTGAGCATGCACACAAACACACACACATGCAAGCATGTACACAGACGAACACACATGCACGCAAGCATGCACACAGAAAAACACACACAAGCACGATGCAAGGGAGCATGCACACAGACACACACACACACACACGCAAGCATGCACACACAAACACGTATAGACAACCACACAGATACACACAATACAAGCACACTATTTTTAGAATAAGTCTGCATGAAGTCCAAGCATACAGTATACACACAGTCTACATATAATTCTAAACCCAGTAAACATAATGACCTTTCCTTGTCTATGATGATCACTCTTGTGTTATATAATGTAGGTTATACCCTACTGGCTCCACCACTGTGCCACTCTGATTTACCCGCAGGTGAAACAGGTGCATCAGGTTGATAGATTGTACCATTATTCACACACACACACACACACACACACACACAAAAAACAACTCTTCTCTCACTCTCACACTCTCTCTAACATGAGCAAATATACACTTTCACTCTCTGTGCTGTGACACACACACACCCATACTGACTCTTTTAATCTCTCTTTCCCTCACCCTGAAGAAGAATCCAACACCTCCTCTGGTCTCAGATTCAGTCTGGTCACTCATGGAGTCGGACGAGAAGACCTCTGGCCCCAGCTCCTGATCCGTCTCCTCGCCGCCGTATCCTAGTGGACCCTGCAGGGACGACAGCGCCTCCTCCAGCAGTCGCTCGCTATCCTCCCCTTGTCCTCCTTCTCTTCCTTCTCCTCCTTCCCCTTCTCCCTCGGTCTCCACCTCCATCTCCCCATCCGTCAGGCCACCGCTGATCATGAGGTCGCTGTCGAACGAGCACTCGGACGGGGCCCCCGAACTGCTGCCTCCCCCTATGCTGCTTCCACCAGCCACCGACCCTGGAGGTCTCGGGAATGCAGCTCCAATAGCGATAGCATTAGCGCTAACATTAGCATTAGCACTGCCGCTAGCGCTAACGTTAGCCCTAGTGGTTACAAGAGCTTGACTAGCAGTAGTAGTGGGAGCTGTAGCCGGAGGATGAGGAACGATGTCAAGCTCCATGCTGAACATGGCCACGTGCTCGTCGCTCGAGACTGACTCCGAGGTGCTCTCCTCAGGCTTAGTTGGTGGTGTAGGGGTGGGGGTTTGAGGCGTGGGCGTTTGTGGCCCGCCGAGGCGGAGCGAGGAGGCCGTCTGTACCTGGCACTTGCTGGGCGAGACACGGCGCAGGTGTGGGAGGGTGTCGACGCTCTGTGGGGGCGTGAGGACACGTGCCAGCGGTGGGAATCGCAGGTCGGAGGGACGGGCAGGCGTCGCACGTTGCTGCTGCCGACGAGGGCTCTTGGGGACCGTCACAGACGAGGGGCTCTTCGGGGTCTTCCGCGTGCCAGAGCCAGAAGCAGGAGTGGTGGAGGTCACCTGAGGGGATTTGGGTGTAGCAGTGGGAGGGGCGTGGTTCTTGTGGGCGGAGTGCGAGGGGGAGGAGGAGGGGGAAATGTCACGGGACAGACGAGGGGGCGTGGCTGAGGCTGAGTTTTTGGGGCTGGCCGGTATGACCCAGGCCTTGCTGGGAGTTGGAGTCTTCCTGCTGGGTGTAGTCTTGGCCCCCGGAGAGGAAGAGGAAGAGGAAGTGGTCTTCTTCGATCCTCCCATGAGCTTCTGCTGTTGCTCAGTGAGCTTTTGCATGTCCCTCTGCAGCGCCTGCAGGGCAGAGCTTAGCTTGGACACTGCCTCATCGTATTGGCTGAGAGGTGCCCCGGTCTCCTCCCCCTTCCTGGTCTCCACCGAGAAGGTGACCTGTTTTTCCAACTTGGGCGCCGCTGCTGCCACCTTCTCTCCCCCTTCCTTCTCCTTCTCTCTCTCCTTCCCTTCCTTGACTGTCTCCTTCCCCTGCTCCTTCTCATCCTTCTCTTTCTCCTTGTCATTCTCCTTCAGCTTCCTCTCCTCCTCCTCCCTCTCTTTCTCCTCCTCACGCCGCAAGTCCTCCTCCATGCGCAAGAGACGCTCCTCCAGAGTTATGGACTCCCCCTCTCCATTTCCTGCACCTCCTCCCCCTTTCTCTCCTCCTCCTTCGCCCTCCCCTTGCTCCCTCTTGAGCTGCATGAAGGCCGTCTTGCCCAGGCGTTGGCGGTGCCGCGTGAAGATGGCCTCGATGCGCCTCTTCTGAGACTCGATGGCACGACGCTTCTCCTCCAGCCGAGAGGCCAGCTCCCAGGCCTCGTCCTGCCCCGCAGGCGTGCTCACGCTCGGGCTGTCGTCCTCTCCGGCCTCCCCTGCTCCTCCGGAGCTCGCAGAACTACCACCTCCTCTGGGCATTGGACGCCTGGGCAGGGAGATGTCTGTTCCGTCGCACTCGGAACCCGGCGTGGGCTCCGACGGTGTCATTGGGGACTCGGGCTGCCTCCGGCGGCGCTCAGCAAAGCTGGTCATTGTGCGTGTCTTGCCTGGGGTGACGGGAGGTGAGGGGTTGGCACTGCCAGGGGTCGAAGCTGCTACTGCTGTTGCTGCTGTCACTGGTGTGGTGATGACAGGAACAGGGGCGGCAGTTTGTGACGGCGAATCCACTCCGACCACGGGCCGACGCATGAGCATCGATCGGCACGGCGCGGAGCAGCTGAGCCTTGAGCCGCCTTTTGACTTCCCGCTTTTTTCTTCCTCTTCCTCGTCGTCGTCCTCGCCAGGCGAGTGCAGGTAGAAGCCCGCCGGTGCCCCCTCTGGTCGCTGCCGTACAGCCACGTTGCCATTGGGTGCGTGGATCAGGTGCAGGGCTTCCTCAATGGTGGGCAGCTCTCCCATTGGTGCAGGAGGGATCATGTGACTCAGGTCCTCAGGTGGGGTGTACGGGGGTTGGGCGAGGTGCGTGGCTGTGATCGTCGCAGTCAGGCTGTCCGTGCTGACGGAGCGGAAGAGAGGGTTGCCCATGACGACGTCCACGTCACTGTCCAGAGGGAAAGGGATACTGAAGGCTACTGCCGAGAGAGGGCGACTGACATGGAGAGATGGAGAGAGAGATAAAGAGAAAGAGAGGAAAGAGCAAGAGGAGAGAGGGAGGGAGAGTGAAAGAGGGGAGAGGGAGGGGGAGAAAGAGAGAGAGAGAGAGAAAGAAGACAGTGAAAGAGAGAAAATAGGGAGGGAGAGAGAGAGGGAAGAGAGGAGAGAGATAGAGAGAGGGAGAAAGCAAAAGAGAGAGAGGGAGATGGAGAGAGAAAAGAAAGAGGGGGAAGCAACAGAGAAAGAGGAGGAAATAGAGAGAGGGCCCAGGGAGAAAATAAGCAAGGGATAGAGAAAAAATTAAGTGAGAGGGTAGAAAGCAAGAAAGAGAAAAAGAGGTTGCAGAGGAGGAAGAGAGAGAAAGTACAGAGAGAGCCATGAAAAGAGAGAGAGAGATGGAGATGTCAAAAAAAAATAAAAGCAGCTGTGAATAAGGGTGACTGGTATGCATTTAAAGGTGGTCAGTGTTTATCTTTGCTCTTACCCTGACTAAGCAAAACACTCCACACATCCCCACACCAACTCTCAGTCTTCCCTCTGGTTATAATGAAGTGTTTGCAGAGGTAATTTAAAGTCTAAGGTGCCCTCAATGTTACTGCTGACTATAAGCTGTTAGATGATACCATCATCTACACACATTCACGTGTGTTTATGTGTGCATGTGCGAGTATAACTGACCAGTATTACGGCGTGTGTGTATGTGTGAGTATATCTGACCAATTTTACTATGTCTGTCTGTGTGTGTGTGTGTGTGGCAGTATAACTGATCAGTTTTATTGTGTGTGTGTACGTGCGTGTATGTGTGTCAGTGTGAGTATAACTGACCAGTTTTACTGTGTGTGCGTGTATATGTGTGAGTATAACTGACCAGTTTTCCTATGTGTGTGTGTGTGTGTATGTGTGAGTATAACTGACCAGTTTTAATATGTCTGTGTGTGTGGCAGTATAACTGACCAGTTTTGCTGTGTTTGTGTGTGTGTATGTGTATGTGTGAGTATAACTGACCAGTGTGTGTTTCCTATTTTTTCCACGTAAAGTATGTACACCTGCCCAAAGCCATGGTAATTATATTTTTTGAATTATGACCAAAAACAGGAAGCTAAATTACTAGTAACTGATTCCACCTTTAACTGACAAGCAAGCATTTTAAAAGGTGCAGTTTTCAGCTTTCAATCAGGAAAACATACATTACAGTCTCACACTCTAACATTGCTTTCATACTGTTTCTCTGTCACAGGGCTGAAGTCATGATACCAATCAAAGTCTTAAATGAATTCACTGGGCAGACTGTCTAAATTGAAGTCAACCAGTAACTGTCCTTATAAGTTATTAGTCGTTATTAGACACTTGGCTCTACTACTCATTTTTAATATAATATTATCAGTTCATGTTAAAATCTGAAAACCACACCTTTAACATAAGTTAAGCCAAAATCAATGCAGGTGTATGACATAGATTTACCTGAGTTGCCTTTTGGGCCAGCCTTTCCCTTCTGCACAGAAAGAAATGGTTGAATTTTAAAAATCAATTATAATATGAAAATGTCCTGAATTAAATCAATACAGTGCACAGAAACTGTACTGTACTGAACAGCTGCTGTAAATTATGTTTAATCTGAATCTCATGTAATTCTAGTGCTGCAAATTAATTAGACACAGTGTATATTCACTATGTGGAAAAGTCAGATAGAATCAGTGCAATTTAAAGCAAAACTACGTATCCCATAAGTCTTTGCTCTCTCACCTGATCCACCTGCTGGGGATACTGGAGAGGTGATGGGCAGAAAGGGCTGCTTGAAGATGAATGATGGAGACCCACTGTAGCAGATAGATGGAGAACATTCAAAAACTACAACTCCCAGTGCTAACTTCAGAGTAATACATGGTAAAAGCTTAAACTTTCATTTGTCATTCAGCATTTGTCATAGCACACAGTTCAACAGTAACAATTAGTGCTTGATCTGACACATTTAGTTAATATTTACTGTTCCTCTACTGAGCTGAGATCTCTAAGTCCCTTTGAATGAGTGTCACCTAAATGAAAACAAATGAAGCTAAATGTAATGTAATCTACAATGTTGTATATGTATATTGTATATGTATTTCATCCTGTATGTTTACCTATACGAGACACACTTCTGTAACTACTGACAGTATTTTACCTGTTGCTGTTCCCATTCATGGGGCTTGTACAACCATCCAGACCAGAGGCATCTGAGAACATAGATGTAGATGAGCATTCAATGACTTGAGTATTGGTGTGTGTGTGTGTGTGTGTGTGTGCGTGTGTGTGTGTGTGTTTTAGTGTTATACCAGTAAGATCCAAGGTCAGTGATGGTTGGACAAAGTCTGGTTTCTGCACCTCAAACCAATTCAACAGCTCAGCCATGAAGCACATGATGTTCAACTGCCGTAGAAACATCACATAAAAAATCACCACAGTTCCATTTCACTCTGTGCCCATGTGCAAAAAACAACAGAAAAGACTCATTGTTCTTGGGTCCTCAGATACAGTTTAGGACTAGGATAAGGATTTTAAACCAACTTGTATTGTAGGATAATATAACCAATGACAACCAAAACTGTTCCCACAAGCATTGACATGCACTGTGTGTGTGTGTGTGTGTGTGTGTGTGTGTGTGTGTGTGTGTGTGTGTGTGTGTATCTGACAACATATGTGCAACATATGTGTGTCTGTTACCTTTAGTGTTGGTGGAGTGTAAAGTAGGTCTTCCAACACCAGGGGGCAGCATCCTTTTAGCCAACGTTCACAGAACTCCCTGATGAGCTGCAGGTTGTAGAGGCTGTCCGCCACTGACATAGTGTCCTTCAGGCACACATCTACACAGACACAAAATGAGCATGTCAGAGAGATTCTTTGAGTGTCTAAGCATGTGTGTTCAGTGTATAGTCTGAGTGTGTGCATGTGTTTAGTTGTGTATGTGTGTGTCAACGGGTTTGTGTGTGTGTGCATCTCTGTGTGTGTGTGTGTGTGTGTATGTGTTTGTTTATGTGTGTGTGTGTGTATGTGTGTATGTGTGTGTGTGTGCGCACCTTCGAGCCGGAGAAGCGTTGGACAGTAAAAGTGCAGCACAGCGGCGATGGCACAGCCATTGGACAGATCCTTCACCTCTGACACAAACGGAAATGTTGGGGTCTGTTTGGACTGGACCTTATCCTTCCTGTAGCGGATCTGAGAGGGAGAAGGAACAGAGAGAGAGAGAGACAGATACGGATGGGAGACATAGAGAGAGAGTGTGAGAGAGTAAAGGAGAGAGACAGAGAGAGAGAGCCAGAGAGAGAGTGTGAGAGAGTAAAGGAGAGAGACAGAGAGAGAGAACCAGAGAGAGAGTGTGAGAGAGTAAAGGAGAGAGACAGAGAGAGAGAGCCAGAGAGAGAGTGTGAGAGAGTAAAGGAGAGAGACAGAGAGAGAGAACCAGAGAGAGAGTGTGAGAGAGTAAAGGAGAGAGACAGAGAGAGAGAGCCAGAGAGAGAGTGTGAGAGAGTAAAGGAGAGAGAGAGAGAGAGAGAGTGTGAGAGAGTAAAGGAGAGAGACAGAGAGAGAGAACCAGAGAGAGAGAGTGTGAGAGAGTAAAGGAGAGAGACAGAGAGAGAGTGTGAGAGAGTAAAGGAGAGAGACAGAGAGAGAGTGAGAGAGATTTAAGGTGAGAGACAGAGAGAGAGAGAGACAGAGAGAGAGTGTGAGAGAGTAAAGGAGAGAGACAGAGAGAGAGAGCCAGAGAGAGAGTGTGAGAGAGTAAAGGAGAGAGACAGAGAGAGAGAGCCAGAGAGAGAGTGTGAGAGAGTAAAGGAGAGAGACAGAGAGAGAGAGCCAGAGAGAGAGTGTGAGAGAGTAAAGGAGAGAGACAGAGAGAGAGAGACAGAGAGAGAGTGTGAGAGAGTAAAGGAGAGAGCCAGAGAGAGAGAGTGTGAGAGAGTAAAGGAGAGAGACAGAGAGAGAGAGCCAGAGAGAGAGTGTGAGAGAGTAAAGGAGAGAGCCAGAGAGAGAGAGTGTGAGAGAGTAAAGGAGAGAGACAGAGAGAGAGAGCCAGAGAGAGAGTGTGAGAGAGTAAAGGAGAGAGCCAGAGAGAGAGAGTGTGAGAGAGTAAAGGAGAGAGAGGGGATAGTGGACAAGGAACATGCAATGGGAAGAGGGGGAGTTGAAGATTGTAGTAAATGAATGATATGGAAGATAATAAACAGATATGACAAAGGAAAGCAGAGTAATAGTGATGGAGGGAAACAGAGAGATAGAGAGAGAGAGAAGGAAGGGAATCAGTGGAGAGAGACATCAGTGGTCTTTATCTTTAGAACAGTTCCATCATATGCATACCATTCTCTTCTCCAGACACAATGGATCAGGTTTTTTCAAATGACAACAGGGAGCTCATTCCTCTGTCCAATAAGCTCTCTCCATTGCTCTCTAGATCTCACACCTGATGATCTATTGGGTTGGTTTTGCTGTCAGGTGACACAGGCTAAATCCCAATGACCCTTAAGTCCTCAACACTCAAAGACTTTGCAGCCATGTATCAGCCAACGATGAAGCCAAGTGATGCACTTAGGTTTTTTAACAGATATTATTTCATGTGTTTCTTTCGTTATTTGCATTTACAAAACTATCTGTTAATTTGTTTTTTGTTTGTTTACATGCATCCCCAGAATCCAGTGTTTTTAAAAATCTTACATTTAGCAGACGCTTTTATCCAAAGCGACTTACGATTAACTATTAATTTGTTCACGGCCAGTCTCTCTTAGAGCAACTCAGGGTTAAATGCCTTGCTCAAGGGTACAAAGTGGAAACCAGGATTCAAAACCACAATTTCCAGGCTACTAGCAGCCTAGACAGGTTCCTTAACCACTACACCACCCACCATCTTCGCGCTGATAATTGACTTGACTGTGATGGGACTAAATCATAATAAAACTCTCTCCATACATCTACATGGGGCCTAATAGTCTCTGAGGGTACAGGGCTGAGAGGTTTAGGAGGGACACTACAGTGTAGCAAGTCTTTTTTAGGAGAGACTCACTCTGTGAGACGGATCAGTGCCACCTGATTCATATACTCAGAACAAACCAAACATTTTCATTCTCTTCCAGTATGAGTCTGAATGAATCGATTCCCTACACTGGTGTGACATCAACCCTGTTGTTGTTGTTGTAGTAACCTGATCCATTGGGAAAGGAAAACAGACTAATCTGTGTATAATTGTGAAGGACTTCTGTGCTGTATGTGTGTGTGTGTGTGAGAGAGAGAGAGGAAGACTATGTGAGTGCGAGCCCCACTACTTCCATCCATTCTGTTAAACACAGACATGAACCACTACAGATCTGAGAACAGTCAGAAGCCACGGGTAACGATTAGAGAAACAGAACTGAACAGGACATGACACATCACCAGTCCAAAGCCAGGCACAGAGTCATCGTGGATGAGAGAAAAAAAAACAGAGGGGTGGTATTAATAAAAATTAAAAAGTCCTATGGACACAAATATTAACACAGACATACAGACAAACACATACACTCACACAAGGTTATCATGCACAGAGACACACAGCCTACACAGTTACTCTCTGAAATGCGCACACACACACACACACACACACACACACACACACACACACACACACACACACACAGAGATCATACACAACTCTAATATGGCACCCACACAAACACCACTCAACTCCACCACACCTACACTTTATAAACAAACAAAAAACAACTAAAAGAAACACACAAACAAAACATTTGCTATAACGAAAAAGATATAAAGTAATAAAAATAAATGTTGGGGCAATAAGACAGGGGTCAAAAGTGAGCATGTGGGTACAGTGAAGGGAAAGAGCAAGGCATGGGGGAGAAGCAGCAACAACAACAAAAACAAAAACAAAAACAAGAACTGAAAGGAAACAACTCAAAGAAAAAAGAAAAAAACCTTTGTGAGTGTGTACTCAGCAGCCATCCAGCCCTCTTGTGGTCATGCAGTGAAACAACAGGCAGCAAGGAAAACAGTACTGACTTGAGTGAGTGAGTGAGTGAAAGACAGGAGTGAATGAGTTAGTGAGTGAATTAATTAGCGTATGTGGGTGAGTGAGTAAACTGGTGTATGTGAGGGACTGAGGGAGTGTAAGTGTAAGTGAATGTACGTAAGTGCATATCTGAGTTGGTTAAACTGTATGTGAAAATGAGAGAGAGCATAAGTGAGTGAGTAAATAAAAGTGTGACTGTGGTGGCTATAATATATAGATTGTAATGCAAGAATGTGAAACCATTTTTGAGTGGGGTTGGTCGAGTACACATGAAGATGACACAACAATCTGACTGACTTTATGACAGAATTTAAGATTAATGTAAAAAAAACACCCTAAGCATGGAACGTTAGAATGAAACTGAAACCAAAGAATAAAACTTTCATATTTTGTCACCTATCCATCTATCTGGGCATAACAAACTTTATGTTATGTAACTGATGTAATTGATCTTGGGATTAATAAAGTATCTCTATCTATCAGACTTATCTTGTATCAGAATGCCACTATGAGAAATCAGACAGACATTAAAGGCATCAGATACTCTTCGATGTGTAATATGACAGTTGTGAGAATAGGAGATGTCTGTTTAATGCTGAATAAAGTGACCAACACTCAACAAAACAGCAAAATGTCAATGAAAAATGCATTCAAATCATCGAAAATTAAATTGAGAGGCAAGAGAGTGAATTAAAGTCAATCAAGCTGATTGAAAATAAAGGAAGTTATAGTTAGAAACGGAAATAGAAAAACAAATCAATAGCTGAGGGTTGTGCTTTCTTTTCTTGTCTTTCTTTTTGGGGGACGGTGGTGGTGGGGGGAGTTAGTGACGTGAGGGAGAGAGGGAACAAGAAAGAGAGAGAAGGGGAGGACTGAGAGTAGGCTGTTTTTGGATACGTTACCACAGGCGGCTTATTCCCCGACTCCTTCAAACAAAAAGCGATGGCATGCTGAATGCAGGATGAGAGAGGAGAGGAGAGGAGAAGAGGGTGAGAAAGAGAGAGAGAGGAAAGAACAGAAACGAGGAGAGAAAGAGAGAGGAAGAAAGAAAAAGAGAGAGAGAGAGAGAGAGAGAGAGGAGGGGGACAAGCGTAAATGCCCAGGACGGTTGCCACAGCAACGACACGCTCAAACGAGTCACATGACAAGGAAAGGGGCGGGGGTGAAAAGGTTCAGGAGAAAGAGGGAGATGAGAGAGAAAAGGTGACAGAGGGAAAGGGAAATAGAGAGGGAGATGAGAGAGAAAAGGTGACAGAGGGAAAGGGAAATAGAGAGGGAGATGAGAGAGAAAAGGTGACAGAGGGAAAGGGAAATAGAGAGGAAGAGAGTTAGCAAGAGACGTAAAAATGAATAGAGGGAGTAGAGATACAGGGAGAAAAGGTGAGAGAAAGAGAGAGAGAGAGAGAAAGAGAGCGAGAGAGATAGACAGAGAAAGAGAGAGAGAGACAGAGAGAGAGTGATGACAAGAAGACCTGTAAGGGATTTCTCTGTCTCTCCGTGATGGACTGACTGACATGGGGCAAAATCCGGGGGGTAATATTTCATTTGATTGGGGCAGAAAAGGAGGGCAACAAAGGGCATAAAGAGGTGAGTATCACCCTGGCACAGAATAGAGGAAATATCACTCTCTTTACCCATCAATCAATCAATCAATCATTCTTCTGTTGGCCAATCAGATTGCACTGGCTAACCAAGCTACGTGATTCAGATAAGGCACTTCTGAAAGTATTGTGACATTATTGTTATGGTAACAGGGGGGCCAAGGCACACAGTGAACATACACATAGGCTATTAATACATTAACATGTAAGCTACTGATCTATAGTAACAGTTATTCATATAGATCAGTGTTATGCATCTTGGACCATGCTAACATATAGGAGAGATAGAGAGAGAGAGAGAGGAGATGCAAAAGCAGACAGAAATAATTTGTTTGTTTTCAAATATGTGGACTATTTTGACAAAGCCTCTCTGGAATGCCAGATGGACTGACTTTGCAGGCCTTCTGTTTCTCCCTCAGGCTGTCGCTATAGCGATTCGCAAGGCCTGGCTCCACACAACCCCAGACCATTAGAAGCTACCTCCTACACAAGACAATATGGACTCAAAATCAACTCTAATTGCCTCTAATTAGCGAACAAACAACTAAATTAATAACAACAGTAAACATAGCAATTCTATATCCAGAGGCAGACCAGTCTAAGTTCAGGCAGTGAGAGTCTGTCTGCCAGGTTTTATTTCCATCCAGGTTTTAGTTCCATTGATTCCTAACATCTGGCCTGAAAAGGAAATAAAGAACTGCTAATGCCAAATCCTGGACAGGAGTCTCATGCCCTGGACCAAGATTTAGATCCCTGTAGCTACAGGTTGATTTTTAATTTATGTTTACCCAAGACATTTTTTTCATTGTTTCATTTGGAAGAAAAGGGAGGGAGGAGAGACAAAGAGAGAGAGAAAGAGAGAGAGAGGTAATAAAACAGGAAGTAAGACTTACAGGGACCAACTTCCAGTACCAGCGAGTCGGACACTGTTAGACAAAGGAGAGTTGGAGGAAAAGAGGAAACAGAGGGAGAGAAGGGGAAAGAGAGAGAGAGAGAGGGGGCAGGGAAAGGTAGGTGTTAGAGGGTATGAGTTAGTCAAGAAATGCAGCATTTATTGGCTTATGCTGTGAGTGAGTTTGTAGGGGAGGGGGGGGTATGCGTTGTGTGTATGTGCATGTGTGTATGTGGATGTGTGTATGTGCATGTGTGTATGTGCATGTGTGTATGTGGATGTGTGTATGTGCATGTGTGTATGTGCATGTGTGTATGTGCATGTGAGTATGTGGATGTGAGTATGTGGATGTGTGTATGTGCATGTGTGTATGTGGATGTGTGTATGTGGATGTGAGTATGTGGATGTGTGTATGTGGATGTGTGTATGTGCATGTGAGTATGTGCATGTGTGTATGTGCATGTGAGCATGTGGATGTGTGTATGTGCATGTGTGTATGTGCATGTGTGTATGTGCATGTGAGTATGTGGATGTGTGTATGTGCATGTGTGTATGTGCATGTGTGTATGTGGATGTGAGTATGTGGATGTGTGTATGTGCATGTGTGTATGTGCATGTGTGTATGTGCATGCGAGTATGTGGATGTGTGTATGTGCATGTGTGTATGTGCATGTGAGTATGTGGATGTGTGTATGTGCATGTGTGTATGTGCATGTGTGTATGTGGATGTGAGTATGTGGATGTGTGTATGTGCATGTGTGTATGTGCATGTGAGTATGTGCATGTGTGTATGTGGATGTGAGTATGTGGATGTGTGTATGTGCATGTGTGTATGTGCATGTGTGTATGTGGATGTGTGTATGTGGATGTGAGTATGTGGATGTGAGTATGTGGATGTGTGTATGTGCATGTGTGTATGTGCATGTGTGTATGTGCATGTGTGTATGTGGATGTGAGTATGTGGATGTGTGTATGTGCATGTGAGTATGTGCATGTGAGTATGTGGATGTGTGTATGTGGATGTGAGTATGTGGATATGTGTATGTGCATGTGTGTATGTGCACAGCATGCACATTCTGGGATAAGAAAATGAATGCTGGGCAGTGCTGGCTAAACTGCAGGGCTGTTAAGTGTTCCAGACTCTGCTCTACTCTCTTGCTACTGTTTTATAGAAACTCTGCTGGTGCAAGCAGAAACTCCAGAAACTTTTTTTTGTTTTTTTAGTGTGTGTGTGTGATCGTGTGTGTGTGTTTCTATGTGTGTGTGTGTGATCGTGTGTATGTTTCTATGTGTGTGTGTGTGTGATCGTGTGTGTGTGTGTGTGTGTGTTTCTATGTGTGTGTGTGTGTGATCGTTTGTGTGTGTGTGTTTCTATGTGTGTGTGTGTGATCGTGTGTGTGTGTGATCATGATCATGTGTGTGTGTGTTTCTATGTGTGTGTGTGTGTGTTTCTATGTGTGTGTGTGTGTTTCTATGTGTGTGTGTGTGATCGTGTGTGTGTGTGATCGTGTGTGTGTGTGTTTCTATGTGTGTGTGTGATCGTGTGTGTGTGTGATCGTGTGTGTGTGTTTCTATGTGTGTGTGATCGTGTGTGTGTGTGTGATCGTGTGTCTGTGTGTGATCGCGTGTGTGTGTGTGCACTCACCGTAGGCTGAACAGGCTGCAGATCTGTACAGTTGGGTTGAGGTTTCTGGACTTCCTCAGAGTCTGTGCTTTCTCTCAACTTCTGAATCAGCTGTAGACACACACACACACACACACACACACACACACACACATGTGCATCTTCCTTGTCCCCATGTTTCAATGGACGTATTGTCTACACATAGCTGCTGATCATGTGTGGACAATGTATAATTTATAATACTAGATAGTAATAAAACTTTATCTAAATCCTTGTTCTAGGTTCTAAAGGCAGAGTTCTAAACTCACCTTGTTGACCCAGAACAGCAATGCATTTTCCCATGTAGGGCCACCCCCAAACTGATCCACCTCCTTCGCCATCTTTACCCCGCCAACGGTTTCCATGGCAGCCAGTGTCATCATTGCGTCAATCACAGCCAGATGGGCACCCTGTGGCCAATCACAAGAGAGACAGAGCCCGAGTCATTTGCAAGAGAAGGCCCAGCATGATGGAAGGAATGACAGGGAGTTTAATGTTGGAAGATCATACACTCTCAATGAGTTACACACACACACACACACCCAACACCTACATACCTTCCACTATCACAAAAAAACACCTGCTTCCACTGCACACACATTGCTCAGACCCACAATCGACCTTGAACATAATCCTTTGCACCCCCAAATCCCCCCCCCCCCCCACACACACACACACACATTAACACTCACCATTTTGATTGGCTGACAGGCCAGCTCGCCCTCTGTGACGGCCGCCTCCAGGCCTCTCTTGGCCAGTGCTTGCAGCACCCCGCTGTGATCCTTGGGCCCCTGGGTCGACGGTGCCCCCTGCTGGACACTGGCATAAGCGCGGCGGTACAGCTCACCAGTGAGGAGCAGCCGTGCCACAGCTGGTGTCAGCTGATCCTGCTGCTGCTGCTGCTGCTGCTGCTTGTGCTTGGTGGCACCGGTGCCATCACGGGACAACGGCTCCCGCAGGTCCGCTGGCACGCCCTCTACAGAGACACAGCAGGGACAAACAGAGCATCACCAAGGGAGCTAAGGTTATAGAGGTACAAAATTAAATCTTTGATGACAACACGCACACTCTCTCCAATAGTGTGCGCACACTCGGCTGACGGTCAGACGATTGGGGTCATGCCCATCGATGAGTGTCTGCTAGACAATAGACATATTGGTATATCGGAAGAAAGCTGTAGACAGTTGCTAGCTTGTTTACTCCTGATTCAAATGTTGACTCAACGGCAGCGGTCAGTCAGTGTCAAATCCAGTTCTCTGAAGTCAGCCTGGCACAGTATAAGATTCTTTGGTTCATTCTGTTTTTTTCTACCAGTTTCACTTGTTTTCCCCACATGCTCCTAGACCCACAATATCAGCTGTCTCTCCATTGTCCAGAGCACGGCCTCTTGTGAGCCTGATCCTGCCAAGATGTTAACTTACTTTTTAAAATCACAGACTGCTTAGGTCTGATTCAACTCAAAGCCATAAGGAGATTAGTGAATGTGCTCTACAGTAAGAAAAAAATGAAAACAACTATAGTATACAGTATGAATAAAAATAAAAGTATATAATTTTTCTTTTGTTATTTTGAGTAAATGGTCTGTAGTTTGCTAGGTTCAGCAGCATCTGCCAAATAACTTAATTCCATTTTGCACATTGAGCTGTACAGCACCAAACAACTGGAACAAAACTGGACAACTGGAACCAAAGAAGCGTACAACAGCCTTGGTCTCTCTCTCTCTCTCTCTCACACACACACACACACACACACACACCAGTCCACTCTGCATCACATCAGCTGCATGAGTAACCACAGAGACCCCAAGGAAGCTCAACTAGGAGAGTGTGTATGCTTCTATCCATGTCTCTGTTTTCGTGTGTGTGTGTGTGTGTGTGTGTGTGTGCGTGTGTGCTTGGTGCTAATCCAGGTAAATTATTTTTCAACTCCTTGGATCTGTGCGCATATGAGTGTGTTCAAGCATTCTTTACTGCTTAGGGACTGATTCACACACCACACACCCTTGACCTGTATTACTGAGAAAGAGACAGGAAGAAAGATAAAGAGAGAGAGTGAGAGAGAAAGGAAGATAGAGAGAGTGTCACATGATCAGGAGCATTGACACCCCCCCCCAACCCCATACTGTGGTTTCCCACAGCGACCCACATTCCAGCAAGTGCTGCTCAAGACAGCAGGGATAATCCAGCAAATTAACAGCCCATCTTCACACACACACACACACACACACACACACACACACACACACACACACACACACTGTTGAAAAGTAGAGTGTCGAGGGGTCTCGGAGTGATGGCACACGAGTACAGCAAAACTGAGGTAGTTGGAGCACATAGACGCACGTCTGTTCCCAAGGAAGCTCTCCCTACAACTGAGAAACATCCCCGTTATAAGGGGTACCTGCGCGCACCCTACAGGTGGACCATTCCACTGACAGGATAAGCACTGGGGTGTTTAACCCAACGCGGAAGCGCTGCCACCACGGTAAGACAACCAGTTTTTAAACAACGCTAGACAAACATTCGCTAATGTTCTAAAACATGCAAGAGACTAGCGATTTACACAGGAGATGCAAAGCTTTATAATAAAGACGTTTTGTAAATAAACCAGGCATGTAAGTGAAACGGAGTTCTGTGTTGTGATTTGTGAGTGCGTGGAAATGTTTGTACTCATGAAATGTTTGCTGCGGTTTCAACAATGTGTGCACTCATGTTTAGCCACAAAGAAAGCAATACATAGCATACCAGTTAGCAATTCATACGCAGTGAATTAAGGTAACTGACATTCACATCAGAAAACTAGGGCAAGGAAAGTTTGACTGAGGAGATGGCGTTTAATGGCGGCTGCACAGGACGCCGTGATGTAGCGCTCACCATTCGCGGCATCACACATACACATAAACACACACACACACACAGACACACGAACAGATGTAAACAAACGTATACACACCATGCACACACACACAATTTCAGGTCCCCTGTCCAAGTGTTCTGAATCCTGTTAGAACCTCAATGCAGTCGTGACTGCAAGACTAAGAATGAAGAATGAACAGACCTCTCTCTCTCCCTCTCTCATTTCATTTTACTTTTTACTATAGGGCCTGCAGTCCGCACACACACCACATTTCCATACCTTTCCCCTCTCTTAAAGTCACATTGTTTAGAAATGCAGATTAACTTTTGTTTTCATTATAATTCTCTCTCTCTCTCTCTCTCTCTCCCTCTCCTCCCCTCCCTCCACCCAGTTCCACCATCATACCACCAGTCATGCTATCAGACACAGAAAGGACCTTCCACTTACACAAAATTATATCTATTACTTCACAGGGAATAAAAAAATGGGAAATGAAGCTAAACATTAGTTTCTAAGGCCACATTCCGTTAGCGTTAGCTGCTGGTTTGCTAGTATGTGTATGTTGTACCAAATTCTCCCACAGGGTTATGGTGGAAGTACTCCAAACTATCACTTTAAGAAAAATAGGTAGAGATAGAGTGGGAGAGAAAGAGAAAGGGAGAGAGAGTCAATGAATGGGGGAATTCAAACCCTAGTCCATCTCTGATTGGTTGGTTAGGAGAACACTGTTCCAGTCACAGTGCTCCTAATTGATTAATTGATGCAGCATGACTGTGCTGTTACTCACTACACTTGAGGAATACATACAGCACATGTGCACAGACTCACATGTGCTAGCTTACACACACACACACACACACACATATGTACACACACCTCACACTTCTATCACATTCAGCTGTAAGTACAATTCATGAATGCAATACTTGATGCTGAACACATACACCCAGACACAGACACACTCACACACATACACACACACACACACACTATAATACATGGATACATGCCCCTACTATAAATAATTCCTTTTCTGTAAAAAAAAGATGGGGGACAGAAATGAAATTGCAGAAAATAGTGAGAAAAGAAGGGAGAGGGAGAGAGAAAAAAAGGAGAGAAGAGGAGAGGACAGTAAACAGTGGGTCTAATAGCAGTAAAATATAGTAACTCAGTTAGCCATAATGCTAATTTAATATGGAGTCAGTGTAGCCAAGCTATAACAGGACACCAGGGCACCAGTGCACAATCAACAACAACAGTGTTGCCAGCAAACGTACACAGAGATTCACAACACAAACACACACACACACAATCACACACATTCACACACACCATGGTGAAGTGAGGTCACCTGCTAGAAAAATGAACATGATGTTCACAGACACACAGAGGAACACACGGAAGAGAAAGCGAGAGACGGAGAGAGAGAGACAGCTGGTGGTTGGACCTTGTGTCTAAACGACAGTCATGCCCCCTCTTCCACTTCAGTCAATGTTGCTATGGAGACCAGATCCACGCTTTGACCTGGGAGCCTGGCACTGCATCCATGGTAACCACATTATACTATCAGCCTTCATCATAATTTAACATAAATCATCATCATCAACACTGAATTGATGACTGAAGACACTAATTGGACATATTTATAATATGTTTGGTCGCATTTCCTGTTTAACTGTGGAGATTTTAGTGTGTTTGCATTATGTAACCATGGGAGAGAGAGCATGAGAGAGAGAGAGACTTTTCCTGGATGTCTGCTTTCCCTCTGACCTGAAAAAATGCACCCCATGAAAAAGAAGGCATACACTCTGATTGCTGACCTACAGAGGACAGAGCAAGAGAGAGAAAGGCAGTGTATGTGTGTGTGTGTGTGTGTGTGTGTGTGTGTGTGTGTGGGAAAGAGAGGGAGAGAGAGAGAGAGATAGAAGTTGACACAACAGTCTGTAACAAAGGTCTGTCCTTGTATGTCATGGACACACATGCACATGAGGTCCCCTATTGATCATCTATGTGTAAAAAGTCACTTGATCTCTCCCCAGTCAATTACACTTACAGTTAAACATGCACAGGGGAGTGAGATAGAGGTAACCCTACTAAGAAAACACATTTTCTTCTCAATTTTAGTCTAATGACTAATATTGGTCTGATGACACTGTTTGAGTGTTCTCTCTTACCACTTCTTACAAGCCACGTGGAACAGCTACGCGATTATTTGCAAGGCCTTTTTTTCATATGCAGTCTTGAGATTACATGTACTGGGAGCTTCACTCACACTTGTCTGAATTGAGAGCGAATTCATGCTTTTACAAATTATATCATTTCGACTATGACGGCGCATTAAAATTACATAGAATGGGCGTGGGCGAATAACAATAGGCTTTCCTATTGTGTGTCTGTGTGCAAGTGTGACTGTGTTCGTAGCCTTGGGTCGATATTGTTATAAGGTCTAGGTGCACGCTGTCACTTCAATAACGTCATCTTTGGCGCAAAAGGACTGTTGTCGCTTTAACCGGAGACGTCCACAACAAAGAAAAAAAGGTGGCCTATCCTAATTACCTGAGACACATTCGGTGTAACACACACACACACACACACACACACACACACACACACACACACACACACAGGGAGAGAGAGAGAACCTTCTAATTTACAATGCACGTTGACCGAGCGGGGAATTTAGAAAGTAGTTGAGTATACAGTACTACTCCAACACGGTAGGCTACTCTTGGCAGTGTGCTTTACGATACTGCCACATCTGAATTACATAAAACATTGACCTGACATATCCGAGTGCCAGTCCCTAGCCAGCTGAAACGCGTGCGAATGAAAAAGCTGGGTAGGACAAGGCCTACGCAGCACTCAGCACACTGCTTAATGGTCTAAAAACTGTCTTTCAGTAGGCTACTAGGAGGCGCCGCCCTACGCATATTAAGTATGATGGAGAATCAGAAATAGTTCCTATGCATCCGTGTGTGTTTTTTCTTTTTTTTTTTTTTTTAATTGACAGCCGGGCGACATTGAAAGAGTGACTGTAGAATGTGGGACATGAGTAAGCAAGCTGCCTACAACTGAGCTTAGACAACATTTCTGTCCGTGAGATCTGGCAAAAGACCGGTTGGCCACCCTGCAGGCAGCATGAGCTTTTGTTTTGGAGGATGCGATAGCGCAACAAACAGCAACGTCCCCGCAGAGAGCTCCTCGCCGGGAAACGTGGGAGGGAGGGAGCCGTTACTCGGATGAGAACACCGCCTTGACCCATATTTCTTCCCTAATCGAGACCACAGCCATTTCGTTCTCTCGGCCATCTCGTGCTTGCACAATGTCCCGATTCACAAACAAGGTTGTCATTACGCTGGCCACGCACAAAAAAACGATACGCATAGCCTACACAGACATACTGCACACTGATACACACTCAAGATGTATCACAACGCGCATACCACAAACATGCTGCCTCAAATTAGCTTACCTCCAGACCCATAGGCCGTGACCAACAGCCACCGAACACTGGCGTGTATCTTGGCCCGGCCGAAATCATACCGATCCAGAGGCGTAATCTCCGGTACCGCGGAGGTTTTCCTCGTCGCATTTACGTCCACCATGGCAGAGTCCTCCAGCGTAGCCGAGAAAGGAAGGAGGAAGGAGGAAAGAGGGCAAAGGCAAAATAGGAGAGAAAAGGGGCAGAAAAAGCCAAACGCGATTTTTTAATCTGACATTTTATAATTGCTCCGATGGGGCTGGCAATCGAGTAGACGCGATGATGCGATGGCTGTCAAAGACCAGTATTCCGGATGAATCGCTGATGAATCCGCATCTTCACCGGGAAGGTGCGAGCGATAGAGGCAATTGGTAGACCCGTGTTAATGCCCCAGGCCCTCCTTTCATCGACACCCATCCGGTCCGGTCTGCTCCGCTCCCTCTTGTCCCCGTGTCTCGCGCAGCTGGGTAAACACGGACTGTCAACCACAGCGCGGTGCCGCAGCTTGACCGAATTTCAGGTGCCCACGCTGTTGTGTCACTCAAACGGCCAACAACCAATCAGAGATGAGACTCAGCGGGCAGGGTTGAATGTGGGCGTTACTGTTAGCTGATGGGTATTAAAAGACCTAGGACAAAGACAGGTGCAATGGCTAAAGATCAGCCACTGATCCACTGTTTCCAAAATACTGCATTGTATACTTGCAGGGACCGACTGGCATTCCGGAAAAGTCCAGAACGGCCATCCAATTGCATGACTGTCGGCCAGGTTTGCTTATTGGCCAATTTTTCTAGCTTTTCCAAAAACGTGCATCACTTAAGCCCAATCAAAATGCTGAATACGAGGTTATTTATCAGTTATCATTGACATAAAAAAAAACGACAAAAATGTGTCTATTCTCAGCAAACATTTGTCTGTTCTCAATTCTGTTTTCAGTGACGTAGGATAAGTGTCAGGAACAATATAAAGGCGGTCTCTGTGACCTCAACTCACTCCCTCATCTAACTTTTCATCCTGAATGTAGCCTATTCATGTTCATTTATTTACTTATTTAGGCTGTGTATGCATTTACTGACTCTCTGAACCAGAGTGATTTAAACAGGTCAATTACTAGTCACATATTTTACACTTACTGCTCTTCTGCAGAACCTTACCATTGGGACCAGTCTTCAACGACGTTTTGAAAAACGTTCTGAATCTGAAAAGTGTGGGTACATGAAAACTATTAGCCCTTGAACAGCCAGCGGGCACTAGGAGATACATAGTCTTAAACTATGTATTAAAGGGCATAAATACATGTTTTTACTAAATCAAGTTATTTATCAAGTCAAAAGTCTTGTCTCTTACTAGTTTATAGGTCACATGACTTTGTTCAAGTTATAAGTCGTGGTTTAGTTATCCTGGTCAAATTTCAAGGTGGCCACCAGCCATGGAGAAAATGCTGATCACAAAGTACTAGAAAATTATAGTAATTTGTAAAAATATTACTGTAAGTTATGAATGTGATTATGGAAACTGTTAAAACATACCGATGAAGAAAAAATGGCTTTGTCAATGGATTTAGTTTGGGAACTTTAAAATGTATGTATCCCACAGGATACGTTGCCAGATTTGGGTCAGTGTATATTTTGTATATGATTCAACATTTCAGTCACAAGTATGCATACTATGTTATTTTTATTTATTTTCCTGTGTTACAATTTGGTGATCTTACGATAGCAGGCATATACATTATGAGCGTAAGCATGAGATCAGTAGAGGAGCTCTTTGCTGAAAAATCCAGCTACACCTACTCATGATGGTGGATGATTTACTAAAGTCTGACATGATCTATCATGGTCAAAGATGTTTTTTGTTGATTACGAACCAACTAACCAGAATAGAACAGCTAAAAAACAGCTTATGCTGGTAGCAGATTTCAGATGGTCTATACCTTTCAAGATAAAATAGCTGCTAACTGGCCAGCAAACCCAGTTAGAATGACCACCAAACCAGCTAAACTGTGAAAAATGATGTGAAAACGTATTTCAAGCTGGTAAAAATGAAAACAATCATAATAACAAAGCATAAACCATCTTAAGAGGAAGAGTCGATGCCTGAAAAGCCATGACGTATACATGATATTGACCGTGCTGAGGTACAATTATGCATATTTACTACCTAATCTCCTTACTTCCTAAAATGGATTTGTTTACCGTCATAAACACATAGCATATTTAGGCAAATATGTTCTGTATCCTGTGTTACACTTGGCATAAGACAAAGTTTGAACATCCATCAAGACCAGCTGCCCATGAATTTACACAAGTAGACGATCTACATATTCTAGATATTTTGCAAGATACAGTAGTAAAAAATTGTTTACTATTTCTTGCTATTTGTCATGATGAAATCACAAATGTCTATTTACAAAGTTTTAATTGTTACATTTACCAGTCATTTTATGAATAGGCCTATGTTGAAATAAAAAAAAACATTGCTATTCATACCTAAGGATTGAATTTGATAAGTAAAACCAAATACAGTGAAAGGCTAATATTATGATACAAATGGACAGAAAAACATTTTTGCACAATTTTTTATGTAAAAGACCAATAAAACAAGAGTGTATCAGTTCTATTTGTCTAATCAAAGATTTAAATATTCACCATTTTGACATTTTTTATACCCTAATAAGGCAACTTATCATGGGAGATACATTTAACTATACAAAATATTTTAAATTATACAAAATATAAAATTTTAAAGTAAAAAAATTTTCTGAGTGAAAATGTTCTACTTAGATGTTGATGAGATAACCTGTAACATCAAATGATTTTTGAAACAATTTTTCTATTCCTGCCTGTTTAAGGGTTACCCATCATCTGAGTGGACAGAATGAATTTCAGTGATTTTGGCCAACAGTGGTGTACTGTTTTTTGTGTCATAAATTATAGCATTTCAGGACATTTGACAATTGTTTCTCATTTGCAAGGACTAGGACTTGGCAAAATAGTCAACCTTGCAAGTGGCCACCAGGGGGCCTTATGCCTCCCATGTCCATAATTTACTGTGAATGAGCTGGTGCCACTTTCCCTTTAACTAGAGATGGTGTGAAAAACACCTTTCACTAATTTACAACACTGAAAACACACATACATACATACATACACACACACACACACACACACACACACATACACACACACACACACACAAAATATTGGGAAATGGCATAGATACATAGTATCACAAAATCATAAAAACATCAGGAACAGAAAAAATCACTGTAAAGAGTGACAGAGTAATTATTCTGACAAATGGATGCCAGTCATCATATAGATAAAACTCAGGGTACAGAGGCTGAGTGAAAGAACTGTGGAAAGTGTGAAGGTGTGTGAGCTTATCAGATGTTGTTGAGTAGAAAAACAGCATGCCAACTGGCCAGTCGAGATACACCCCGACACGTCTGTTGTTTGTTGAGCATATTGAAATCTGTGAAATCTATGTATTCTGGGCACTGCGTCATCCATGCTGATCCTGAAGAAGCTGTTTTTATGGCTCACCTCATAGTGACTATCCCATGAGTTACAATAGAGGCTCCAGGACTCTTTGTGGTACCTGGAGTCTTTCCCTTTCCCAATCACAACCTTCTTTGTCCACTCCACCTCCCAGTAGAAGCGCCCTCCTGTGAGGCCGTCACTGCAGGTCACTCCAAACCAGCTTCTATAAGATGCTGCCTCACACCGTAGCATGCCCTTTGGAAACTGCATGTATGCTATCTTCATGTCCTCAGACAAGTGCATCCAAGCATACGGATCCTTTGTGTTTGGGTCCAGGGTGATTTCACATGCATCTACGGAAACAAAATGTGTCAAAGTTGAAACAAAACATGACAACAATATTATTACTGTAATAATAATCACTGATCACTGACATGATCGCGTAAACACTTACATTTCCCAAGCAGGGGCTTGATCCTGTGCAGCCCACCATCTTTTATGCTGTAGAGAATCCAAGACATGCGCATGCACAACACACACACACACGCATACACACATGCACACACACACAGACACAGAGAGAGAGACACACACACACACACACAAGAACATTTAATCAAAACAGAATACATTAGATATATTAGTTACTTGTTTTGCCTTTAATCATTTCATTAACAATTCTTTGCCATTCAAATGTATGCTAATTGTGCTAATTATTCAATACATTTAGATATTTAAACCCAACACATTATAGACCTCAATCAGAGTTTGATGGAGGAGGAGAAGGAGGACCCTCACACAGAGCTAGTTAACCTCTTCACAAGAGCTTGATCCATTATTGAGATGTACTAAAATGCGTGCTTACTTCAGTGTCTCCAGTCTGTAGTTGGGATCTTCCAATGCCTCTGACAGCCTCCTCTCTCCAGACTCCCCTGGATGGTTGTAGCTGAGGTCCAACACTTGCAGGTGCGAGGGGTTTGATTTGAGGGCAGATGCCAGATATAGACAGCCTTCCTCAGTGATCAGACAGCCAGAGAGACTAGAAACAGGAGTACATAAGCCACATGTAAGTAGCAAGAAAACATAGCATAATGTT
The DNA here is from genome assembly GCA_027481765.1 of Tenualosa thibaudeaui. Taxonomy (NCBI): domain Eukaryota; kingdom Metazoa; phylum Chordata; class Actinopteri; order Clupeiformes; family Clupeidae; genus Tenualosa; species Tenualosa thibaudeaui. The sequence continues at coordinate 532,350 of JAIFZK010000159.1, forward strand.
ATGTAAACAAACCTTCAAATTTCACTCTGCTGAAGTATATTAAGTGCATCAGTCATGCAAACAACCGTTTTAATGGCAGTCACATAGTGGAACCATGACCTGTAATGCAGATGCCTTTATTGGCTGTGAATTGTATAAATCCTGCTTTCCTAGACCAACACACAACAGTTTGACCCTTGAGTCTCTGAGGTCATTGTCTTGCAGCTCCTTCAACTCCTTATTTGGTTGCTTTTTAAGTGTTCATAACAAATAAAATGCAAAAGCACAGACATATCAACATGTAACTAACACTATACAGTAAGTCACATTTAGCCCGATATCGCATTTCACTACAGAGTACAAAGGATTAAGTTGTTTCAAATAAAAAATTCTGTGGATCAGAAGAAGGGCTGTCCTCAAGAACCGAGGGCTAATGATGTCAAGACCAAAAGATGTCATGACCAAGCAAGGAAATGGTTGAAAGCAATTTCACAACCAAGTAGTAGTGAATAGTTGAAAGTAAAGTTCACAGAAAGCATCAGCCCACCAGGAAGCAAACGTATGCTAGATACCAGACTCTTTGCACATAGTGAACTGACATGAATGAGTCTGGTATACCAGACTAGGCCACAGTAATAAGACTGGAAAATGTTAAGCTGTCTGCCTTCTGTTGGTAAGATATAATTTTGTATTCAAGATGTCAAGCAATTTTCAGCACGTCAAACAATTTGAAAAATTCAATGTCAAATTTGCAAAAACAGGTGACTGTCAACAAATGTTTGCACTGGCTTAGTGTTAGGATAGACAAAGGCTAGATGGCATTAGCTAGTCACTATGAAAATCATGGACACACCTCATACACCAGGGGAATGTTGGTTTACTTGGACTGCCGATGGCCGGTTTTGGATCATACTGTTATACTGTGTAGTGGACTAAACGCCGACGCCATCCTAAATTATTCCCCTCCTTCACGTGAACCGAAGACAAACAAGCTTGGGTTAGTCCGGCCCGGTGCTGCAGCTTGGGTTCGCCACGGAAGCCTCGGGTAAGCTGTCAATAACCCCTGGTACCCCCACCCACACACATTAGTCTCACACATATTTACACGTTATCATACACAACACACAATGGTTAGGAAATCCTTTGTATGCAGGGTGTGAGCAAGCGTAGGCTATATTCCCCTAGACAACGTAGGCCTGGTAAACTTGTATGCGTCAGAGGAGTCCAATTCCTAAAAATTGGGATTAGGGTTACACAGAACATACCACAGAAAGAAGTGGGGAACCAGGCAGAGGTTCACTGCTGAGATGGAACGTTACATTACCTAAATTAGCTCCAATTAGCTCCTTACATGGAGACATGGATAGAAGCATACAGACTCTCGGTGGTTACTCATGCAGCAGAGTGGACCGGAGTGTGTCTGTGTGTGTGTGAGAGAGAGAGAGAGAAAGAGAGAGAAAGAGACCAAGGGCATTGCACGCTTCTTTGGTTCCAGTTGTCCAGTTTTGTTCCAGTTGTTTTGTCACCACCCTTTCCTGTCTTTCTCTTCCCGCCGTTCCCTCCTGTCCCTTCCATTTACAAGCTCAATTGACGTTCAATCACGCTCTCTCATTTCCTCATTCCCCGCTAATCACTAGGTTGATTTTCACCTGCTTCCACTGGCTGTTCCATATTGTTCTCACCAGCTGTGTCTCGTTTTCCCTAATTTCTGTTGGTATTTAGTTCCCCCTGTTTCAGCTCTGTTCCCTGCATGATCACCTGCCTGTGCCGAACACAGACTGCCCATGACCTACACCTCTGCTCGCCTGCCCTGGTTACCGACCCCGTTGCCTGCCCACGACCTACACTCTGCTCGCCCGCCCTGGTTTCCGATTCGTTGTCTGCCTTCGACTGATGCTCTGCGCTCCAGCCCGGGCTACCGACCCGCTGCCTGCCTGTGACTGACACCTGCTCTCCTGCCCCAGTTCCCGACCCACCGCCTGTCCGACCACGAGTTCCTCTGCCAGCCCTTCTCTGCTCTGTGCCGCTCCTGCATCCCTGCACCGAGGGCGCGCTCTCGGAGCACACTCTCATTCCCCTTTTCCCAAATCCTTGTCTATGACTATTTGCAACTTGACGCTGTCATGGTCCATTCTGTCTGTTCCTTGACAGAATACTCTGACCACATCATATGCCTGCTTGCATCATGTAGACTGCTCTTCGCCGTGACCTTCGCTACTGAGCCGGCCAAGGTGGCTTACATAATTACCCACCTGATGGGCCGGGCGAGGCTGTGGGGAAGTGCAGAGTATGAGCACCAGACTCCAGGCGTGTTCTGCTTTTGAACTGTTTGCCCAGGAGATGCTCAAGGTGTTTGACACCGAGTCGTCCTCCACCAACTCCTCCCGCGTTCTGAGGAGCTCATGGAACAATGAGGTGTTGCCGTGGACGCCTTTTTGCACAACTTGGCGGATTATATGAAGGACGAGCTGGTGTCCCATGAGCCCCCGTCAACCCTGGATGAGGCCATCGCCCTGGCAACTCGTATCGACCAGAGGGTTCAGGCACGATGTCAGGATAGGGGTCCCTGGAGAACAGTTATCACAAGCACTCCAAGAGGCTCTTCATCCTTAACATCTCCGCCACCCAGCCCAGCCGGTTGGCTCGACTCTCCTGAGCCTGTGGAAGTTGGCCGCGCCGTGCTCACCCCAGCAGAATGCCAGCGTCGCTTCTCTTCGGGTCTCTGCTTGTACTGCGGGGGTCAGGGACACTGTGTTTCTACCTGCCCAGCAAAAAGGGCTAGCTCACTGGACGTAGGAGCTCGATGTCATCTGACCCCTCCGCCGATCATAGGCCTCTGCTCCAGGTCCGCCTCACCTCCTGGGAGCAACCCATTCACTGTCGGCCCTGGTGGATTCTGGCGCAGAGGCCAATATTATGGACACTCAGTTCGCTCACCAGCTGGGTCTGGAGCCCCATCAACTGCCGTCTCCCATCCCTGCCCGAGCGCTAGACAGTCATGGCCTCGGCCCAGTGACCCACGTCACCAGTCCTGTACAGATGATGTCGGGAATCCACCTGGAGATGGTCGAGTTCCATCTGCTCCACTCACCTGGCCAGCCCCTCATCCTGGGATACCCGTGGCTCCGTCGCCACAACCTCCACATTGACTGGAAGACTGGGACAATTTGGGAGTGGGGACCAGACTGCCATCAGACCTGGCTACTTGCTGCCCCGTCTCCTGCCTGCTCCGAACCCCCAGCTCCGGACTTCTCCAATGTCCCCAGCTGTTATCATGACACCACGTCCCTGCCTCTTCATCGGCCTTATGACTGTGCTATTGACCTGCTCCCTGGCTCAGCCCCTCCCAGGGGGCGACTCTCTCTCAGCCCCAGAAAGACGGTTCATGGAAGAATATATTTCTCAGTCCCTGGAAGCCGGCATCATCCATCCATCCTCCTCTCCTGCCAGGGCCTGATTCTTCTTCGTGAGCAAGAAGGCAAGAACAAAATCACGGTTAAGAACCATTAACCTCTTCCGCTGCTTGCCTCCGCCTTCGAGCCACTCCAGGGAGCCACGGTCTTCACAAAATTGGATCTCTGCAGTGCCTACCATCTAGTCCGTATCCGGGAGGGCAATGAGTGGAAGACAGCGTTCAACACCCCGACTGGGCATTATGAGTACCTGGTGATGCCGTTTGGGCTCACCAACGCCCCCGCGGTATTCCAGGCACAATCGCTTCGTCTTTGTGTACCTGGATGACATCCTGATCCTTTCTAAGAGCATGTCTGAGCACACACAGCACGTCCGCCTAGTCCTCCGCCTTCCTCGCCCTCAAGACACGCTTCACCACAGCTCCCGTCCTCCAGATGCCAGACCCCAATCTCCAGTTCATGGTTGAGGTGGACACCTCGGATGTGGGAGTCGGCTCCGTGCTGTCCCAGTGATCGGCCACAGACCAGAAACTCCACCCATGCGCATTCTTCTCGCGCTGACTGTCCCCGGTTTGTGGGTCCATTCCCCATTGAGCGGGTCATCACTCCGATGGTGGTTCGGCCCAGCAGCATGAAGGTTCACCCATCCTTCCATGTCTCCAGGGTAAAACATGTTTGCTGCTGTGCAACTCAATGTGCAAAATGGAGTTTAGTTCTTTGGCAGATGCTGAACCTAGCAACCTATAGAACATTCGCTAAAATACTTGTATTTTTTATATACCGAATATTATAGTTGTTTTCATGTTTTCTTAATGTAAAGCACATTCACTGATCCCCTTATGTATCAGTCAACTTTGAGCTGAATCAGACTTTAAAAACAAATGGCACAGACAGGAAGTAACAGAAAGAGTAGACAGAAGGATACAAGAGCATATGGGAAACAGGACAGGACAGGACATTACATACAGGAACATAGTCACCACTCAGACTACAGGGCTTGCTAAAGGCACTATACAAAGCGTTTAAGCCCATCAGAATATATTGAGTAAAAAGACAGCTTGCCAGCTTTCCAGTCGAGATACACCCCCACATGTCTGGGCTCTTCCCAACTTTGTTACTATTTGACAATTACTGTCTGACAAATGAGCTGTGTTCAGAAATCTGTACAATTTACTGCTGAACACAGTAAGTTGTATACAAGAAAAAACATGGTGTTTTTCATTGTATTTTTACTGTAGGCTATTAAGAACAACTAACTTTAAAACAGATGTTAAGCAATAATGTACTGTAGTAATTTACAGTGATAAAAACAGTATTATCTTGCATTTTTACATCCAGTGATTACATGCATTATACTGTCATTATTTTCTTTTCCAGTAGTTACCAGCTGATTTAAGAGGAGCCGGTTACTAGTTAAGTTGCTTTAAAAACATATTATTTTACAGTGCACTCTTGCTACCAAACATCAGTGGCAACATCATACTTGACTTGGAGACATGGATGGGCTATTTTTCAGATGTGGTTGCAAATTCCCTCGAAAATTACTCCATAATGAGCGTATAGTTCCATGTCCATCAGCCTAGAAAATTGACACATTTCATGTTCCGTTCCTTAATACACTGTGTAACTACAGAAAGTGCAAGTTTGAATAGGAAAAATGCCAAAATTCTTAGTCTCCTTTGAGCAAGATGCTAATGGTCTAATCCAATTCAAAGATCTATGCTAGGATGGACCAAATGGATTGTGTCCTTTGATGGATACCAAATGAAATCAGATCTTTAAGTCACAAAAAGAACTATCTTGAGATGAAGACTGGCAGCTTCTAATGATGTTCTAGTCAACTTCAATCAAAATTTGTTGGACACAGTAAAACTCTGCAGTTTTACTGAACAGTGTCAGTTGGCATAATTTTGATCGATGGATTCCTATTTTTCTCAAGGTAAAATTCAGGGTACAGAGGCTTGTTGAAGTCACTGTGGAAAGTATGAAGGTGTGTGAGCCCATCAAAAGCTGCTGCGTAGAAGGACAGTTTCCCTGCTGGCCAGTCAAGATACACCCCCACACACCTGGGTTTTGTGTCTGTCATGTCAATCCTGAAGAAGCTGTTGTTGTGACTTGCCTCGTAGTGTGCATAACGGGAGTTGCAGTAGAGGCTCCAGGACTCTTTGTGGTACCTAGAGTTTTTCCCCTTGTGCTTCATTCCGATGACCACTGACTCTGTCCACTCCACCTCCCAGTAAAAGCGTCCTCCTGTGAGGCCTTCACTGCAGCAGGAATTAAGCCCATACCAATATGAACAACTGCTCAAGTGAATCAAAACTGGATGATAAGATGCCATCTTCATGTCCTTGGATAAATGTAACCGATGAGACATCGAGTTAGGGTCCAGAGTGAGTTCATATTTATCTACAGTAACAAAACAAAATAATGTGGACAGCTATTCAGATTCATTATTTGTCAGTGTGTCAGAGTATTGTCAGAGTCAAAAATAACCGAGTCATCTGAGCCAAAGTCATTATGGGAAACAGTCCACTAAGTTTGTATGGATGAATAAAAAAGGACAAATAAATACTAGCATGTTTTAATTGAGCACCCAAGATGTTATTAAAGGTTTCTTTCACTGTGCAACCCTACTGAGTGCATCAACGTTTCAATCAATGTTTAAGTTCTTGAGCTATCTGGGTTCTCTAAACTGCAAGCACCATCCTGCCAATTGTTGAAATTTAGATGGATGGCCAGATGAACACAACTGTTGCTTCTACTATTTGTTCATGTTGTCTTTGTTCAATCACTTCCCAGTGGCATCCCTCTATTAATTCTTGTACTGCCAAAAGACACCAGTCGCAATAACAACCTTTTATTAGTAGACTATCAACTCTGCTGCCGTTTCCTTAAGGCTTTTGTATAGGTAGCTAACTAAGTTTACAAGCCCTTTTTTAGGCTGTGGATTGAAATGGTCTGTTTTGAATAAAGGGCACTGTTTTACAGTGAACTACAGTTGATTTGTTACATGTGACATCATAGGCAGGCTTTGTTCTAATTCGCCCATTGCGGCTATTAGTGGTGACTGTTTATAAGTTCAAGATTTATATAAAGGCGGGCACAACCATGTTTTATATTCATAACAGCTCTGTGGCCATGCACAACCTGTCCTAATTCAACAAAGCCAGGCATTGTTTTCCATTCTACGGCCACTTTTACTATTTGTTTACTGTTATTACAAGAATCTCCAGATTCAATTACATGTTCTGTTTTTACTGTTGATGCTCTTGTCTATAGTCATCTTTGCTCACATTAACTCATCAACTTTTCTTCTGATCAGTATTTCCAACCTTGCAGGGAGATTATTTAATTATCAAGCAGATGTGATCGCCGAAACACTTACATTTACTCAGCCCTGTCTTCATTCTGCTCAGACCACCATCCTTTAAACTGTAGATTATCAAACACATACACACATACATACACATACACACAGAGAGAGAGAGAGAGAGAGAGAGAGAGAGAGAGAGAGAGATTTATCTATTGACTATACAGCATCAATCTAATGTAACTAATGGTGCTCCACCCAGTTCAGAAATCTGTGCTTACTTCAGTGTCTCCAGTCTGTAGTTGGGATCTTCCAATGCCTCTGACAGCCTCCTCTCTCCAGACTCCCCTGGATGGTTGTAGCTGAGGTCCAACACTTGCAGGTGAGAGGGGTTTGATTTGAGGGCAGATGCCAGATATATACAACCTTCCTCAGTGACCAGACAGCCAGAGAGACTAGAAACAGGAGTACATAAGCCACACATAAGTAGTCTGAGCTATAATGCATACCTTCCAACTTCAGTGATTGGCAGACCTGATTTATATGTGGGTACCATTCAAGTTGCAGATTAGGTTTGAGATTGTTTGGAGTGTTTAGGATATTTAAGTGAGGTTATGACAATTAATCAGACTGGTCAATGAGTTTTTGAGGATACATGCAATAAATACTGAACTGGCAGCTAAAACTAACCAATGGGGCAAGGAAACTGAAAGGTGAAACCACGTATCAAACTTAGTAGTGACTGTAGTCGCTGTCTATACAATGCATACATTTATTTCTGAATCAAAAAATGACACTTTTAAATAGGAGAATTATCAGAGTTGTTTGTCACTTTTGGAAGTGATGATTATGGTCTTGTTAGACTCAATGAATTGTGCTAAGTTAAGCTATATGCACCACTATCAGACTGGGAAACTGAACCACATTTAAATGAGAGGGGCAATGATTTTGGATTTTTTTTCCCTTTACCCAGCAGACTGAAGGATGCAGGTTGGCTTTCCTAGACCAACACACAACAGTTTGACCCCTGAGTCTCTGAGGTCATTGTCTTGCAGCTCCAACTCCTTCAGCACAGAAGAACTCAGGGCTTCTCCCAGTACACCACAAGCACTGGTTGATAGACCACATTCCCTCAGCCTTAAAGGCAGAGAGACAGGTACAGAGATATAGTACACTGTACATTGATTTAAAAATGTCACATACATTATGCATATTTGCAATGTTGCAAATGTCATAAATTACAGTGACTATCGATTGCAGCTATAAACTCACACAAACAACAGTATAAAACCTACCTCAGGGTTTCCAGCTGAGTCAATGTTCTGGAAAAGATGCGTCTAACTCCCTCATCTCCCACTCCACTGCCACTCAGGTCCAGTTCTCTGATGGAGGAGCGTTCTAGAACAGAACCCAGAACCCCACAGGATTCCACAGTGATCACACAGCCTCCCAACCTGCTCAGAGATATAAAAAAGAATTGGCTACTTGCCAAGACATTGAGAGAAAACACACAACCTTTTAAGTTTAATTTGTTACTATTTTGTGGCGTCTGCGTATAAACAAATAGTCTGCCTCTACTTTCACTTTCAATAAATTTCCATTGCAATATGTGAATGGTCTCTACTAGCGGAACGATATGAAGATGTTAGTCTGAAGCACAAAACCCTTTGCCATTGTGAGTGGTCATTATACTTTTGCAGTGGTCATTATACAGAATTATACCACTGCTTGATCAAATTTTGAGCAGCCTGACTGACTCTCGCAGCAGAGCAACATGTTAACTTGTGACCGAGAATAGAATGCTTGGGTATGATGCTTGACAACGACAGATTGAACTAATGACCCACTTTTGATCGTAGCAACCATTCATTTAGAACTAGTAATGGCAGTTTATTCCTGTAAGTTTTGAATAAGTCGATGTGTGGCAGAAAGAAGTAGTTCTGCAGATGAGCTTGAGTTAGCTATCAAAACATGTTAGCAAAAGTGTTAGCAAAATTACATAGTGAAGATGTGGCAACAGTGGTTTAAGTGGGATAATGATTCACGGCGTATATATGTGTGTGTATCAGTAAATATTGCACTTATCGCTCTGTGTCAGGGCCTTATCGCCACCTCAAACTGTCAGGGTTTCCCAGGGTCTGTTCTTGGTTTAGCCCTATCTGCTGGACATTTCTGGGCTTTACCTTTTATCACTGTGTTTATTGTCTCCCACCTGTTTGTAATTATTATTGTCAATTGCTCACCCATTATGTCTGTGTCCCTCAATGGTTCCTGTTCCCCTTCCCACAGCATTTATTCCCTATGGTTCCTTTGTTCTGTCTCTGATCATCTGATTTCCTGTTGTAATCTGTTTCTTGTCCTGTCTGTCTTGCCCGCTCCCTGTCTTTTGTCAAGTTTTTTGGACCTCCTGTGAAGAGGATTTGTTTTTGCCTTCTGCCTCCTGTCTTCTCTGGATATACCAGAGATATATACCCAGAGATATTGTTGTACAGCTTCTTTGTAGCCAAATAATGAAATAACAAACAAGACAGACCACATCAACAGAAAGTTATCAGAAGACATTGCTATAAATAGCCTTGTTTGAATGTCGTTCCTCAGTCTCAAGCCCTGCACCCTCACAGACTTAAAGGTGAAATCTGATGTAAATCAATACATGTTATGAAGAATGAGAAAATTTTATACAACATAGACCAAACACTAACTGAATGGGGCACAGAAACTCACTTTCAATTCAATACCATTCATGCCCCACTCAGTTAACATTATCTGCTATTCGGTCTCTGTTGTATAAAATTTTCATGTCCTTTTTCCTACAGCCAGCAAGCACTCGGTGACCTCAACAGGCCTATGGATTCAATCAGACTGGATTTCTCCTTTTAACTGACTCACACAGACAAGTGGTTGAGTTTGTGAAGCTGTGACTGCTCAACTTGCTACTTGTAGGGATACACCGTTCAGCCACACTTAAGTCACCTTGCCAACATGTTTTAGGACAAACTGTTAACGTGTGTCCATGCTTCTCTTGTGTTTCATGTCACAGTTGGGGATTCCCCTTTAGCAAAGTCTGCAGAGACGCAGACTTTAGGAAAGCGCTAAAAAAGGGTGCAATCCTCACACACATCAGTGTTTGTGAGGGTGGATATTGAAGCTAAGCAATTATATTGCTTACAATAATTTACAATTTATTTAAATTTTATGAAATTACATTTCTTATATATTACACATGTATCAATTGCAGCAAACATTCACCTCAGTGTCTGAAGTTTACAGTTGGGACTTGCGAGTCCAGTCAGAATCTGTGAGACTCCATCATCTGTCATGCAGTGATAGGACAGATCCAGTAGAGTCAGTCTCGATTTCTCTGACTGAAGGGCTGTAAGCAGAATCCCACTGCAGTCATTTCTCAGATAACATCCGCTGAGTCTATAGAGGAAAAATTGAGGCAATCAAACAGCCATTTTTATACAGCTAAATGAAATGGTGATGACGCTGTTGGTATGTAAGTCTAACCAATAGGGCATGTTCAAAAAATTTGTTCTGTGTGATGCTTGCATATTGATTTTGACAGTTCCTGCTTATCAGGTATTTAATCTTCATTTCTTTTGTGGTTTATGTATATGCATCACAATCGGAAATTTAAACCACAACCACAAATTTTACTCATCATTTAGACTGGATATGAGATAGTAGTCCTTATTATGAATTATTAGTACTGTTGTAGAATTCATTTGGGGCAGGTGTGGCCTACTGGTTAGGACTTTGGGTTGCCGGTTTGATCCCCTGCCAGTAGGAAATGGGGAAATAGCCACATCCATGGCTAAGGTGCTCTTGAGACACCTAACCCCTCACTGCTCCCCTGGCACCACAGTAGCAGGCAGCCCACTGCTCTGAGTTAGTGTGTGCTTCACCTCACCGTGTGTTCACTGTGTGCTGTGTCTCACTAAGTAATTCATAAGGGGGATAAATCAGGAGAAAATTCCCTCATGAGATCAAAAGAGTATATTTTATATACCTAATCCTGTCATGTTGTTTTACATAAGCGTGACATGATTTATGTTAATGATACATGTCATGTTTATAACAGGCTCGTGTTACCCTATTGTAGACCCCTTCAAATAAAGTGTTACCAACATTTTTTCCATGGTTATGATGTCTGCTAATCGCTGCACCTCATCAGAATTATAATTTGTTCTAATCTAGAGAGCAAACATATATTTTGGCAATGGTCCGTGGTACAAGAGGACAACACACCCTCTGTGGGTGGGAACCGCCTCAGCATTTATTTTAAATGCATTGTATTTTCCTCACCTCAGGCAGCTGGGTTGATGATGAGATCCTAGCAGTGCAGCCTTCAGTATCATTGCCCCTGACTGTTCCAGGTTGATGTAGCTAAGGTTCAGAGAATCTAGATGGCAGTGGGGACTGGATAGACCAGCACAGAGAGTCTCCAGTGTCTCTGGGACCAGGAAGTTGTGACTCAGATCCAAATATCTAAGAGGGGAACCAGACGACTGCAGGACTGAGGAGATTGTCTCAAAGCATTTCCGAGTAAGTTGGCAATTGGCAAGTCTGCAAACAATGAATATCATTAATATCATTGAAAGATTATGAATATTTTAGCACAGAACTCATAAAATCATATTTTTCAACATGTATATTTTAAGATTGTACCTTTTCCAAAGTATGTATGTATTTCTACTAGAGGTTAGTGGCAGTGAATATATATTCACATTCACATTATATACTCACATTGCTTTTCTGCAGCATTTAACCAATGGGACCAGTCTTCGGCGACCTCCTGCAGAGGTTCTGTAAGCTTTTAGTACAAACTCCTCCAAAACATTTTCAGATGTCAACATTACGTAGGCCAAAGCAGAACACTCGGCTGCAGTAAGCTTCTTCTCTGGAACATGATTAGAGCTGAGGTAAGTCTGGATATCAGCCACCACTGTTGTGTCACCCATCTCAGTCAGGCAATGTAGCAGGTTAATGCATCTTTCAGGTGTAGGACATCTCCTCTGGTCTTCCATTCCAAGCTTTTGTTTGATGTACTCTGTGGCTTTCAAGACATCTTCCTGAAAACTCCCAGGTGGTAAGGACAGGTATTTGAGAAGGCTGTAATTGGCTTCTACTGAGAGCCCAAGGAAGAACCGTAGGAAGAGATCCAAATTCCCATTTCTGCTCTTTAAGGCTTTGTCCACAGCAACCCTGTGCCACTCATGTAATGTAGTGAAGTCCTGTGGTGTGTGCACAAACAGTTGTTGTCCTCCTGATGTCTGTGCTTTAGTCAAAGCTTCATCCTCTGAGTCACAATCAGAGTCATCCAGTACATAGGATAAATACTCCTTGTGAGAAAGTGGTTGGCATTCAGGTGTCTGTCTACATACCACAGAATCTCTTAGCCAGTTTTTGTCAAATTCTGTTGCTTTTATCTGTGGCACGTCACCTCTTCCACAGAGAAATGAGATGAACACATAGAGAGCAGCCAGATATTCCTGAATGCTCAGGTGTACAAAGCTATATAACTGCTCCTCAAACATGGGGTCCTCTTTCTTCAAGATTTCTGTGAAAAGTCCAGAGTGTACTGATATTTCCACAGTGTTCAATCCATACCTTTCCAGGTCTTCTTCTGAGAACAGAAGATTGCTCCTCTCAAGGTTTTCAAAAGCCAGTTTTCCTATTTTGGCGAAGGTTTCAATATCAGATGGCAATACCTTGAAATCCCGTTTAACTTTCTCATTGTACTTCTGGTGCTTCACATTTGTTTGGATGAGCAGGAAACGAGTATACATTCCTGTTAGTGTGTATGAAGTGCTTTCTCTGATCACATCACTTTGGGTTTCTCCAAGAACAGTGGCGGTGATCCAACAGAACACTGGAATGTGGCACATGGTGTAAAGGCTCCTTGATGCTCTGATATGTGAGATGATCCTATCAGATTTTATTTTGTCAGAAAACCTCCTCCTGAAATATTCTTCCTTCTGATGGTCATTAAAGCCACGTATTTCCGTTACTCGATCAAAACAATCAGGAATTATCCGGTGAACTGCACCTGGTCTTGATGTTATCCAAATGTGGGAAGAAAAAAACAGATTGCCTTTGAAGAGATTTGTCAGCAGCTCATCCAGTGATGATTTTTGTGTAACATCTGCAATGAATTTGTTGCTCTGAAAGCTTAACGGTAACTGACTCTCATCCAGACCATCAAATATGAATACCATTTTGGCATTATTGTACTCTTTCACATCTTTCATATATTTTAACTCAGGGTGAAAGATTTCTAGGAGCTCACAAAGACTTAATACGTCGTTTTGAAAATGATTTAGTTCACGGAACGGAAGAACAAATATGAAATCCACATCCTGATTTGCCTTGTCTTCCGCCCAGTCTAAAATGAATTTCTGAACAGAGACAGATTTTCCAATTCCGGCGACACCTTTCGTTAGCACACTTCTGATGTTGAAGTCTTGACCAGGCACAGGCTTGAAAATATTATTACAGTTGATGGCAGGTTCATGAGAAGTACCCATAATGTCCAGCTGCCACACCTCATGTTCATTACTGATGATTTTGTCAGAGCTGTCTTGGATTTCTGAGTGTTTTTCAAGCAAGTTTTTCATCCTAAAGTGGTATTGCAAATAATCAAACTGTTTTCCTTTAGGCAGTGTTTGCATATGTACATCAAAAGAAACTTCCCTCTCTCCCTCCACAATGTAAACCTCTGTGAAAATCCTATTCAGAAGAGTTGGGTGTCCTTGCTTGCCAATGCCTTCAAATATTTTTTCAGACCTCTCCTTCAGGTTTCTCTTCAGACTTGACTTAACATCCATAGAGTCTTTAAAAAAATCTTTAAATCAAAACACTAAATCAGTTTGTGATAGATTTTCCAAGTGCTACTTAATGTCTTCGCTATATTGTTTATTGTTCAGCAGACATTAATGTAAAATTTTGTAAACAAACACTGAGGAAACAATAGGCTTTGTGGGGGACAATAATCCTTAAGAAATAAGCCCCTTTTGTTAACAGATGACAAGATCATTTAACACTACAATTATAGTGGCAAGAGGTGTCTCAATCATCACAGTATTGTTAGGTCTATAGTTTATAGTATGTTACATCTTATGATAGATTTTTACAGATAATTACATTTCGTTTGTCATGAATGGTGCACCAATAAGCATCATATTTTTTTACACCTGTATTATACTGCTTCAAGATCAAAGTTAAAGCAGCCAAGCATCTTGCATCAAAATCACATCAGTTGGTATTATTGTTTTTGCTGTTATAAATGTATAGACAGAGAGAGAGATAGATAGATAGATAGATAATTGAATGAAAATATGAATTATCTTTCGGTAATTTTATATTTCATTTCAATGTATCAATTAGTTATATTTCCTTTACTGTGCACTGGTTTCAGGTAACTAGTAGGGCTACAGCTAACGATTATTTTCATAGTTGATTAACCTATCTAAGTCAAAGAAGCTGCAGTCAGGGAATGGCAGCGAGAAAGAGATGTTATACAATCAGACGCACCTGCATTGTGTTTATCTGAAACATTCACTGCAACTCCTCCATGAATACAGCTATTTATGATCTGGGGCGCAATGACCATTGCAACTTGTCCTTGAGCCACCATTGCTGTGTGGGGAACACTGGTCACCTGCGTTTCATCCAAGGTGGCAGACTGGGATTCCCCAGACAGTTCATGTGTTAGATCCACAATGGCACACTGGGATTCATCAGACACCCCATGTGTTTGATCCATGAATTTCATGGACACTTCATGTGGCTGATCCATGGTAGATTTTGGTGTGTCATGTAAGGTCTCAGATGTTTAAGGTTCGATGTCTACGTCTTTTAATCAATCAAGGGGTCCATTCTGCTCATTCTCAACAGGAAAGAAGCACATTGTTATTTAACCTATGTGCTGTGGAAGATCCTCTTAACATACATATTCAGTCTTTGAGACTGATATTAAGTCTCCCTAAAATAAAACCATAGGTGGACCTATGTGAAAGTAGACCTATCCTACTTTTGACTGTAGAAAATGACACATATTGTGTATGAGTCATCCTGGGACAGGCAGGTCATCTTAAGGCATCGGTGATGAACCACCATGAAAGAAAATTCCTCATTTCGACAGTTTTGGGGAAGTACCACAGAATAAGGATGGATATCTCATGTGAATTATGAGAAATAGGCCTATTTCTCAAAGGAATCAAGGCTTGACCTAAACGTAATGCTACTTGGAAGGCTTCGGCACAGAAGAGTTTAGGAACCCCTACTAATAGGCCTATTTGTGGATGTGAACTATAGGCCTACGAAGGATAATATGACTTCTGAGCTCAGCAACAGAAATAGCCTGAAGGTTGGCTTTGTTTAAAATAATTTATCTTGATCTTACAGCAACATGGCAACACATGCCGTGCCTATTAAAATGCAACAAAAGGACATTTGTTACCGTAATCTATGCAATTTACATTTTCACTAATTTGGACTGACTTTAGCTTCAATTAATAGCCTAACTGAATTTTAATTAAATCTCATCCCAGTTTTCATTTATAGAGATTTGGGAGACACCTTTCCCCAGCAACTTCTCAGTTTCACAGAGTAGACTACCATGTGAAATCATCTGATTACTTGTAACCCAAGCATGCAATTTACACGTTCACTACTTCGGACTGCTTTTGCAGTTTCAATAAACAAGTGACTATTCTACCAGTGATGTACAACAGAAAAACACCACATTAGTTTCTCAGTTTCACAGAGTTGCTATGTGCACATGTAATTACA
This sequence comes from Tenualosa thibaudeaui, assembly GCA_027481765.1. Taxonomy (NCBI): domain Eukaryota; kingdom Metazoa; phylum Chordata; class Actinopteri; order Clupeiformes; family Clupeidae; genus Tenualosa; species Tenualosa thibaudeaui. The sequence goes on from JAIFZK010000159.1 coordinate 547,848, forward strand.
CTATCAGTTCACACAAAGAGAACATGTTTTCTATGTACTGCACAAGAGTTAATTATTAGAGACTTGTTCCAAGCTGGCTAAAAAAATGCTAACTTACTTTGCCTTTCTTTCAAAACCTTCCAGAGTCATGTGTTACTAAAAACAAAAGCAAAAGTACAAGAAAAGCATAAGAAGACCTTTTTGGAAGTCAAGATCCTATTTCATTGCTTCTCTTGGCTTCAGTTGTATTCATCCTGACTGTTTTCTCATTTCCAGTATGGTTGATGAGTGGGTGAGTGATTCATGTGGATTTACAGTAATGTGACCCCCAATGACATGTAATCCCAGTGACTCACATAGTGTTGTCTGTCATTTGGATTAAGCTCAACAACCTAACTGTCTGTGTGATGAAAGTAGTTAGACTCAGATGTGGCGACAACATTCTTTTACTGATTACATTAAAATACATTACATTTATTAGGATCTCCGCCATAGCACTCAAGCCAGACTATAACATCAAAATGTTAAATGCACAAATATAATGAGTAACAACCAACAACAGTAACATTAGCTTTTAACATCTATTGCATGCCCAGAGAGAGCGTCAGATTGTGGTTGCCAGTTTGCCATCACAAATACGCTGACTGCATTTCATATATGATCTTGAACGTTGCACAAGCATTCATTTGTAGCCTAAAAATGTAGATGTACACTAGCGGTAGCAAATGGTTTCTCTATGCAGGTACATTTAGAAACAAACCATAGAGCCTCAGTAGATGTTCTTCCAAGTTTGGTCAGACCAGTCACATCGCTCTATCATTAGAGAGTTGCCTAGATGTAGGCCTAACCTACTGGCAGCTTATCAGTCTACTGTGCAGAGGCAGTTTGAAAAACAACTGCTGATTCCGTCCCTTGGATTGAGCCCAGTCTATCGGTCTTAGCCAGATTATACATTTTGATGTTATATGTGCAATGTGTAGCTTGTGTCAGGCTAATTAACTTGATAACTCAAAGAAATTTGGCTTTTGTAAATTACAGGAGATTCCTGGGAGAAATTACAAAACGTGATTGGGTGGGAGATGAAGGCTGAAATGCTTGAGAAAACAAGCCCCCGTTCAGGTCCAACAACCCCCTACATATCGCTCATTACCCGATTGATCACAGGTGGGCTGCGGCCTCTACGTGACAGTATAGCTGGACCCCGCCTCCCAACAGGAAGCACATTGAATGCCCAGTCTACAATACTATACCTGCTTGAGTTGTTAAAACAAGCAACAGCCATCTTTCTTTAGTGCTTTTACTTTTACTGTTTGAGTATATTTCGCAAAGCGAAAGCCGGGGAGAATTATTCTTTCACTGGTGCAAAGTGAAAGTTGGGACAGTTAAACATATCTCGTCATTGAACTGCTTATAAAAATATAATATGATTTTGTCATTGCTTCAGGATGTAATGACCAATATGAGACACCCTGTGGACTTCTTTTTTCAGTTTACAGCACAAGTTTAACTTTTTGCAAAAATGATTTCAATTCTAGGCAACCAGATGACAAAATAGCCTACGCAGGCTACAATAACGTTTAGACTTTTATTCAAGTTTCAAATTAGGCCAGCACGACCAAATTCATTTAACATTTTCCACAATAATCTCCCTTTCAGACTTGGACTGTTCAGAGAGATGTTTTTCACTAAAGAGTTAGTGTATATAATGCGTGTTTTGAAGCCTTTGAAGTGTCTTCTGGCTACCTCTTTAAAGTCGGCTAACAACCTATGAAAATGAGGAGGACCCCCAGACCCAACACCAATCACATTTTTAAATAAACCAATAAACAGCCAGTTACATCCCAAACCTTATTCAAACTCACAACCCAGGCAGTGAAACGGAATTGAAGCGGAAGACGGTGCACTAGAAATTCATAGCAAAGGGTTTCTGTATAGGCAACGTTAGTTTTTTAACTGGCTTTCGAACAGGTAAGGCGCAACGTTTGTAACTGTCATATAGGCTAATGAAATAGAAATTCCAGTTTATTAAGTAGGCCTGCATCGGTTAGCCTAAATTTGGTTGATTTCATTGGTTGATTTCGGGTCCAAAATGATGCATTTGGACGTTACTGTATTGGGTTACTCTAAAACTGCAATAGTCATACCGTTGTATTGTTTTGTATTTCTTCTGTTGCAGCAGCGTATGAACCATAATATTTTGCTAATATGTTCGTTTCGAACAGAAACAGTATTTTAACTTTTCCGGTTTTGGGTTCCGCCCTAAAATTTAGAACAAAGACATGAGGAGTTCAGATGCAAAACCCTCCAAGTCCATTTGCGCTAAATAACATTCAAATTATAGCATATTCAGCAATTAGGGTAGGCTATATGTCATCCAAATTACTTGGAGATAGAAAATGAACACTCTGATAAAAGTTACACAGTGTTTTCGATAGGCAATATCTCAAGAAGGCGACGGTGTCATTTTACCGAAAACGAAAGCAGGAAATCGAAATTGAGAAGCAACTGCGTAGGATGAGAGAGTACAAAATCGTAGGCCAAAGATTATAGCCTATTTGTTGTTGTTTTGTTATTAAGATAACTGGCCACCATCACTCAATGGCATACTGATCACGTTCATTCAATGACTTTGGAAGCAATATTCATTTTGTAAACTAAAACTTTTTTAGGCCTACATTTTTAGCACTATATTAAAATAGTCCAAGTGAATCTTCTGGCTCATAGTGTAATTCCCTCTCAAGCACATAGATGCAAGTGGTTCTCTTTAACGGGTTTGAGTCTCGTCCAGACAACAAACCGTGAAAACTAATCACACATAAAATACACAGTATTAAAATGACATAACGGAAGTATTTCAAACGAAAAATTCATAGACAAAGTCCAAGACACCTTAAAATAAACTTTACCTCGTTGGCTGCGTGCATAACGAAAGAAAGTTAGCCTTGTTATCTTGAGTTCAGTTCCTTGAATACTACTAAATACATGAATGAACAGCTTTTCTTCGGGTTTTACTATGGGCATTTTTTATACTGCCGAACAGGTGCTAGTCTTCTCCATCTAACGTCTGGCATACGTCGCACATACGTCACACATACGCAAATCACATTTTAAAAATAAAAGTACCCATTTATAAACCCACGTAAACACATGAAATATAGTCATATAAAATCATTATTAATTTCAAAATAACATTTGTACACAAACAGACACAAATGCTTACAACCGTTACACCTCTTCAGCCATGTGGATCAGATCACTGTGTTAAAGGAGAAATCCAAAAAATCAGTCTATGTTCACATTCTCTATCCTACTGATAGCACTCAGTGACTTGGAACAACAGGGCAGTGGATTTATTCACACCGGATTTCTCTTTTAAGTGCACCAAGGTGTTGTCTATATGATAGGATGTTGGCAGTGTTGTCCACCTCTGGAAAAAACAAACATTCAGTTAGGCAATGTTTTCACTACTGATAGAAAACATAAATGCAATAAACACACTTGTGTCATAATTTACTAATGGTTTGTTGTTTTTACACAACAAGAGTGTGGTGGGCATAGAATAGGAAGAGGTTTAAGCTTTCTGTGCTCAGTTGGGTGAGGCTTTGTGTTGAAGTTCCTTGTGTCTGGTAGATAACTACATTCAGTGTTTCCTGTACAAAAAAAAAAAAAAAAACTGCTGTAATGAAACAAAAATGCTGGTTTTAAGTACAATGCATAGGCCTATGAAAATATTTTCATGTCTAACAAAAGAGCGGTATGGGACCAGCAATGCACATGCCACTGTTGGCACACAAACGTTATCACTCAGTATAACTGGCATAATCATTGGCATACAGCCAATAAGAATCCAACAGCTTTTTGTTTTGTTTTTTTCACACAAGGTTATAATGCTTATTTCAAACATTTACATCATAGACACATAACCATTCAGTTCCACTCTGTCCATATCCAAGGCAAAAGGGGCAGCCAGAAGGCATAGGCTTTATGAACGTTTAGTATGCGCAGGCTTACAGCCTACCCTAAACATGTTAATTGCAAACCTACAGACGTTTCATCAACTGAGGAAAATGGAATAGGGGACTTAGAATGGGGACTTTCTGGCAAAATTATGACAAATTGGTAGATTAAAATATGATATTTTTGTCAGATTCAGTAATGTGACAAATTAAGTTGGTCACCATCACAGGTGTTCAGTATATTTGAATTTCATGATATGAATGAATGACCAAGAGGTGTTGCTCTTGGATTACTTTCTAAACACAGGAGCCTTTTGTGTTTCCAAAAGCTTGAAGTCCAACATGTTCTCCAGCAGTCCTTCAGATGTTTTGATGTTTTCACAAAGCCTCATTTTGCCAATCCCTGCTTTTTGTCATAAGCATGGTTTCAAGACTCCTCTCCCGGCTTTGAGAGGATTTGTTATGAAGATCAGGTCCATTTGAGAAGATCTTTAATTTAGTTCAGTTTGTCATTGTAGAGGAAGCACAATACAATTTGTAGCATTAGGCAACAACAGCTAAACAAGAATAGCTTGGAAAATCACAGAGGGGAAGTTCTATTGAAGGGGAATGTGAACGTAAATAAATTACTGTAAATAAACTTCTGTAAATAAATTTGTGAAGTTACTGTAACTAAGTAACTGAATTGACTGAAATCTCTGTAATCTATCACCCTTTCTCAAATTCTCTCTCCAGGACACAGCATTTGACAGCTGGTTGTAATGGCTGATTCTGAGTCCAGTGAGTCAGCCATTGTGGCTCAGACCGGACCTCAGCAATCCACCATTATGGCTCAAGCAGGTGGAGTTGCAGTGGTGCCTCAGCTTCATTCCTGTCATATTGAAGGATCAGTCAACATCAGCGTCAACACATCCTCAGCTCCTGTGCTGAACTCGGGTAGTAAAACACATTCCTCATCTTTCCTTCTACCTGCATGACCTGCAGTTACCTTTTTTTTCCATATGTAAAGTATGTAGTACTTAGGGATGCAACGGTACAGTGTGCCCATGGATTGGTACACAGTTTTGTGGCCACAGTAATGGTTCAGAATAACTGGTATTGGTATTTTCCAAGAAAAACTGGAGTCATAGAATGTGTTTTTAATGGCTATGCCTAGTCTATGCCTGGGATCATTATCAACTATCAGTTAGGAATGAGATGTCTGCCAAATTGATTCAAATGTCTTTCATTGATATTTCAAAGAATTTAAAAGTTCTGCTTCAAATGTATAACAGAGGGGACAGACAACTAAAACCAAAATTTACATTCATTTTTCCACAATGTGCTGAAATGTCCTGAGCCAGTAAATATCCTGTGGTAGGTCTATTTTCATTATTAGCTTTGTTCCAAAATAAGGTGTTTTGAATCAGATAAGGTGTTTTGAATCAGATAATCGGACATTATTTCACTCTCATTAACTTCAGGAAATGTGTCAGAAAACATGTCTTTGACTCTGGTAAGCAACAGTGAGAGATTAGCCTATGCTTTTTTACCCTGCTGCACGAGAGTAACATAGGGTATAGTAGCCTATAGACTAAATATTAACATGACTTCTGAAACATCCCAAGATGCACAAATTAATTTCAGGGATTCTCATATCAGTTGTCTTTAAAACACCTTGCCTGCAGAAATTCAGTTTGTACCAAAATCTTACATAGCAGCTAATGCATTGCCTTGCTGAGTGCATTTCTGTCCCAGTCATCGCTAATAAAAGGCCTACCGTCAACTGAACTGACCCAGATAGAAAAATATTTATGGCCCACATTTGGCCCAAAATTGGCTTGCCAATTTGGCAAAGTTTTTGAATGGCACATGGCCCTACTTTGGCACAAAATAGGAATGCCAAAATAGTAACCAAAGGAGGCCGAAATCAACCCTAAATCTACCCAAAACCCACTATGGAACTCCAAAACGAGGCCATAACTGCCCCAAAAAACTCCCAAATTCCACATTCTAGCCAAAGAATAGCCAAATGTTACCCTGAATGGAACCATAACTATGCCAAAAGATGGCTGGCTGGCTTGCTTGCTGATAGATTTATTTGTTTATTTATTATAGCACTCTATGCTCATAAGGTTATATTGTTATGTAAAATTAACTATGTCCACACACAGACAAAGAAAAACAAACTGAATTACTGAATTTGTTATATAAGAGCTATAATACCCCACTTGGTTGAATAATTATGTAGTAATAATTATGTAGTTAAAGTTACATACAGTTAAAACACAGCGCTTACTGCCTAAACTGTTTCCGTGCATACACATTGAAAATCTAAACTAACATTTAAGCGAATATCCACCTTGCCCTGTTTTGTGTGTTGTGGTGTAGTTTCTGGTAATATTTGAAGATAGCAAAATGTACTTACTTTCTTCAGTGATTACGCTGGAGAAACTGAAGTAGGAGGGTGTCTTTCTCATGGTAGTGAGGTTGAAAATTCCCGGGCATTGATCAGTCTTTTGGCTTGCCATAAAGATGCCGAAATGCAACCCGAGTACGTCACGATGCTGTCCCGCTCTTCACCCTATCTTCGGGTTGTCTTGACATATGCCATAACTCAGCCATATGATGACTTACCACTGGCACCTTTTGATGTATTTTGGTAAGCCATAATCACACCACAATGAAGCCAAATGCCAGGATTTTGGCAAACCAGACATATGCCATAACTTAGCTGTATCACTGGAACGTTTTAGTATTTTTTGGTAAACCATAACATTGCCAAAGTTTGGCCGAAGCCTTAATGTTGTGTCAAAATAAATGCAGATGCCAAAAAAAGGCAGATGTATGCCAAACCACAGCCAAAATGTTTGCTATCTGGGGAGCTTCTCTCTCTCGCTGGACCACTTCTTGCATGAAGCACACTGATAGGTTGAAGGGAAATACAGAGTCCCCAACGTGCCCGACGGAAACCATTTGTAAGGTCTTGCTGCAAGATGAGCTTTCGGAAAACTACATAACAGATTCATATTTTAATAATGTACCGAAGTATGGCAATTCACATGTGCCCATTGAACCATTATGGAGGTATCGTTTGGTTCAATTTAAAATTGAGAACCGTTGCATCCCTAGTTGTACTCATATTTATATAGCCCAATGGCACACAACTTGTACTGCAAAATATTAATTTATGTAAAACACTCTTCTCTGCTATTACTGTAATATCGACACTCTTGTTGTCTTGTTTTCCAAATAGGTACCAACATTAAAAGAGTTTCTGAAAAATTGAAAGCAAATATGAGGAAGATGTATCGGAGTATTTTAGAAGGCATTGCTAAGAAAGGAACTCCAACACTGCTTAATGATATTTACACAAAGCTTTACATCATTCAGGGAGAGAGAGAGGGAATACAGAGTAAACATGAGGTTTGGGACATGGACAGTGTTTGCAAAGCACAATCATCTCAAGAAATTCCAATTGACCTGAATGAAATTTTCAGACCTTTACCTGATGAGAAACAAGAAAAGGTTATTCGGGTCGTCCTGACCAAAGGAATAGCTGGTATTGGGAAAACTGTCTCGGTGCACAAATTTATCCTTGACTGGGCAGAGGGAAAAGCGAACCAGGATGTGGACCTCATGATGGTGCTTCCCTTTCGAGATCTTAACACAATGAATAACGATGAAGAAGGGTATAGTCTTCAAGAACTTCTGGAAGAGTTCTATTCAGAACTTAGGGATGTTAAAGACCCAGGACAATATGAAAAGTGCAATATTGTGTTCATATTTGATGGTCTGGATGAAAGCAGACTTCCTCTTGATTTTCACCAAAACATGAGAACATCTAATGTAAAAAGAAAGTGTTCTGTGGATGTCCTGCTCACAAATCTTATACAAGCAGATCGACTCTTGCCATCTGCACGTGTTTGGATAACTTCTCGACCAGCAGCAATCCAAAAAGTGAGCAAATGGACTCAAGTTGCACATCGTTTGACTGAGATACAAGGATTCAGTGACCCACAGAAGGATGAGTATTTTAGGAAGAAGATCCAAGATGAGAATCTAGCAGACCGGGTCATCTCTCATATCAAGACCTCAAGAAGCTTACACATCATGTGCCACATCCCAGTCTTCTGTTGGATTTCAGCAACAGTGTTTTCTATTCCGAACATATTAGACACTGCTCCTGAAAACATCCCTACCTCCCTCACTGCCATGTTTACCAGATATCTTCTTTATCAGATACAGAATATGAATGAGAAGTACTATGGTAATCACAACGCTGTGCCACTGTCAGACACAGACATGGGGATCATCCTCAAACTGGGCAAGTTGGCCTTTGTAAGCTTGGAGGAACAAAAACTAGTGTTTTCTGAGAGTGACCTGAGAAAGCATGATATAGACTTCACTGATGTCTCGGTACAATCAGGGGTCTTTACCGAAATTTTTAAAGAGGAGGATCCCACCATAAGAGAGAAGTGGTACAGCTTTGTTCATCTCACCATTCAAGAGTATCTTGCAGCATTCCATGCATTCTACTGCTTCGCCTCTGAGGAGTCAAACCCATTTCCAGCCAAAAAAATATATGTGAATGTCTACGACAATGATTATGAGGAAGGGGAAGATGTGATACAGGATGATGAATTCAGTGATAATGATCAGACTGATTTCAGTGAGGATGATCTGTTCTCTGTGGAAGAGGAAGGTGAACACAGTGATGACTATGCAAGTCAACAGTCTGTTTCAGAGGAAGTGAAAACCCTGCATGATTTACACAAGACTGCGATCAATGAGGCTCTGAAAAGCAGTAATGGGCATCTGGATCTTTTTGTTAGATTCCTTCTTGGGCTCTCCATGGATGTGAGCATGTGGAGACATTTCCGGCTGCAAATCTCCAAAGATCAAAAGAGCATTGAGAGAACTATCCAGTTCCTTAAATCCAAGTTAAAAGACGAGGACGAAAGAAAGCTTCCATCGTCAGAACATTGCATTAATATCCTTCACTGCCTCACAGAACTAAATGACAACTCGCTGGTGAACGAAATTCAGTCGTTCATGACCTCCAAAAGGCAGCCCAGTCAGAAGATAAATGCAGCCCAATGCACTGCTCTGGCTTACATGATTACTACATCCAATGAGGTGATGGAAGAGTTTGACCCGACAAAGTACAACACATCAAGGGAGGGTCAGAGAAGACTGATTCCAGTTGTGAATCACTGCATTAGAGCTAAGTGAGTATTGATCTTGGAGCTTAGGAGCTTGGTGGAGCAGCAGCAGTTTTGGTGACATACAGACACTTGAAAAATCCAACTTCCCCACTTATGAACGTGTTGTTTGATCATTCATGTGCTCTAGAGTCACATTCTTCCCTATATATTTGGCAATATAATTTGTCCGCATATTAGAAAAAAACATATCAGGCAATGTGTTACAATGAAAAACTTAATTTTGAAGAAGTCTCAAGTCAAAGTTAATGTTATTTTTCTGACAGAAAGTGTTTTTGTTTATTTCTATTTAACATTTGTAGGCTTGCAAATTGTTCACTCTCTGAAAAATGTTGTAAAACTGTGGCACGGGCCCTTCAGTCAAGCAACTCACATTTGACAGAGTTGGACCTCAGCCACAACTGGTTGTGGACAGCTTCCTTAGCACTTGCAGATGGGCTGAAAAGCCCCAACTGCAGGCTCACTTTCCTCAACCTCAGTTTTGTTAACCTGGAAAAATCAGGTCAGGCTTTGCTGAATAACATTCTGTTGGGACCACATGATCAGCCCAATACTCTTAGGTAAGGTCCCTGCTATTATTTATTTGACAATAACAATGTTTTTATATGTTTCTGATGCATTCTAAATCTGTAGCAATCCTATTTATGTTGTCCTGTTCACCAAAGGAATAACCAGGCGTCACACAACTCATGCTGTATCAAATGTTAGATGAAAGGAAATTGAGTATGTTTTAATATATTTTAGTTTGATATACTAATAGTAGTGAATTGCATTTTCTTAAATAGACTCTGTGGATGTGCTTTGAAACAAGACATCTGTGATATTTTGGCCAAGGCAATGGAGAGACCGTCAGTCCAACTGAAGAACCTCGACATCAGTTACAATCCCTTATTGTCAGATGCTGGAACAGAGAAATTTTTTCAGAGACTTTTAAGCAAAACGTGTGATCTGGAAACACTGAGGTATCACATCCCTTTTTCTACAATACCTGATAATGCAGTATTATGTTTATTTGAAAGCAAGATTCAGTGTTACACATTGATGGGCTCTCTTACTGGACTATTTTTTTTTACCAGGTTGTGTGCCTGTGGCATCACAAAGACGTCCTGTACAATGCTGGCTAGAGTCTTGAAACAGTCAAGCCTAAGGGAACTGGATTTGAGCAGCAATAACTTGGGAGAAGAAGGGGTGAAGCTGATCTGCATGGGACTAATGAGTCCCTACTGTCGGTTACAAACATTGGGGTTAGTACTGAATATGAAGCTAGTAACCCAGCCTTGCTAATCACAGACAGTTTGTCCTTTCATTTACTGAAATTCAACCTAAGAATGCAATGATGCTACAAAATCCATTAAGCAGCTCAAAACAAATACAATGTGACCATAAAATATCTATCTGGTCCAAATATTCAATGTGAAACTGTAAATCCATTCATCTACAGAGTGTCTGTATTCGCTCTTACCACTATGACTATGGGATCTCACTTTAAGAAAGATTGAAAGGTTATAGAAGAATTTCAAAGTTTCCAATCCTCAGAGTTTCACATGTGATGTTAGTGAATTTGAAAGATAATGTTGCACATTTTATACTGTATCTTTTTCAGTAGACATCTCTCATGTGGAACAATATACAGCAGCAGCTAACATTAGCTTCGGTGAAAAACATAACTGTCATCATTTAAGTGATTGATGGGTTGATATACCAAATTTTCAAAATGTGCTAATTCAATGTTTGGTTATGAGCATTTTTGTTTATTATACATATGTGTATATATATATGTGTTATTCAATTCTTATTGGGTCCCATGGTGCCCCACTAGAATGTTTGGACTGAAGCTCTTTGCACTATAGGTTATTAAAGGAATATTAGACTTATGAAATCATCTTGGCCTTATAGTTTTTGCAGTCTTACTTTAATTTGGTATGATTATACTTGAGATAGGCTACCCTGTATTGTACTTCATGTGAGAGTATTTTCTTTTCTTTAGAATGAGAGACTGCAACCTCAACAAGGGATCCTGTGCAGCTCTGGCTCCTGTCCTGTGGTCTTTCTCTGAGCTAAAAGACCTGAACCTGTCTGACAACAATCTGTCAAACGCAGGACTAAGACTACTCTTGGTTGGATTAAGGAACACTAACTGCTTCCTTCGTATCCTTAGGTGAAATTATGCTGGTTTTTATATTGATTTATGCCACCTTGTTTTTAATCCACCTATCTTTTGGTCTTATCATTTGGGTTTAGTTTTTTTCAGTCCTGTTGTTGGCGAACCGACACTGCAAGCTGACAAACCTATGAGATTACAGCTGAATCCCAGTGTCCTCCTTAAATTTAAGACCTGAACCCTGAAGGACCTAACTGGCATAAATCAGCCAATCATAAAATCAACTCTTGCTAGTTGAGTCTTTGAGGGTTCGTGGCTTAGGTGGAGTTGAGATTAAGCCTATGACTCTTAGGGCTCAAGTTTGCATGTGGAATAGGGCTGCATGATTTGGGGAAAATGTGGGACAGTATTATTAGAGTGCATGATTAATTGCAGCTTTTAGCAGGATTAGCTAATTGTGATATTTCAGATTGTGCCGACTTATTGTGGTTATGGTTATGTCATATCGTTGTGCACACCTGTTTGCTTAAGGCAGCGGTGGTTAAACTGAAGTACCCCTAGGGGTACTTGGTTCAATTTGAGAGTTCAAGGGGGTTCGTAAGATATATTTATGAATAAGGTCTTCACTTTCAACATAAAGATAAAGTTCAGGTACAGACTATACTAATTATGCAAAATATGCACAATAATCATGCATTTCATCATTAATCATTAATTGTTATGGCAAGCTATCCCTGCAGGGGCTAATTGGTTGGACATAGTGTCCCCAGGGAGTATGTGGTGGTTAAAAGTTTTAAAAACACTGGTCCAAAGTATACTTCTTTTGCTGTTGGGGATAACTCTTACCAGCACAAGCTTTGTCAAGCTATAATGCAGTCTGTACATTGTGCAAATCTATAGCAAAACTAGTACTACTATTAAAAATTACTACTTTACAAAAAAATGTTTTCACTACTTTGCAGAATGTCTGGCTGCCAGATCACAGAACATGGCTGTGCTTTGCTTGTTTCTGCACTGATCCGAAATCCACATCATCTTGAAGAGCTGGATTTGAGCTACAATCACCCAGGAGACCGAGGAATACAACTCCTTTCTGCCAGGCTGAAAGATCAACACTGTCGTTTAAAGACTCTGAAGTAAATATAATGCAGTATACCATGTAATATTGTAGTTTATGCTGGATTGTATAAACCAGGGGCTCTCAAACTTTATTGGGCTGGGGACCCCTCATGGAGCAGAAAATTCTCCAAGCATCTTCATAATCACAACACAAATGAAAGCATGTGAGCCTATAGCCATTTGTTCTGTTTGACTTTTTAATTCTAAAAACATAGTACTAATACCACCATAGTTTTAAATTGTCATTTTACTGCATTTGACAAAACTTGACAATGTAGGAGCCCCAAGCAATGTGCTGTGGACCCCACTTTGCGAACCAATGATGTAAACCAAGGTTGGGGTCCACAAATTTGAAAGCATCACATTCATTTTTCATGTCTGGGTTAAATATTTAGATTAAGACCTTCTACCGATTGACATGAAATTGTAGTTTTGACTGTATTATTATGCAAAATTTCTGTTTTTACTGCCCATAATGTAGCATTATTTTTTGTTTTTATAGCATGGACCATGGTGGTGAGAGGCGCCTCAAAATGGGTATGAAAAAATGTAAGTTATTAACTAGTTAACATCTTTGTGTACACCAATCTAAATACCCATATATCTGTCTGTCAACTCAATTTCCTAAGAATAGTTTTGTAAAATGTGAATAAGAAACAGAAGTTTTTTTTTTTTGTAGAAGTTTTATTATTGTTTGTTATTATTGTTGTTGTTATTGTTGTTTTCATGTTAATTTTGCAGCACATCTAAAAAAAAAGTCAGAATCAGAATTGTTGAATAATTATTATTAATTATTCCGCTACTTGATCAAATTTCCTAATGTGATGCATGCATTATTTTCAGATAACCGCACACCTATGAAGAAGTTCCACTTTTCTGGATGTATTACATTTGCATCAATTCGCCCAAATCGAGATGGTTAGCTATCAAAAAGCTATTGTTAGCAAAACTACATAGCGCGTACGTGACAACAGTGATATAAGTGGGATAATGAGCTCCACGGCGTGCGTATATCGATAGATATTGCACTTGTCGAGGTGTAAAGCCCCCCCACTCTGCGTCACCACCTCAAATGTGCAGTATTCACCAATATACGCATACCGTGGAGTTCATTGTCCCTTACTTACTTCACATCTTTGTGTATACTAATCTATCCATCTATCAATCTGTCAGCCTCATTTCCTAAAAAAAAATTATAAAAAGTGAATAAGAAACAGAATTGAAATGCTGACAAACCAAATACTTAATTAAGAGTACTGCAGTATATCAGTTATTGAAAAAAAAAAATTAAATACATTCATTCTGCTGCTCTTCTAAACAAAAGTAGACCATGTTTGCCACTGGACCAATTCCTCATGACTTGATCAACCATTGGAGAATATTTGTTGATGTATTTTATGTTTATGTTTCTTATTTTTGGCTAACACTTTACAGATCAGTAATAAAAGGTTAATTTTGTGGGAATATATTAAATAATGGTAACAATTACTCAATTAATACAACAACTACTCAAATTACAGAAAATTACTGAATTGTTTCTGTATTATTTCTACACAATAACCCACTATTTGTTGGGGTTATAAGTCAAAAACAAAATTGTAATAACAAGGAATTACTTTGCTGTTGAATTATAGATGAACTAATTCACAGAATATTTTTATTTTAATGGAAAAAACACCAATATCAGCATAGGTCACTTTTGTAAAGATATAGGCTAATTAAAATTATTTTGCCACTGATGCAAACAGTGTGGGGGAGTTTTGTTAAATTCAACTATGAATTAAATTCAACTTTCCAAAACAAACCCACTGGATCTCACAGAGCTAAGTGCTCTATTTACCTAGTCCTGAAGTCAAAGAATGTCTGATTGAAATATCACTCCCAAACAAAAACTAATTATTTTGTAATCATCTGTCAGAGGCGCACCCACAGTCAAAAAGTGCTCTGAGGTGTTGAGAAATAAAGTTCCTCCAGTTGAAGCAAATCCAATGCCTTTAGTGTGTAGCCTCATCCACAATCCATGTTTTTTTTCCACACCAAGGAGACTTCTAAACATGCTTACCTGCCAGGATTTCCTTTAGCTGAGCACACTAGGCCTAGGTAAAGCACATAGGCAGCTGGCTCGGGCAGGAAGCAGCTATGGCCTTTGCAGAGTCGCAGACGAGATTTGTCAATGGTTGCATTATCAAACAGATTTGTCAGGGTTAATGAAAATACTAGGTTAGGCTACAAAAGAGCGCACTCATGGACCTTTTACCCACCAAACTGGCAATTGCAAAGATGAACTCCTTAAAATATCCTGATGTACATATTTGCATTATAACTCATCTGGACATAATGCTTAATGCATCTCACCATATTCTGCGGTACTGGCAATTACATCATATTAAAAGCTTAAATTCGGACGCTTTATTCCTTCTTTTTTATTGATTCAAAATTGACCAGAAACCCTGTATTATCATATAGCAACTGTTAATCAACTGCAACAAAAAAAACTACATGCTGTTAGAGATTGGATGGTAAGACTTAACATGTAGTAATGAAATGGTACGATCCTATAGTAATTTCCAGTAGTTACCCAGCATTTACCTATGTACTTTAATAGAAATTACATGTAATCAGGGCTGTAAAATACAGTATTGCCTATTTCCGTTTAATTACGTAAGGGATAATAGGCGACGAGGTGACCAGTTCGATGGGAGTAATGCCGAGTGGCATTATTATTGGCAATTCCCAAAACAATACAACTTAAGCATTACTAAGACACACGCAGCTTCTGTGCACGGCACCTTCTCAGCAAGCAAGGACGCCTGCATAGATAGTTGTTTTTTTTTTTGTTTTTTTTTAAGCGCTCGTTCCGCCTCCTACGAAATGGTGCCCCGGGCAGCTACCTCGTTCTCCCGTGCCTAAAACCGCTACTCTACTGCGAGGTGGAGGCGAAGAACTCCGTCGACGTGCGAAGGGGGGAAAGTACAGCGTGAAATACTTTACTATAGTATTGTTATAGTTACCATTCATAAGCGCATTGATATGAATCAATGATTCACTTTTTTGGATCTATTTCAGTTGACCAGTGTTAACTCCGACCTCATCAGCAAAGGAGAAATCCCATTGTTACGGCAGATAAAGTGTAATAGCTACACCAAAAATGAAAATGCATCAAATAGTTTTGGATCCTGGATTGGATCTGTTTATTGTGATGGAAACATAAACCTAGTCAAAGTCCACACTTTTTTTCTAAAAATATTTACAAGATGATAACCACAGGACAGCTGTCCTAAAGCCTAAAGATCCAGCTCAATAAAGCTCAGACCCAAATAAGTAGATGACATATTTGAATATGAATATATATATATATATATATATATATGTTTTCTTCTTTGCATGGTATTTGGGCATAGAACATTACACTATTTTCACAATGGCTATTGCCAGTTTCCCTTAGCCCATACAAAGAAATGTTCCTCATAGTGTTTTCTTTAGCATTAAACTAAAGTTTTATTCACATATTATTTACAATTTTAGTTTTACAACTTTTGGAATTGATGTATAATGTTTTATGTTGCCTTTTATTGTCATAAAAACAGATGCAGTAGATCTCACCTTTGATTGGACTGCTAAAGTGGACGTATCTAAAGACAGAAAGACAGCGACAGCCACACAAAACCTAAATACGTTCAGTTGTCAATATGGCTTAAGTGGCTTCACCAAACAAGATTCAAGGATTGAAATTAAGTGTGTGCAACATCTATCAGGGGAACGATTCTACTGGGAGGTGGACTGGAAAGGTATGATTTCCATTGGAGTGAAACATAAAGGAGAGCTGCCACTCTTTCTGTGTGACAAGTTTTTACTGTTGTGCGCTAAGTACCAGTATCTTACGAGTCATAGTGATGGGGTTCGTCAAATGTGGCTAGCACAAGTTAAGATGCCTAGTCCAGACCCTCAACGAATTGGTGTGCTCTTGGACTGGCCTGCAGGTACCTTGTCTTACTATAGTGTCTCTAGGCATGAAAGAACCTTTCTGCACACATATCACCACACATTTAGTACACCTGTCGAACCTTTATTTACTTTCTCAACTCCTCATCCTTATGATGGGATTAGTTCAGTTATTCTTCGCACAGTATGACTTGCACCCCTTATAAAGATACAGACGGCAAGTCTCTTTAACAGCCCCAAAATGCCAGGGCGGTGTTAGCGTGGGGGAAAAACAGGGAGAAGTAGTGGTGTATTTAACATGCAACTGAGTGGAAAAGCATTGCTGCAAGTAAAGAATACTTAACAATAATAGATCGCTAAATAAAACTGTAAGTAAATGAATATGAGATAATTTGTCTGATGACCTTTTTCTTGCTTAGGTTTAGACTAATATCAATTTATGCATTGTTATATATGTGTTTATATATTTTTATGCATTTCATGAAATTAAATCACTCCACATGTTGCACTGAATTGTCTGATGTGAACATTCCCTTGAGAGAGAACAGTGATTTCATATTGGCACACTTGACTGTTGATTGTTGAGTGTGAGAAAATGGTGTAAATGGAGAAGGGGGAATGTGTGATTAAACTTGTTATTGTTGGTAGTATAATTTTGTTGCATTCTGTACAACAACAATAAAGACATTTCATTCTACTCTTTAATCTAGTAGAACGCTCAGCACTCTACAGCGGATCCAAGGTGATGATACATATGCCCCACCCGCCATACACACACACACACACACCAACTTTCTTCTTGGAGCAGATTATAGTGTTTGTCACTATGTTCATATTAGGCATTCATATTTATAGCATTGCATTAACAAGGTGTTATTACCTGTGGTACCAATAAGCACACACATGAAGCATACCTCTCCAGTAAGACTTCTGCTGTCATGAAGAAATGTAACATGATGTCATCCTGTAGGGTTATCATGCAGTAATACTATCAGTGTTTGACAACTACTGTGCTACAGCTTCTTGTTGGCAGTTATTGTTATTAGTAGTAGACAATATCCACCAAAGAGTTTAGACTATGTTACGTGTGTGTGCGTACACACTCCAGTGTAGGTCCTCGAGGACTGAATGACAGTCTTTGTACTTAGGCCTCTGTCATCAAAATTGCATACCCCACTTAAAAAAAATCCCCACTACACCTCTGGTCACGAGATCTGCTACCAATACTCTCACAGTAAAAATAAAATATTGCAACTTTTTAAAAAGTCCTATTTAGATTAGTTCTTTGATTCTATCTTTGTTCTGTTCTTAGTGAAACATACAGTAGAGAGGCTTTGACTGAGCCATATACAGCAGACAATTCTGAAAAAAGTTGTGTCATTTGTTGAGGTGAGTTGCAAATACAGTATGAACAGCTTGCTGCAGAAATTGATGAAAAGACTCACAAAGGCTTCAATTATTTATGGGGGTTATGAGAGTGAGTGATAGACTCACATGGGTTCCCAAACTGAGGTCCGGGGACCCCCAGGGGTCCATGAAAAACTTTGCTACAAAAGAGCATCTAGCATTTAATTGAACTAATAGATGTACGCCTGTATGGTAAAATTTGTGTTGCGATTAGGAAGAGTGCTTTGATTTTTTCCACTCCATGAGGGGTACCCTGTCTAATAAAGAGAAAAAGTAGTCGCTCGCACGATCGCACTGACGGGCATTTATGGGCGGGCCAATTTCTCTGGGCGGGCAAAGCACGAGAAACGGGAAGCAACCTTTCCCCGTTTGACGACATACGGGGAAAAATCCAGATTGGCCTATGTGAGTTTTAGTTTTCTGAAAGACTGAGCAGGATATCCAAGGCACGTTTTACACCTATCGTCATTTCTAGCCGCTGAACACTATTACTATTAAAAAAAACTCATGAAGTGAAATCGTCATGCCATGGGACCTTCAATGTAGTACAGCCCATGGTACATGTTGACTCATCACTGGCGTGAAAACGTTGCTTTTGATGCGGAAGCATGCGGACACATTGGCCTGACATTTGATTTGGACAGTGGTAAGTCCCTCACACATTTAACCAACCTATTCCACGCGATGAATGAATAGTTGTACTGTACTGATTAGGTGAGCTAACAGTCTTATAAAAAGTATGGCCGCTTCAGTGTAGCCTGACTATCTGTATAACTATCTATGTCACAATCCTGGAGGAAGCAGTAAAAAAACACAGAAGAAAGTCGATGTACAGAGTTGAAATACCAAAGCATTAATGAATGTTGTCTTCATTCACGTGTGAATATCATTCACACGTTGTTTTCTCTAACGAGAAAAACTGTTAATAAATAAACGATCTCGTTGTTAAGCAATTGGCATGTCTGACGCGCAAAATGTGAATCGAAACTTGGGATTAGTTGTGGTACAGACAGGGGCGTAGGTTTGCATGTGGATCATGGGAACATGTCACAACCAATATTTTAGGAAAAACAAAATAGTCCCTACCAAGCAGTTAATTTTTATATAACAAAGATACAAATTCATTCCCATATGTTTTGCGAACCCAATAATATAATTTTAGTGGTCACGTTTTGTTCTCTCGACGTGTCAGCATTCTGCAAGCTAGAGCGACATGGCTATCCATGCTGCAATTTCATTGGCTGAAACGAGAGTGCAGGCTCACGTTCTCCTCACGGGGATCAAACTCATTGAGGTAAGTAGAAGACACGCAAGAGAAAGCACAGAAATATTTGGGCAATTTTGGCATTGTCTCCAACTCCCACCACAAAATAATTTATTTCCTTTCCATATTAAAAGTTGTTCTCAGATTTAGTTCTTAAATAGCCAGGGCACATGCAGAAATGTGATTTCAGGACCCTGGCCAGCAGTAGAGAGGATTGTAATGCAGCTCTGGGTACTGCACCCCCATTCTTCGTTGTGCAATGAAATATGTATAAAATATGAAAATGAATAAAATATTCTGTCAATAGTACATATATTTTGTAAATTGCAAGGCCAAACAATATGTCACTGTCATCTTACATTGCCAAATTCCAGAAAACCCACCCTATCCACATATGAAAAGGTATTTCTACTGGCATGCTTCCTTTGGTGAAATATGTGCAAAAATGCAGAATAATTTTTCTTGATACTAAGGCTTATGCAAGTGGTAAAACATCAAACCCTAACAGATCTGGATAGCCTAGACTGCCCTGAAAAAAAACAAGATATAGCATGTGTAGATGGCCTTAGAATGACTAAGATTAGAGCTTAAAAGTAAAGCTAACCTGAAAATAGCCCAGAACCCGTAGGGTTAAATGATTCATTATGAAAGTGAAATGAACAAGACTTCCATACATCAAAATGTTGTACAAATGTAAAATTGGACCTATTTTGCTACCATTTTTGCACACATTTTTGCATTTTTCTTGACAACCGGGGAGGTGTGTGTGTGGCGTGGGTGGTGGCAGGGGGCTTATCTGTGGTTGGTATTGTCCCTACCAAACCTGAGACCAAACCTACATCCTTGGATACAAATCCCAAATAAACATGGGATTAACAAAATTTAATATCTGCAGATTTGTACCAGAAACAACAGTAACACTAGCTGCAAAGTGCCTCAAAGATTCTCTCACACATTGAGCATGAGACTTACACGCCACACTAACTGTTCTCATGCTTTTCATCTTGAAGTTCTCCTATGTAGCCCATAATAACATTATGATGAATTTGCGTTAACATTTTGTAGAAGTACACACATTACCTGTGAAAACAGCGCACAGTTTAGACACAAAGGCACTCTTCTGTGCAACTGCCCCTCCCGACCACCCACAAGTTCAAATAAGCGCAAATCAATGTATCAAAATACGCAAGCTCATCTACTGTGCTGAGCTTTCCAACTGATGTATTAATGCACATTAGGCTACGTGAAACTTCACGTTACCTCTCTGTCTCTGAGATGATTTTCTCAGAAATATTATCACAGAGTTTGACTTAAAAATGATTGCATTCCAACCTTGGGTTGATATTGACCTGGCCTTGCCTCCATTATATGTTCCCCAAGGACCGAACAAAACATGCCACAGAGGTAGCTCACCCTAGCCTGGCCATAAATTCCTAGCACTTCCACTTGATTATCATCTCCGTACTGCATTGAGCTCATTGCCTCAGGAGACATTGAATGCAGAGCTTGAATGTTGAATCAGTTGAGGCAAGCTATCAGTCAGAGGCTGATCCAGTCTTTTTAAATTTAATGTCCAGATTTTTCAAATGAAAGTGCCAAAACAGGGTCTGGTTTTATAACCAAGCCATGTTGATATGAGACTCAAGGATGTTTTTGCGTCAATAATTTAAAGTTGGTGAAGGCATGCACAGAACATCTGTGCCACATTTGCACATGTACAAGCTAGCACTCTAGGTAACAAATAGACAACTCTTGTTGAAATGGTTCAATGAGGACACTCCAGTTAATTAACAGCCCAAATATTTTGAGAAAAATAAATAAATAAAAGCTTGCTTTGCCATCTCTAAGCCCTTGCACAACCTGCCATTGTTTCAGTACAAAAGGATTATTTTTCAATCCCTAAGCATGATGCTGTGCCTTGTCTGTCTCTAAGTCACATACACATAAAAACATATCCACAGGCACACACACACACACACACTATAGACAGTCTATATTATTGCGTAAATAACAAACCAACATACTACCAAAATAGTCCCCCCTGCAGGAACCCCAGCAATCTCCTTAATTACCAATATCCTAGTCTTTCCATTTATACACAGAAAACTGCCATTTTGACATTGCACTGCATTGGTTATAGATGTTTTTTTGCTTTGTGAATGTATGTGGTTGTGTATTTTATGTGCTTTGTGCATGCCTATCCCTGCAACGGATTATTCAGGGATAGACATACTCATATTCCAGGTTATTAGGGTAAAAATCTGAATTTGTAGACACTGAGTGACAGTGCTATTTTGTGATCTTTTTCCCAAGGCAAAAAAAGACAGAAATTTCTGGGCATGTGCCCAAAGTGCTATAATGTACTGCCTGATACAGGCTCCTACCACCACATTGTAATTTTTATAGGACAGAATAATAATTCTTGCATCCCCATTTCTGTTTTTCTCTCATTCCAGGATAGCATTTGCAGCTGGCTGTAATGGCTGATTCTGAGTCCAGTGAGTCGGCCATTATTGCTCAGATCGGACCTCAGCAATCCACCATTATGGCTCAAGCAGGTGGAGTTGCAGTGGTGCCTCAGCTTCATTCCTGTCATATTGAAGGACCTGTCAACATCAGCGTCAACACATCCTCAACACCTGTGCTGAACTCAGATTGTAATGCACATTCCTCATCTATCCCTTATATCTATACCATAAGTGTTATACCGACATCATCAATGATATGTAGTCCCAGGCAGTTGGAAGCCAGATTTATGAAGGAACACCAGGATCTCCTGCCTTAGTCCACCCAATAGTTTTACTGTTTTACTTTTTCTGTATCATAATACTATTGTGAATGAGCAAATAACTAATAAAACATTAGTAATCAACACAATTTCATTAGCCTCATACACAAGTTACTAAAATGCTAAAAATGCTAAAATTCTTGAATAGTGTACCTCTAACTCCCCTGACCAAATTGCCCCCCTCCCAATACACACACACACACAGGCAGGTACCATCTTTACTCACATTCCTGCAGGGAACACTGCTTTGGCCTACTCCCATTAACAGGTCTGGCCTTATTGTGAGTTTACTATTGGCAATTATTGTTCTCTGTCTGATATTAATATCAATGCTGTCTTCTTTTGAACAGATATGTGCATTAAAAGAGTGTCTGAAAAACTGAAAGCTAATCTGAGGAAGACGTTTGGGTTCATTACAGAAGACATCACTAAAAAAGGAAATCCAACTTTGCTCAATGATATTTACACAAAGCTTTACATCATTCAGGGAGAGAGAGAGGGTTTAAACAATGAACACGAAGTTTGGGACATGGACAGTGTCTTCAAATCAGGAACATCACATGAATTTTCAATCAACCTCAATGACATTTTTAAAACTTTATACAGTGACAAAGAAAGTTTTCGAGTTGTCCTGACCAAAGGAATAGCTGGTATTGGGAAAACCGTTTCTGTGCACAAATTTATCCTTGACTGGGCAGAGGGAAAAGCCAACCAAGATGTGGACCTTATGATAGTGCTTCCCTTTCGAGATCTGAACACAATGATTGACGATGAGGAAAGGTACAGTCTTCAAGAGCTTCTGGAGGAGTTCTATCCAGAATTTAAAAATGTCAGAGACCCAAATAAGTATGATAGCTATAAAATTCTCTTAATTTTTGATGGTTTGGATGAAAGTAGACTTCCTCTGGATTTCCATAACAACAAGAGAACATCTAATGTAGCAAAGAAATGTCCAGTAGATGTGTTGATGACAAATCTGATTAAAGGGCAACTTTTGCCATCTGCTCACATTTGGATAACCTCTCGACCAGCAGCCATTCACAAAGTCAGCAACTGGATTCCACACTGCTTGACTGAGATACAAGGATTCAGTGACCCACAGAAGGATGAGTATTTTAGGAAGAAGATCCAAGATGAGAAATTAGCAGACCGGGTCATCTCTCATATGAAGACCTCAAGAAGCTTACACATCATGTGCCATATCCCAGTCTTCTGTTGGATTTCAGCAACAGTGTTTTCTATTCCAAACATATTAGACACTGCTCCTGAAAACATCCCTACCTCCCTGACTGCCATGTTTACCCGATTTCTTCTTTATCAGATACAGAATAAGAATCAGAAATACTATGGTAATCACGATACTGTGCCACTGTCAGACACAGACATGAGGATCATCCTCAAATTGGGCAAGTTGGCCTTTATAAGTTTGGAGGAACAAAATCTAGTGTTTTCTGAGAGTGACCTGAGAAAGCATGATATAGACTTCACTGATGTCTCGGTACAATCAGGGGTCTTTACCGAAATTTTTAAAGAGGAGGATCCCACCATAAGAGAGAAGTGGTACAGCTTTGTTCATCTCACCATTCAAGAGTATCTTGCAGCATTCCATGCATTCTACTGCTTCGCCTCTGAGGGGTCAAACCCATTTCCAGCCAAAAAAAGATATGACTATGAGGATGATTATGGAGATGGTGTGATGCAGGGTGGTAATACAAATGAAGATGAATTCAGTGACGATGATGATGATGATTCTAGTGATGCTTATGTCACAAGTGAGTATGATGAAGAGTACAGTGACGGGGATGAAACTCAACTGACTGTTCCGGGGCAATTGGAAAGTCTTCATGATTTACACAAGGCTGCAATTCGCAAGGCACTGAAAAGCAGTAATGGGCATCTGGATCTTTTTGTCAGATTCTTGCTTGGGTTGTCAGTGGATGAGAGTCTGTGGAAACATTTTAAGCTACAGACAACCAAGGATCAAAAATGCATTGAGAGAACTATCCAGTACATTAAAGGCAAGGTTGTGGTAATGAAAGAGAGGTGGCTTCCATCTGCAGAACGTTGCTTTAATCTTTTCTATTGCCTCAGTGAACTCAAAGACAACTCATTGGTAAAACTAATTCAGAAATTCATGGCCTCCACGAATCAGTCTAGCCAGATAAGTGCAGCCCAGTGCACTGCTCTGGCGTACATGATCACCACATCAGATGAGGTGATGGAGGAGTTTGACCTGAAGAAATACAACACATCCAGGGAGGGTCGGAGAAGACTCATTCCAGCTATGGGACGCTGCACTAGAGCCAAGTGAGTAGGGAATTCACCCTGGAAGATAAATAGTTTAATTGGTCGCACCCCTTGCATTGAGTAATTGCTCAAAAATGGTGGTGGTTAGGTGTGGCAGCAATTGGAGCAAGAACATACAGCACTCTTCACAATTATTGGCACCCTGAGAAAATTTGGCTAAAAATACAGGTAAAGCACATTTTAAGAATCATCTATTTGTAACTTTACTTAATCACATCATGAAAAGATTGAAGAAAAATACAACCCTGAAGAGAAGCACATTTACTCTACAGAGACTTTATTCACCATCATGTAGCAGAAGCAAAGAACATCCCCCTTTCCTATATAGCATCTTACACATTCACACAGATAAATACATACAATACATACATACAAGTCTTATGCAGACCTAGTCATTTACTGGTAATTTACATATGGAAGCCTAATTTATGTCCTCGTTGTTTCCCATTAAGGTGCAGTTTAAAAGTTTTAGCAGGTACGGCCATCTTGCTAAGTACAACTTTCAGATGCGCTGAGTGACTGAGAGCTCTATGGTGTGTCACTATATGGTGCCCGAAAACATCTATTTGTCATGAAGGGTCCACGTTTTCCACAAGCTTAAATATTCCATAGCCACAAATGCTCCCTTTATCAAGGGGGATGGATGCAGGAACATCTTCAGACATCTTTGTTTTTTATTCTTAAACTCCTTTGCAATTATTTACAGATTTCCTTTAGTTTAATTAGTTCAGTACTTTGTACTTATCATCTAAAGATATTCATTTCAATTTGATTTTGATTTAACATTTTTTAATTTAATTTTGATGTTTTGACTCATCTTGGAGGTTGATGTAGGGCAAGGGTTGCCAAACTTTTCTTTTTGCGGACCACATCCTGAAAAATCTGCCAAGGGCCAGTGCAAAATTAAGAGCCTAGTTTTTAACCAGTTTCAAATGAAAGAGCAACTGCAGGCTGTCTAATGCTACACTGTTTAATGAAATTATTGGCAAACGTCACACTATTACTGAAACAATGATGTGCGATGGATATATGATAATAGATTAATGTAGCAATGGGCCAGTACATCCTATTTTTTGACTTCATGGCAGGCAGCATAAAAGAGAGCAGAGCACCACAATTGGCACCCGGGCCTTAGTTTGGCCACCCCTGATGTAGGATGAGGGTTCACCTCAATAGTATTGAGCCCAAAACAAAAACATTCTGAAATCAAATAAATTAGCTCATTATTTTGGAGAACAATACAGCTTGTGTCTCACCTAAACAATACTGCACATTTGAAATTCTGTTTTAAAAGTATATGCAGAATATATTGAAATACATACTGTATACTGTCTATGCTTGAAATTAAACTGTAATATGAATTTTAGGCTATATCACCCAGCCCTAGTTTACCTTTAAAGAAAAGGAGGAAGGGAACTTGATTTGATTGTTTTTTTTTGTGCTAAAGTATGTCATGTTCGACTGGTGATCATATTTGTCAATGTCATTCAACACCTCACACAGCCTCCCACTGTTTTGGTTGGTGATATTATTCATGTCAGTCTCCAAAACATCTGCTTTTGTATATGTTGTATTGTTCTTTCGTCTGTGTGTGCCTCTACTCTGATATATCCACTAGCTGTTTTTGCCATCAAATGAGAGCTTAAGCATTTGAAATAGGTCTAAATGGAAAGCATCATTGATGTAAGTATGTGACATCCTGTGGCATGAGGGTACATTGTTTTCACTGTCTGTCATTTTCATTTGTAGGTTAACTGATTGTGTTCTCAATGAAAAATGCTGTAAGGCAGTTGCACAAGTTCTTCAGTCGAGCAGCTCACACCTGAGAGAGTTGGACCTCAGCCACAGTGACTTACAGGATTCTGAAATAAGAGCACTGGTGAATGGGCTTAAAAGTCCCCATTGCAGGCTTGCTTCCCTTGACCTCAGTTTTGTTAACCTGGAAAAGACTGGTTCTGTTTTGCTGGATGCCATTTTATTGGGACCCCATAAACAACCACACACCCTGAAGTAAGCCATTAATATTGTTTGCAAGTCTGTAGAATAATTGAAAACATTAGTTTCTTCCTCTTCAGATCACATTATGTGTCTTCACATTACAAATGATAGGCTACTGACATCTCAGTAACTGGGAAAAAGTTATTAACATTAATACAGTCTTAAAGGACTTCATTCAGTAGACTTAGATACCAAAAATAAACCAGGGTCCGGTTGCCCGAAGCCTTCTTAACACTAAGTTGTTCTTAAGTTATACCTTTACCTCTACCTTAAGGTCATGACATGATTCCTGACATGTTTGTAGCTTAAGTATATCTTCTGTAAGTCATACTGTTGTAATAGTGGTCTGGACCACTCTTAGGCTTTAGCAGTTTTTAGCTTAAACACATGTTTTACCGCTTAAAAAATGTCATGTTGGTCTCAAGACTTGTGCACTTACTGCCACAGTAGATCTGCAGATATGTTTGCATTCTATTTTGTGTTTTAGTTCATGAAAAGTAAAAAACGCCAAAATTAATCAATTTACAATTTGCTTTTTAATCCCTCTGATCATGCTACCTTCATGTCATATTGATGCACTGATTGTATTTTAACTTGCATATTTCTTGTTGATACTTGCACTTTAAAGCCCATAAAAGAAATCTGCTCAAAAAGGTGGAAATGACAACAGTCGATGCCAGAAACGTTATTTCAGCCTCTTAAGATATACTTAAGAACTTATTAAAAATGAAGTCTTTGAAGAGATATTTCGGGTAGCCCATGTAGAAAAATAAAAAAAACTTTTGTAAGGTATATCTTTAGAGTCTTCTTAGTGCACTAAGAGTGAACGTGGTTTGAGCAAACTACCTTTTTGAAATACACAATTCAAACACAATTCTTCAGACTTCCCTCTGAAGTCGTGCCTCCAGAGTACAGGAACGAACACAGGGGGGGGGGGGACAGTTGAACTTGATAGACATCACGATTCAATCATTTCGATGGGGCACTTAAAATGATTGGATGGTGTTTTTCCAGTCCTGTCTGTTCCACAGGTGACTTATATTTTATATATGTATTTTATAAATTGGTTGCAATTGGGGTGTGAAGGTGTTTTAAAGAATATAGCCAACTCTTCTGACAGTACCTCCTGCCTTCACTTTAACCATATCTGAAATGCACTTACAACCCTCCACCACTCCCATGCCCCCTTCTTCTGCTCTTCTATCACACTCCTGCACTGTCATCTTCTGCCAATGTCCTGTTAGCAAGTCCTACTCTTAGTAAGGTTTGAATTGTGTTGCAGCTCCTCTTTTTATAAGTTGTTTGGGATAAAAGTGTAAATGTAGCAAATGTAAGCAGAGCTGTTAATTGGAAAGCTACCTGTCCATTACTTCTGTGATTCGATGTTCTCATAGAAAAAGGCGGGTTCTGCACCATATGCAGAATAACCCACAGTAGAGAAATGGAGAAGCATGGAAACATCTGTAAACAAAAGCCACTGCAAATTATGTAAATGATGGCATACTAATAGTCATTTGCTCATGAAAGTTTTGAATATATTCTGTGTGAATGTTTTTCCTATTTACCCAAGGAAGAAATATCTTCATAAAAATCATATCAAACTGATGCTGTGGTTGAGTGAAAGGAGATAAAAAGCCCATATGTTTGTTTATTATTCATCATTGCAGTTGTCTCTGTATCTTTTCTCAAAAATAGACTCTGCGGCTGTAAACTCAAAGAGGACTTCTGTGACAATCTGGCCAAGTCTATGGAGAGACCATCAGCCCACCTGAAGATACTTGACATGAGTTACAACCCTTTGACAGATGGTGGTGTAGAGAAAGTTCTTCAAGGAATTTTAAGCAAAACATGTGTTCTAGAAACTCTAAGGTATTCCATTCTGTAGGAAAGCACAGTGTCACTACCAGTAGATTTGAGATATGGGTGGATATTAGAATGTTGGATGGCAGGCACAGCCTATCTTAAGAGGGGAAAATCATACAAATCTTCTCAAACTGAGTGCCACTCAAATTTCAGAATTTCACCAAATTTCACAGATCTACAGGTTGGCAGTAATTGGGGGAGGTCGTGGTTATGTATCTGCAACAGCAAGGCCATCAAAGAAGAGTAACAAGTTAATTCAAGCACAAGAAGAAGTATAGTACTTGAATTAGCAAATGGCCAAAGCGAGTTTGAACATCAGCATAAATCCAGTATATCTCTAATTTACACCCATATCTACTAGAAATATATGAGTACACTGAAGTGCATATGTGCAATGGAAAACAAGTTTTTGTATCATGCAAATGCCGACTGAATTTGTTACCAGATTGTGTGCCTGTGGTGTTACAAAGAAGTCCTGTACAACACTGGCCAGGGTCCTGAAACAGTCTAGCCTCAGAGAACTGGATTTGAGTTGTAATAATGTAATGCTTGAAGGACTGAAGCTGGTCTGCACTGGATTAATGAGTCCCCACTGTCAGTTACAAACATTGGGGTGAGTAGCAGTTTATGTACAAAGCTTTCTGACTCATTGCAGGTCTGTCTGCAAATGTGTAGACCACAGGGGTGCCCAACCAGTCGATCACAGTCGACTAGTAGATTGCCAAAGCAGGCAAGGTAGATCACAAAACATTCTAATAAATAATGCTTTTAAGACATGTCATTTCTCCTTTCTTTGGCTTTGACATGCATTTGACTATTAGCGGTCAGCACAAGACCGGCTCAAAGACAGCTGTTTGTGCTTATCTGAAGGTTAACTGCAACTCTGCTCCGCACTGAAAGGCGAAGTAGCCTAATTGTTAAGATTTCCAAGAGTTTCCATGAGTTTCTCTTTGACATGCTTCATAATATGGCATTTTTAAAAGAGGTCTGAAAAATCGTCTGGTCAATCTTTTTGACCGCACCATTTCAAAAGTAATTGGGCATCCCTAGTGTAAACAATACTATTCTCAAACAATTCATTTAACAGACTTCACATGCAGGTGTGTTGATGAAGACCCAACATGGGTCACTCTAGTGAAAAGAGTTTGTCTGGATGTAAATAAACTTTTACAAGACGTGCTAAAATTATGTTTTCATACAGATCGATTGAGAAAAAATATTGAACGTGCTTATAACCTCAGAATACTGACTGAATTATTTTGTTTTGTTTATTCAGAGTGTCATACTCCATGCTTAGAGACTATGTTTGAATCCCACCTAATTTTCATTGTTAGACTGAAAGACTGTAACCTCAATAAGGGTTCTTGTGCGTCCTTGGCTCCTGTGTTATGGTCTTATTCGGAGTTGAAAGAGCTTGATCTGTCTGACAACGACCTGCTAAATGCTGGAGTTCGACTACTCTCAGTTGGATTAAGGAATGCAAACTGTTCCCTTCGTGTCCTCAGGTGAAATAAAAGATATGTTTTGCTGTCCATAATTCCATATAATTTTTTTCCCGCATTTTCCTTGCTATATTGATGTATTTTATCAATCTTGTCTCCTGACATCTGCCCTAATGATAAATTACAATGAAGCTGACAAAACTTTAGAGTGTATTCAATGATGGCAGGTAAAGAAAATGTTGATTGTCTCAACAGATATACAACACAAAAATATCTAGATTTTTTTTTTGACTATTCTGGTTGTGTACAGTGTTGCCCTCAATTCATGACCCATGCAACCTTTCACACATGTTAAACTTGTCCTTATGCAGGATGTCTGGATGTCAAATCACAGAACGAGGATGTGCTTTGCTATCTTCTGCACTGATCTGCAATCCATATCACCTTGAAGAGCTGGATCTCAGTTATAACCACCCAGGAGAGTTAGGACAACAGGTGCTCTCCACAAGGCTGGACGATCAACACTGCCATCTAAAAAAGCTGAAGTAATATAATAACTTCACACACAGATACACTTTAAGAGAGACAGCCCTCCGTTAGGATTTTAGAATGAAAACATTGCTGTAATTATAAAATAACCTCCTTTACACATTTATGTGAATGAGCAGTTCTACATTTTAAAATTCATACAGTTACAGTCACACAGTATTTGCTGTGCAAAATTAAACTGTGATTCTGTCTTGGTTATGAATATGCATTTTGCTTTTTACAGCATGGAACATGTTGGGAAGAAACACCTAAAATGGGGTCTGAAAAAATGTAAGTTCATTTGTATTTTTATATTAAAATCTTTAAGGGTATATGTCAAGATGGCTGCATTCTTAGAATGTTTTATGTTTGCTTTTTTCCTCCTAAAAATAGATGCAGTAGACCTCAAATTTCATACACCAGTTCACGTAGTGGAAATAAAGTCTCAGGAACTCAGCAAGTGTCATGTGAGCATTGACAAAGTTGATTTTAATAACTTTACATGTGCAAGTGGGGTGAGCGACGACAGCCTCTCTTTTCTCGTTGATCCTCATGACCTTAGAGTGCTCATCTCCTCTGACAGAAAAGCCTCAAGAAAAGTCACAAGAAAAGCACCGCACCACATGGGCATGGATGTGTTCAGCTTTTTTTCCGCTTTTGATGGGAGTACTGGTCTGAACTCCATGAGACAAGTGGAGTGTAAAACACATTTATCTGGGGGACGCTTCTATTGGGAAATGGAATGCGCCGGCTGGGGTTATATTGGTGTGAGACATCAGAGGGCAAAGGAGAAACTTGAGTTTGCACGTTTAGAACGCGGTTTATGGAGATATAAAACAGACGATCAGTTTGATCACTACTTTCTGATATGCCATCAAGCTTCCCACCCTAATCAGGTCAACCCAGGCCCCCAGCGTATCGGTGTGTATCTAGACTGGCCATCTGGCACAGTGTCTTTCTATAGCATCTCTTCACGGAGGAGGACCTGGCTGGAGACAATTCATACCACATTTAGTTCACCAGTCACACCTTACTTTGCCTTCGGACCAGATCCATATGATTCATCAGTCACTCTTGTAAATCTGTGATTGGCACAATAGTGCAATACAAGATCTGGTGTGTGTATGTGTGTGTAGGAGTGCAGGGCGCAGGTGACTGCTGGTTCTTTTTTGAAATCCTGAAGGGCCACTGATTGGTCAGTGTTGGGGTCAGGTGACTTGAGCAAGATATAGAGAATACTCTAAGTATGCAAAGAGAGAGAGTAGCAAGGAAATTAGCCTCCAAGCATTTGGGTTTTATAAGGTTTCTGGTTGTCAATGGCAGTTTTTGTCCTTAGACCTCTGTAAAGATCATGCATACCACCGTTAAAACAATAGGGTTTTATGTTGTTCAAGGTTTTAGAAGGAAGAAGAATGAGAGAATTTGGTACTGGTTGTCTGTTGATATTATGGTGAAAAACTGGCAGCTGGGATTGCCAGAATTTCACCATAATAAATATTCTACAAATAATTCAATTATTTTTTGTCGAGAAGCTTTCAACCAAACACATACACACACACACACAATCTGACTGTGAGCATACCACCGACTTTACTACAAATAATTCAATTATTTTTATGTAATAAATAAACACTTCCACAATTTTAACGGTGAAAAAGGTGGTGGGGAAAAGGGAAGGAGAGAAAGAGATCTTACAAGAGATCTTACATTTCTAAAAACCATTCAGCATTGTTTCAATAGTTGTTCTAGCCAAGTAATAGTAAAAATCTTAACTGAAGTTTTCTCATAAAATCAGCTACATCTCATCTTTAATACTAGATGTCCACATAAGGGCCACAAAATATAGACCTGCAGCATAAGGACAAGAAATTATTAACTTGCAATGAAATCATTGATATTTCCCATAGTTTTTTTCCCAGTTAGTTTTCCCATTAGTCATCCAATAAAGCATATTACTAATAAAAACACATAATTAACAAACTTCACTTCATTTGCCTTAAAATCTGTACATTGCACATGTACGTTTAGTTTAGCTTTGATTTTTTACTGGTGTGGAGTGTCTGTCCTGGGTATGGATTTCAAGGCACGAAAACATTTCAGTAACATTTTAAATAGCATTATAATGTTTAAGTGAATAACAATGAAACATTTGACTTATTGATCAAGTCAATAGCTTGCAATACATTTGGTGACAGTTATTATTATTATTCACAGAAAATAAATAAAAATGTATATGCTCCCATATAATATGACTTGTTTCTGTTTTGTATTTTCTAAAAATTGTAAAATATATGTTTCTGGTTGGTACAGATATTTACAGAACTTGTTGTAAATGCAAAATGTTTTCTACCATTTCTGAGTTGGTGGTTTTGTAATGTTGCAATTTGACAGTTTTTCACTGTATAACCCACAGATATTTTTTACAGTGTACTATAACTTGGTTTAACAGGGCATTGATCCTTGTTCTGTGACGTGACATAGAGAGAATTCAACTTTGGTTGAGTCTGTAATGCCTCAGAAGCTACCTAAAAATGTTTTTTTGGATGGGGCATTTTAAACTGGCAGTTTTGCATCTATTTGGCAACCTCACTATGGAATGCAATTGCTTTATGTTGATTGCCAGCAGTGGCGGTTCAACAGTTGATTACTCCCCGGGCAAGACCGCCTCCGAGCGCCCCCACCCCCCGAAAGAAAAGAAAAAAATATTGGCAATGCCCAAAACAATATAACTTAAGCATAACTCACTAATTGGATTGGAGTATTGCTCTACACGGTGATCCCCGTCTCATTGGTTGCATTTGCAACCCAGAGGTAAACTTTTCCCTGCGTCCCCTTCCCTTTGCCCTTCTCACACACAGCTTCTGTGCACGGCACCTTCTCAGCAAGCACGGACGCCTGCAGTTAGGGGGCACCAATGTGCCAATTGCCCACATAGTGATATGATAGATATTCAGAGATTTTCAGAGTTTCTTTTTTCCTAAGGGCTCGTGCCGCCCCCTACGAAATGGTGCCATGGGCGGCTGCCCTGTTCGCCCGTGCCTAAAACCGCTACTGATTGCCTTTATCTACTGCTCTGCACTCACTCGGCTGAGAAGCTATAGTCGTGTATAAATTCATCCCCATATGTTTGAACCTGAACTGACATCATTATTTCTCCACAAAGTTCCCCGTTCTAACCAAGCATACAATACCTATATGGACAACCATTTAGTTGTTCTCCTTCCTACAGCATGACAAATCAAAAATAAATACTAACTCTAGTGCATTGGTCCCCAGAGTGGGGTCTGCAGCATGTTTCTAGGGAGTTCATGAAAGAGTTTACTATAAAATATAAACTTGACTTGTGATTTTGTGGGGCAGGCACTAATCAAACGCAGGAGAGCATGGATTGGGCGATAGGCAGTGCCATCCGCCAATGGCTCAAGCTTGGTCTATCTTATTTAGTGTATATAGTGTATCTTATGTAGACTTTATCAACTTTACTTCATTTATTTCTTTGTACTGGCTGCGAAGATTTTATTACATTTTCACATGCATCATATAACTCAAACTTGTATAGACCCATCATATTTAAAAAAACAACAGGTAAAAACGGTTATGTGTGGCAGGGCACCTTTGAAAGGACATTAGAGGTATAACAGTAAATGAAGGAGAGAGAGATGAGAAATGACCTCAGACCGTAACTGAGCTCAGACCCAACTGCAATATAATTTTCACAGAATAAGCCTGTATTGGGACTTCACTGTGTGTATATAAATGTAGTTATGTTGTGTTGTTAATGACACAGTGGTGGCAAAAAATGGTGGACCTCCTTGTACTATTTGTCACCTCTTTGAATGTGAAACTTCATGTAAGATAACTGGCCCAGTGAGGTAATTTGCACTGTACCTTGCTGTTATTTTTGTAGAGCACATTGAAATACCTTTGTGTATGAAATGTCCTACATAACTAAACTTGCCTTGCCATATTAATGCAGCTTTATTGCAGGTATAGTAATGATTACTTAATAAAATATATTTTTAAATGCGCTATATTTGCACTTGTCATTTAAATGGGGAACATATGGCATTTAATCTGAAGTCAATTGAAAATGTAATCTAATCTAATCTGAGGCAAAGCAAAAAACAGGATATACACTTGAAAATAAATCTGATCCAATTATTGAACATTACTGACCCGGTATAATGTTTGTTGTGACTAAACCAAATTCTGAAATGGGTGCTTCCTGCTCAAAGAGTCAAAGTCAAAGAAAGAGAAAAAAAACTCTCATGGAGGGACCTAAAGGGGGCACTGATGTTCAACAAACAGAAGCGGCGGAAGAGTGTTCTGGCAAAACTGTCAACAAGAGGAAAGGATCCCCGTCTCTCAAGAGACTGTCTGTCCCAACCCTAAGGAGAGGCTCACAACCTCCGAAGAGAATTTCCATTTTTGAATTTTGAAGAATGCAGTGTGGGCAGCATTTTATTTACCCGTTCGTTTGGTTGGTTGTTGGGGAGTCATGTTGAGAATAGATTCTCTGCATTTTGACTATGATCCACCATTGAACAAGACAAATCTTTTGATTCCAAGATTGAAAAGGCCCTGTTCTGGACAGACTGGTGTTTTGTTCTCACCTACAGCTGCAGCTGTTCAGCAGGTCACCATATCGGAGTTGGTTTCTGAGACTGAAGTGACTCTCGGAGAACTTATTCTTTGCCAAAATGTGTTTATGCGAATTTTTGCATTCATGTTGTCAACAGTTCAATAGACATACATATGCAAACTTTATTTCAGTGTTCATATCATGATTATTGGGGGGAGGGGTGTCTGGCACCTGATAATTATAACTTCCTTCAGTTGCATATTCCTAGCATGGTTGAGATCTAACAGTACATGTATGAAGATTAACTTCTTGCCTTCTACAACTACTTCTGATCTCAGTTGAGTGACCCCAAGTAGTGTATCTTCACAGCACTATAAGTGGTAACAGGTTGTGTTAAACAGTTGAGTTTAAAACGTATTAGAAGACACATGTCCACATGGACTTCCAAATTTAAAGACAAGTTGAGGAAATGTCACTCAGCGATGCTACCACTGTTCCTAGACACTACATACATGCACGCACGCACGCACGCACACACCACCAAGATACCCCCTTTTAATGGCCTTCAGCTTAATCAACTGATCTGAATATTATTATCATATTTCAAAGTAGACATGGATAAGGCATAATAAAAACAAATCTAAATATCTCAAATAACACAGTCAAGGACAAAGCACATTAAAAACTAATGTGAACTGTTTATAGCCATAACTATCCATTCAGGTAGTTTTTTTTCCCAGTTTTAAAAACGTATGTTACAAGGATCATGTGAGGCGGGATCTTGTCGTGCCCGTTTTGACGAAAGAAACCACTGCTAGAGGTGATATAGATTTAAAAGGCCAACATTACAAGATGTCACAATCATACACATTATACAATGTTAAAATGTAGAGTCCTCTACTGAGGACAAGCTTATAAACATAGATCTGTACGCAGAAACGGATATGAATTTCCATATACAGACCTGTTATTTTAATAGCATGCAGACCAGTGCAAAAGAAACTAAATAAATTCAAGTAAAGACAGTTAGGCTAATTGTAGCTACAATGTGGTGAAGGCCATGACATTTGGGGTTTGAAAAAAAAAAAAAAAACATAAGAGGCCATTGTAACATGTGGAGTTATGACAAATCAACTAAACACGCAGAGCAGAAAATGAACATGACCTCTAGTTACATGGTATGCAGTCCAATGTATTTACGTTTGTTGGCAACACATGATTAACTGAGGAGATAAAACATCAAATTGGCCACAGGAGCACCAACAGATGGCAGCAATTCACAGAAGAACCAAAAAAAAAAGTTTGAAGGCAGCAGTGAGCTGGATCAGACTCTGGCACGAGATCTGGATTCCTGAGCCAATTCCTGCTTCAGTCAGATGCTAACCTTGAAGAGGAGTCGCTGAGATTCAATTAAAAAACAGAAAAAAGGCTTTAAAAAAGTGAATGCTTTCATCATCTTACCTTAGTTTTAACCCTGCTGCCTATCAGCCCTTTAGTTACTCCTTCACCAAAATGGACTTTTCTGGAAAAACATCACCTCTTCCTTCATCACAGTCCCGCCTTTGGAGTCCATTCCCTTGTTCCCTTGTTTATGTGGAAGGGGGTTTAATCATACTGTCTATTCTTTTCATACCTCTTCTCTTTGCATCCGTTTCATTCTTTGGTGCTTAGCTTAGCTTAGCTTTCTGAGGATGTCAGAAGATTGTCTCCTTGGCCAAGTTCCTGCTGAGTACCGTTCAATCTTGTCTGGTTCCTCTCAGGCTACAGATTTACGAGGGATGGAAAGAGAGAAAGACATGAGGGAGGTAGAGAACCAGATGGACAGAAAGTTATAGAAAGCATAAACTTGAGGAGGAGAGATTGGTAATGAGGATGTGTGGAGAATTACATCTTTATCACCATCATAACAACACAATACCATCACAACAATATGCCATAGATAAGCTGTAAATTAGTTCCTTTAACAAGTTTTTAGACAGGACAGTTGGTTTCATTTTGATCATATTCCGATGGGTAATTAATTATATTTCTGCATTTCTGTTCCGAAATAGATTGGGACAGAAACAGAAGACTTTTTTTGCTTTGATGGTTTCTGTCAAAGTGATGACATGACAAGTTACAGCAAGCAAGTGAAAGTGATCTCAGGCGAGTGATTTCAACTAAAAAATTTTGTCCAGTTTGCCAGTTCCAGTGAAGTGATTCACCACTTGACAAAGTGACATGGATGGTTCCATTTGACCACAAACACATTAAAATGGTTCGACTACAAAATACCGATCATTTCTACTCGATTACAGAAATATGCAACAGTGATGCTGCCAGCTCTTTAAAAATACTAAAGACAAGAAGTATTCTCGTAAACTCAAGTTGACTTCGGATGCTGTATTGAAGCTGACACAGCTATTTTAGGGAATAAATAGGGATCCCTACAAAGACTGATTCATCAGTTTATGCTCACAAGCATCCACACACAGAGACCAGCTACATGTTTGTGTGTGTGTGTGTGTGTGTGTGTGTGTGAGAGAGAGAGAGAGAGAGAGAGAATGAAGCCAGAGAGATGTGTTTAAATTGTGTGGCAAACAAAGGCAAACAGGAGGACGTAGTTCAGAGATACGTATAGTAACAGGCATGAACCCATGGGAAGAGGGCTATTGCTCAAAATCAAGATTGATATCCTACATAAAATGACTAGTGATTAGTCCTCAAATTTCTAAACCACTGTTAACCTAAGTTTGCCCAATCTAAACACAGTGTTATCTCCAGTAAGTAAACACGTGTTATCTCCAGTAAGCCAGTGAGTGAAGGAGTGAGTGAGGTCAATGGCAATAATGTGGACACAGGATCAAGATATAGAGAAGATAGTCTGCGATACATGTTATACAAAAAGTGTCTCCTTGTGGATAATTGGTTGTAAACCCTTCACCATAATTAAATCTGACTTGTACCCCCCCCCTTTCCTATTTCTAAATACAGACCATAATTTGTTTAAACACAGTTGGTGTGTAGTTTGGCACATATTGGTGCTGCCTAGCACCATTGATTGAATAAAGCCATCGACAGCAGCTGGGAAGTAGGCAAGTATGATCAAGCAATAGCAATCACTCTACTAGCACAAACACACAAACACAAAACATGATAAACAAAGACAGCCTTTGAAAGGCTGTGTTTATTCCATTTAAAAAATAATTTCTTGTATTTGTTGTTTCTCCAATATAATATCTATTTATACACATAGAGAAAACAAAAAAAATACGACAAGGGAAATAAAGAGAGGTCTTTCCACCCCGTCATGTGGACACAGTGGGTAAGGGAAGGTGTGTGTGTGTACCTGGCCAACTTCTGAGAATAATACAGACTGATCACTGCCACTGGCTTTGTTGTCATATCAACATTGAATTGGTCGCCAACATCAGCTGAGCTGCACATACTGCTCAAATCTTGGCCACAGACACTCATTGACGGGCCCAACATCCATCCATCAGCACGGTGTGCGCTCACAATTAAAGCATGGAGTCTGTGTCTATGTGTGTGTTGGAGTATTAGA
This sequence comes from Tenualosa thibaudeaui, assembly GCA_027481765.1. Taxonomy (NCBI): domain Eukaryota; kingdom Metazoa; phylum Chordata; class Actinopteri; order Clupeiformes; family Clupeidae; genus Tenualosa; species Tenualosa thibaudeaui. The sequence goes on from JAIFZK010000159.1 coordinate 585,872, forward strand.
AGTATTAGAGACAGGTGGGGGGGAGTGGGTGGAAAATTTAATGTTACGCAAAAATAATACATTTTCATGCAGTTATCATTTGACTGGGGTGATGGGAGACAGATGGGCCTTGAAAATTCACCACCCTCCAATTATCAAAACCTTGGAGAACCAACCCACACACACACACACACACACACACACACACACACACACAGATTGTTCTAGCACCACTGTATCTCTGTGTTGACAACAGACACACACATTCTTTCCCCAAACAAGAGAGGAAAGGCGGCTTTGCCTCCATTTGTCATATGACTCATGTCAATAAACTGACGCCCTGCCTCTGTTTGCCCCCACCTACCCAATCTCCTGTTGACTATAATTCAAACAACATGAGGCCCATATGAACAGTTTGTTTATGTCAACTGCTCCCCATCTCTTAGCAACAGAAGGAGCTCAAAACAGTTCTACATCTTTATGTCCGCCAGTGACTGTTGGGCACAAAGCCTTTTCACGACTGACAGCGATGAGTGTAGTTTTGGTCATTTTCCAAACTCAGCCAAGGCTAAACTGTCCATACCAACACTACCAATGTGATGATAACAATGAACCACAACCAAAACCAACAGACTCCTTTGGGTTAAAGAGGACATGAAACATTGCTAATTTTGATAATTATATACAGAACCTAGTGTGCGGAGATCATTCAGCCATTTTGATGACCACACATTAGATCAATTCTAAATTCATATTTGCTACATTTTGTTATGGCTATGGCTATGTCACTGGGTTGGTTGGTTGGTTGGAAATTCTGGGAAGTTTAGTAAATGCAGAAGCATGGAGGGAACAAATGGAGGAAACAAGTCACGGCCAGAAACAATTTAATTAGCCTATATATAATCACTACCACATATGAGAGAGATAATTTAGTGTCAGAGTGTAGGATAAAAAGAAAAAGCATACTGGCTAACAGTTCACATTACAACCACAATGGTTTTTATATACGGTCTACGACCCTGATTAGTAGACGCACAGAATTGTGCATGGTTGGTTTGTATTGTCACTTTCACGTTACACTGAAGTCATATCAGAAATGCATCAAAATTACCCCACTCTTACAACCTGTCAGATAACTTTACTATGTTACATTATGTATCTACTCTAAGACTGGTCATGTTGGAATCAGAGGAACAAAACTGCTTCCTGCCATTTAAAAGATTTCTTACACTGTGCTCACATTTTATCATGTTTTAAACTGATCTGGACAAAATTGGCTATATTCACCAATAATGTACTTGTTAGCATGTTAACAATAGGTAGACTACACATACTGTAACTTATTGCAGGTCCAACTTATTTGATCGGTTGCTTCTTTTCATTACACCTCACACTTATTCCAGTTATTGATATGGCATGGTTGGCCATAATGATTTATGACAACTCGTTTATATGGGGTAATGAATTACATGTATTTTACACATGCTCATTCACTGTGCTTAAATATAACTAAGAGGGCAGAAGAAATGCTTGCAATTGCCTGACAAGACAAAGTATAAAAGGATGGCCCAGATCATTTTTTTATTTTAAAAACTCGAACTGTAACTATTTGCTGCCTCCAGCAGCAACTACTCAGAACTTTTAGAACTTTAGAACAAAGGCAACCAGCTACTTATTTTAGAACTTCAAGGACAACCAACCCAGTTACGTCTTTTTCCATTCTATTAAAAGATGGTGCGACACGTTTGGGAATTTTAATATTAGGACTTATTATTCATAAAACAGTTGAGTGGGAGCCAATCTTGTAAATTAAGATCATCTAGTGTTTCACATCCTCTTTAAGGGCCAAAACAAGCCCTACAGCACTGTGGATATGGTCTGTATACAGAGCAGATGATGCAAATGTCAATGCCTGTGTGGACATTCCATATGCACCAAAATGTTGTGATTGTACAGATTTTACGCACTGGTCAAAAAGTACCCACAGTGGCATTCGTGTGTGTGTGTGTGTGTGGAAAGGCCATTTGGAATGCTACAGAACTGAAGGCTCCTGCAGCTAAGAATCTAGACACTGGGGGGAAGTAGAGAGTCTTTCGCGCACACGCACATACATGCACACACACACACGCGCGCACACACACTGTATTCTCACAGGTGTTAAGAAGCAGCCGTTTCCTGTTTGGATAGTGTGTGTGGTGTGCGTTCTTTGTTTGGCAGAAAATCATTGTAAGCACACTGCGCAGTTGAATCACAAGGAGATAGATCACTAGGTGTCCTTACAGACTACAGGATTTGGCCCCAATCTGGTGTAGATCCGTTTTGCTTTCTCTAGGCTTGCATGCCACTCTGGAGTACCTCTGTCAATGAGGGTGAGTAAATATTTAAATGGCGCATGGGAACACACACACACTAAACCAAGGAGGAGATGACATGTCATGGGGCTCTATTGACACGTCATAGGTAGCAACCGGAAACATCACACAATCTGATTAAAGGGGACAAGGTTATATAAGCACCAGATGTTCATAGTTCATATAGTCAAAATTACGGTGGTTCAAATTAAAACAAAGATAAAGAAAAATGATTCATGGATGACTGACTGTAAATCAGGTGTGATTTAAAGACTAATAATATTCTCTTTCTCTCTTTCTCTCTAATTATATAATATATATATATACCCTATCTTATGACCACAATAATGACAATACACATCAATTTCCATTCATCATTTTGCTTATTGACAGTGAATGAAGTATACAAATAGGCATTACAAGCGGACGTGTATGCTTAGATAAACTACAGCTTCTATGCTGAAACCTAGAAATCACCTCGATACCCCGATGCCCCGACTAAGTCTTCTGTTCCTACTTTGCGTTCATATACTCCATCATTTCCGTTGATGGAGAAATTATGCGATAACGGGCAAAGCTAAGCTAATCTACTTGTGGGGACAATGCAAAAGACGCTAAGCTAATCTACAATGCAAAAGACGCATGTAGGTAGTGACAGGTTTTGGAATGGAGGAGCATGGAATAGGAGTACAAATTAGGGGTTATGAGAAACACACTCGAGTGGTGTAATCTTAAGCCTAAAATCATAGCTTCTGCTCCAAATGACTAGTGGCTTTGGATCAATGTTTTATCTTCTGAAGGACTAAATGTAAATGTGATGTTTGTGAGGAAGAGAAATGTTGATAAAGGCTCTGATGCTGAGTCTAACCCACAGAAACATTGCATACAAAGAACGTGCAAGGTGTGTGCATGTGTGTGTGTATACACAGCATATATACATACGAAATTGTTGATTTAAACAGGAGAGCAGAGTGCGGATGGAGTGATGCCTTTCCCAGCAATGTAAAAAGTATACATTTCAAAATCAATAATTTTTGTGTAAAAAATAATAATTAAAAAATAATAAAATAATAATAATAATAATAATTTGTCTAGCTGTCTTGAAGTGTTTGCATTTTAAAAAAAGAAAAAACAAAACACAACAAAACAAGCAGGAATTAACCTTAGTTAAGTCAAATAGGTATAACCGTACACATATGCCCAGTGATAAAATATGAAGGCCATTTAAAGGCCTATGAGAGTCATCCGGGAATAGAAATTCTATAATGTTAGAAGGCCATCATCTTCTACACATCATGCAAGATGACCCCAAGTGCCAGTCGAGTGCCTCTTCTGATAGAGAATAACTGTGTTCTCTGTGCTCTCTCTCTTCTGCTCGAGAATAACTGTGTTCTCTGTGCTCTCCCTCTCTTTTGATAGAGAATAACTGCTCTCTCTCTCTTCTACCAGAGAATAACTGTGTTCTCTGTGCTCTCTCTCTCTTCAGCTAGAGAATAACTGTGTTCTCTGTGCTCTCTCTCTCTCTTCAGCTAGAGAATAACTGTGTTCTCTGTGCTCTCTCTCTCTTCTGCTAGAGAATAACTGTGTTCTCTGTGCTCTCTCTCTCTCTCTCTCTTCTACTAGAGAATAACTGTGTTCTCTGTGCTCTCTCTCTCTTTTCTGCTAGAGAATTACTGTGTTCTCTGTGCTCTCTCTCTTCTGATAGAGAATAACTATATTCTCTCTCTCTCTCTCTCTTCTGTGAGAGAATAACTATGTTCTCTGTGCTCCCTCCCTCTTCTGCTACAGAATAACTGTTCTTTGCGCTCTCTCTTTCTCTCCCTCTTTGACATTATACTCAAAAACTCTAAAAGCAAGGCTCCCAAGAGTAGTGACTGAAGTTAGTTGATTCAAATATTTTTTTAAGCACAAAATGTTCAAAAGGCTCTGCCCTTACCCAAGGTCACGAAGAGAGAGAGAATCCCCAGGTTCACGTGAAACCCCTGACCCCAACTAGTCAACTCCAACCCTACCCACCCCCAAGCACATTTCGGTCACAAATCTCTTTTCACAAATCAAACATTTCTTTTTGTCTGCATGGTCTTTATGTATGCATCTCTCCCATCCAAAAAAGTGTGGATGGTGATCCTTTAATCACACAGACATAGCTAAACATCTGATAGATCTGAGAGATCAAACCACAAGTGAGAAATGTTTTCATTGTCTTAATCAGAATATCTTGAAATGCTCAGAAATAGAATCCAATTCCAAAATACATAAAGATCAAATTTTGGATTTGATGAAAATCAGATTCAACAACAAAATTTTAGACAGAATTTTAACCATGTAATCATAGAACATGATTATGTTAATGCATTTTTTAAATAATTTTTTGATGGCACGAAGATGGAGGCACAAAAGCTGCACGCTTCCCGAGCTTCCCGATTCCGGGAAGAAATCTTTAGGATTCTTGTCTTGAGACAGAGACAACAACAAGAACACACACAAATAAAAAACATAAAAGTAAACAGAAGCAGAAAACAAACAGTGTCCCCCTACACACAAGCTAACAGTGAAGTTTCCCATCTTCTCACCTGGGACCTTCCTTACTTATTTTGGTGCCCACTAGAACTCCTCAATACCACTCTTGATTGGTTAAGTCAGAGCACCCAATCAGAAGAACGAATGGTGAGTTTTGTCATGATTGAGAAGCCAATCATGGAACTCAACCAGTGGGACGTTTCCCAAGTATGTGGTCCAGTTACAAACCTGGCCAAGATAAAAGGTCCTGAGCATGTATCCCTATGTACAGAGCCATATTAGGGCCATGTTTAGATTTTTTTTTGAGGAGGAGGAGGGGTAAATTCTGAGGGGAAAAGAATCAGGAGAAAAAGAAAAAAAAATCTGTCAGTCTGGAGACAAAGTAAATCCACAGGTTCTCCCTCTTTAAGGAGACTTCACACACACACACTGGGCGGGCAACCATGACAACCATCCCATAACACCCCACAGCAGTAGAAGAGAGCTGTAGTATCAGCAGATGGGGAGAGTTTATTTGCATGAAGGTCTCAGGTGTAAGATTAAGAACCCCCTACAGTACCTAGCAATCTCATTAAAGAACAGCACTCTATATAAATGTATATCTCGAATGTAATATACATTCATATACAGCAATGTACTTTTAACTATGGGCAATTCCACCGAACATCGTCACATCCATTGGCATTGAACATGAATTTTGAGCATTTGCTATTTCTGGCTGTAGAACATGCATAGAAAAAATTGTACAAAACGTTTCATGTGACGAGTGCATTTTCTGTGGAATTGCCTATATATATATATATATATATATATATATATATATATATATATATATATATATATATATATATATATATATATTAAACATATATATATATATATATATACACACACACAAAACACCCACACGTGGAGCCACAGCACACACTGACAACATAATCTGTCAGCTAAATATGCGACGCGATGCACAAGGCCGACTACTACTCCATAGTAGTGATAGTGTGACACGACAGGCCCAATGACCAATTATTTACAAAAAAAAAAAAAAGCACACAACCTGATAAAATGATGATTATAAAAATACAGTTGGGATGACTGGATGATGAAGGCATGGGGCATGTGCCTCCTCCACAGGTATATGGGCCAAAATGTCAAAAAATAGTTAAAACTATAAAATGGCACAAAGTTGCAGACGTTATAAAAAATAAAATGCTATAAAAATAGGTATTATATACTAGCACGCCAGCATTACACGCTGATTTTTTTTAAATTTTTTTTTTGGGGGTGGGTGGTGATTATAGGGGATTTTGTTGGGGGATGAGGTGCAGTTTTCAGTATGAACCCTTACCACCCCTAACACCCCCATTCTTTTGCTCATCAGCGGCGTCATAAGAGTCATGGAGGTTGTGGTGGTGTGTTCCATTACTGTCTGATAGTACCTCATGGTCCACTGTGTTGAAGCGAATGCCTGAGGTGCCTCCGTCGCGAATGCCGGCCGCCTGCTGACAACGGGTTGGGCACAGGCAGCAGAGAATCTTGCGGAAGGTGTATCGCATTTCCTTGTCGCGGTAGGAATAGATGATGGGGTTCACGAGCGAGTTGCACTCGGCCAGGATCAGGAAGTACTTCTCATAGACCAGCACGTTGCACTTCTCACAGTCCAGGCCATCCAGCAGGAGCACCACCAGCCCCGGAGTCCAGCAGATCACAAATGCACCTAAGGGGAGGGGAGAAGAAAGAAGGAAGGAAGGAAGGATGGGGAAGGAAGGAAGTGTAGGGCAGAGGGACACAAAGATGGAAGGGTGGGGGAATGAGAAAAAAATATGAGGAGAGGGAAGAGAGGTAGAGAGACAAAGACGGGATGGTAAGTGTGTTTATGGGGAGAGATAATGAATGAAGGTGCAGGGATGGATGGAAAGATGGAGAGGGAGGAAGAGAGAATGAATATATGGAGAGAAGAAAAGAGGAGAGGAAATGAGAGAGACAAGCATGAAGGGAAATATAAGTTGGTGAAGAAAATGAAAAAGAAGAGAGACAACAACAGAAAGATTTTTAAACATCAAAATCTTGCATTCAGATTTTCATATTATACACACGCAAAAATAAAACAGAAATAGAAAGGGAAAAGACCAATTTGGCAATACCACTGAATCATGTAGGCATGTGGTGAGCACATTGCATAACACAAGACAAAAAATGTTCAACAACTGAGCATTGACCACCAGCAAAAATATGTGAGAAAAAGCTTGGCAAGAAGGAAAGATAGGAAAAGAGATGAAGAAGAGAAGAATGAGAGTGGGAGGTTGGTAAGGACAGGAAGAGAGAAAGGGGGGGAGAGAGATAGAGAGAGATGGGAAAAAGAAAAGTAGAGGAATTGAGCTGTAACACTATATGAACTTGCATGTTGTGTCCCACCGTAAAAAAGTCATGCTGTGGGGTGAGTGAGTGAGCCACCCTGTGAGAGAGAAAGAGTCAGTGAGCAAGTGAGTCTGAGTGAGTCAGTGAGCGACCCTGTGAGTGAGTGAGTCTGAGTGAGTGAGTGAGTGAGTGAGTGAGTGAGTGAGTGAGTCTGAGTGAGTCTGAGTGAGTGAGTGAGCGACCCTGTGAGTGAGTGAGTCTGAGTGAGTGAGTGAGTGAGTGTGAGTGAGTGAGTGTGAGTGAGTCTGAGTGAGTGAGTCTGAGTGAGTGAGTGAGTGAGTGAGTGAGTGAGCAAGATATCAAATTGCGGTGATTTCACACTCTAAGAATTCTCACAAACACGCACACATAGGGCTGTGTTGTGTTTGTTTAGCCGAGATGGGGCACTAGAGTTCACACTCTCTCTGTTCTGTGTGTGTGTGGCTTAACTATGCTGATCTGTCAGAACATGCACAGTCACATGCACAGACCTACTGCCATTTCGCAGGCACACACACACACACACGAATAAACAGGACCTGCACAAGTAGAAGCAGATTCCTTTTCTTTTCACTTATTCTTTTGGAGAAGAAACACTGTATTGCTGACATTGTACTTCCTTTGCTCTCTCTTACACACACACACACACACACACTCAGTTGCAACATTAAGTGCACAGTCAGAGATTTTTCTGCATAATCTCAAAGACAGAAGGGAGTGAAGAAGAATAAGACAAAAAAAACAAGAGAGAGGCTGTATGTGTCTGTGTGCATGTGTGTGTGTAAGGAAGGGGTTGAGAAAGAGACCACAAGTGAATATATTCTAATCCTCTCCACAGAGCACTGTCAGTGGAGCATCTGGTTAAACAAGTTGGCACAGGTTAGTGTGCATACATGCACTCATTTGTGTGTGTGTTGGCTTAATCTGGTTGGTTTAATCTCTGCTTTGCTTCAAATGTTCTTGCAAATGAGTGTCTGTGTAAAAGCATGTGTTTGTGTGCACAAATATGAGTCTGCTTGCATGTACGTGTGTGTGTGTGTAAATGAATGCATGTGCGGAGGTTAGACTTGTGTTATTCTGCTCTGAAAGAAGGGTGTTGCCAGTCAAACAGGACTAAAGAGTATTGGAAAAAGAGCAAAAGTCTTTGTGACATCATCCCCCTTAATGACATCACAGATAGGCATCTGTGTCTGTGTTCACCTAAGATTGTGACGCTTACTCCACCATCTCCTTGTGCTTGCCCTGTGCGGTGTGTTTGTGCTTGTTTGTTTGTTTGTGTGTGTGTGTGTGTTTGTGCATGCGTGCACATGTGTGTGTGAGTGTGTGCACATGCATGTGTGTGCCCACCCTCACCTAAGATCATGACGACGGTCTTCATGAGGTTCTCCACCGTCTCCTTGTGCTTAGCCTGCTTGGTGTGCTGTGACATGCGCTGGCTCTTGTGCCGCACGTACCAGAAGATGCGTGTGTACACTGCCACCATCAACGAGAAGGTAAGCAGGTTGAGCACCGCCCAGAAGATCATGTACTTGCGGCTGTACATGGGCGCCATCGTGGAGCACTCATCCAGGTCGCACAGGCAGTGCCAGCCCATGGTAGGCACCTGGCCCATGATGATGGCCACTGCCCAGATGCCCAGGATCAGCAGCAACACCCGCCGGTTGGTCATGGTACTGTGGAGCTGCATGGTGAAGATGGTCTGGTGCCGCTCCACAGCGATGGCCAGCAGGTTGATCACCGATGCCGTCAGGCTTGTGTCGATCAGGCCCTGGGGTAATTGAGGAAGAGGAGAAGGAGGATGCAGAGAAGGAGGAAGAAGAGAGAATGTAAAGTCTGTAAAGGTGAAGATGGTCTGGTTGATCACTGATACAGTCAGGTTTGTGTCGATGAAACCCCGGGGTGATTGAGGAAGAGAAGAAGGAAGAGGAGAGAATAATTAGTCTGCATTGTGAAGATGGTCTGGTGGCTGGTGAGTGATCACCGATGGCGTCAGGCTGGAGTATCTTGCTCAAGGACACTTCGAAAGGGTCGGTCAGAGTGGGGCTCCAACCTGCAACCCTCCAGTTGGCAAAAAGCGCCTCTACCACCTGCGCCACCATCACCCCACCATCGAGGAAGAGGAAGAGGAGAGAATGATTAGTCTGTATTGTGAAGATGGTCTGGTGGCTGGTGAGTGATCACCGATGTCATCAGGCTGATGTCGATTAGGCCATTAAGAAGAGGGGAAAGAGAAGAATGAGAAGGAGGAGCAAAAGGAAGAGAATAGAATGATTAGTCTGAATAGTGAGGATGTTCTGGTGATTGTTTACTGACGGCATCAGGCTGGTGTCAATAGGCTGTGAGGAGGAGGAGGAAGAGGAGAAAAACAAATGGGGAAGATTAGACTGAAGCGCTACGTCACAGAGCATGCAGCCACATAATGAAGAGTCATGGGAGCAGGAAAAGAGGAAAAGGGAAGAGAGGAGGAGAGGAGAGCAGAGAGGACAGGATGGAATTAGTCATATCTTATGATGTTAAATGTGCTGTGAAATTACTACCAGCAGGTTAAACGCTAAAGGCCGGCTGGTGACTATTAGATCCTGACAAGGGGAATTTGTCACACTTCATGATGGAAAAAACATACAAGTAGACTAAAGTGTACTTTGTGTATGTGTGTGTGTGTGTGTGTGTGTTCATTCTGCCTATATCCAAGTGGAAAACAAGCCCAGATGTAATCTAGTCCTATGTCTTTACCAGGCGATCACCACACTATTCTATTTCTTCCTTCTTTATCAAGGTTAGCCCAGGGATTCTTGGGTTTATGCAGGGCTGTAGCGTACATGATGTGGTTACAGTAATTTCACAAATATAAGCCGCATCATGTGTACACCCCAGGTCAGGTTTTTTTTTAATGCAAACTAGGAAAACAAAACCATGTATTGACCTCACTCTTGTTTTAACCTCAGTTTACCAAACACTACCTACTGAATCAAACAGGTTCAGATCAAGCAGAACGAGAAGTAAGTAGAAATGCAATCCTGTCCTCACCCATGTATAAACCTCATAGATGAAGAAATTTTACCAAATAAATGTATTAACCTTGGTTAATAATCGGGAAATTATTACGGTAACGGTATACGGCATACACATGCATAAAAAGTTCTTGGTTTTGCGTATATCGAGTAAAACAAAGGCTGCAATACTCACAACACTGTAATAGCGGTAGCTGTGGCAGCCCCTCAGGCAGAGACGGTAAAAGCGGGGTGATGTAATACGACACTCCCACTTATGCAGACTGGAATTATTCTAGTTTGCTCTCATTGTTGCTCTATCTTGGTCAGTATTCAGTGATCTTTGCCTCAGGCGCCCCATCACAGACAGTAAACCCACTACAGCAAACAAGACCACAGCACTGGTTTAGCCTACATATTTGCAATGCAGTGCTGTGCAGTGCATTTTGTGCTCTCCCTATGATATAAGCCCATAGTTACATTCTAAAAGGTAGTTAGCGAAGTTATAAAATAGCTGGGCTGAAGAAAGGAAAGGAAAAGAGGTAAACACAGTTTCCAAAAAAACAGGCGAGGTGGATGAGGAGAATGAGAAAAATGTTCCAAATGAGCAAGAGTACTGTAAGGAGGATATGGGGCAATGGGTTGTGAATGACGGATGGACACAGGAGACAGATGGAGGGAGGAGGACTGAATGAAAGACAAGAGCAAGCAGGAGCCCAGAGAATGCGAGCGTGGGAGGACTGAGTCTGCACAGCGATGCTAATTGCTATGCTAGCTGCTCAACACCAAGTCATCAAACATTCTACAAAGAACAGGGAGATGAAGAAATGACCAGGGAGTGGGAGAGAGAACTAGCAAGCTAGCGCAACAGTCTTACTGTCAATGTTCAATTTGCTTTTCCTCACAGCTTCGCTGCACTGCAGTGAGGGAAATACACTAGATCAGCGTTATCTTCACAGGGTGAAAGAGACTAACATAGCCGCTTTTTATTCATGATAAAAAGTCTCAGCATCAGGTAGCCTGGGTTATTGCTTAACCGATGAATACCTTTCACACAGCAACAGCAGAGATTTATTTGGACCAATGAGAAAGAGAAAGGCAATTTACAGCAACCACTATGTGAGCACTGTACTGAGGGAGGGGACTGTTTGAGTTTAAAATACACACGACGGGCTAACCGAGGCACAAAGAAGACAGAAGATGAAAGAAGAAACAAACAAGTGGTTATAACCACAGATTTGCAGCAAGATCTTCCACTGACCTCCACTTCAACAGACGTGATGTATAGGAAGCATGTTTATTAAAACCAGAAACCAAAGACTGGTTAGCAAAAAGTTTTAGTGAAAGGCTGTTAAATGTGAAATAGATCACGTCACACTTTTAGAGAGTATTGTATTTACACTACGTTTGTTTTAGGTTTTTTTCCAAGGAGAAGGGGGTACACATTTACTCAACATACAGACATTGCAATACCGTTCAACAGGTAATACGGCTTCTTGCCACAGTAAGAGACTTGAGGTTCTTGTAAATGACCCACTTTACGCCTTGTAACTATAATGAGTAAGATTACAACAGAAGTCAGAAACCTACTTCAACCCTAGCCCATCTCTGATCACCTCCATAAGGATATGTCTCTGTCTCACACATACACCAAGCACCCCAGACTTCAAGGAAGTTTAGAAAGAAGAAATTAAAAAATTAAAAATATGCTTCCTCTTTTTCACTTCTCATTCCCACCTGTTTTTTTCTGTGCATTGAGAAGCCACATGGGCAGTTGGCCCACCAAAACCACACTGTCTTCTGTCAGTGTGTCAATTCAGAACATCAATTTGAGCAAGCAAGCATACACACACACACACACTAATGGAAATGGCAGGTATAGAACAACTCTCGACACGGATGCCACCATGATGACCATAAAGCACCAAAATTAATTTGAAGATGATGCCAAAACTACTAGCCTAATAAAAGTGAAACTGCAAAGCAAAAAAAAAAAAAAAGTCCCTTCTCACCTGCCGTATGAACCATGTGTGCTTAGAGAGCTTGATTGTCCAGGGGCCCGTGTGGAACATGAGAAAGAGGTAGGAGACTCCAGCGAAGAGGTCAGCAGCGGCCAGGTTGCCCAGTAGGTAGTAGATGGGGAAGTGGAAACGCTTATTGCAGAAGATGGCCATCATCACCAGAATGTTGGCTGCAATGACAATGATGCAGACGGCCATCCCCAGCGTCACGACCACGTAGTCGCGCTTACGCCAGAACGTGCTGATCGTCTTCCCGCTGTTGTTGTAGAAGAACGCCACTGTCTTGTTGTAGTAGCAGCCAGGCTGGTCATCTCCATCAATATCCATGTTTACTTTTAGTTGCTGTTGTTGGACAGGAAGGGGATAGAGTTCAGCAAGGGAAGGGAATTAGGGTTTTGGGAAGAAGTCTGGTTGGTCAAATATAAAGAAACTTTTTGGGGGGTGGGGTGTGGGGGTGTCACAGAGTTAAATTAAGGAGCAGATTTATAGAGAGCAGGCGGAGGCATTGAGGTTTGATATACAGAGTGATTGGCCAATCCAATCCAAAGCATCTGGAAGGTGGATGCGATCCTCAAGTGGATATCTGTTTGAATACAAAAAAAAAAAACACACATGCAATTAGGAAACATCTAATTGAATAAAAATTGGACTGCATCTGCAAAGAAAGAGAAAAGGCTGTGGTAATGGTATCAATACATTGGTTTGTGATGATTACTAGATTACTGTGTCTTTTAGTAATCTATACGTCTTTCTTTGCTTCTCTCTGTTTCTCTTTTTGTACCAACAAGAGGCACCAAATATGTGTGACTGGTCTGTGTGTGTGTGAGTGTGTGTATGTGTACATCCTTAGGCAAAGACCAGTCCACTGACCCCATAAAAACGACAGCCACTAAAGTGATGATCCAACCCAGCAACCTCCACCAACCCAGTAAATTGTTTTAACACTGTAACAAATGGTCTGTCGCTGGCACAAGATCCATAAACATTTCTTTTACAATCAGGAGACCTTGTGCCTCCATGTCAGTCCTGAGTCTTTATTTACGCTCAGGTTAAAAGGTTTGGTGATCCCCAAAGACAGTAAAGAGCAAAGGAAGGCACCTCTTCGTGGAACAGTTTCACTTTAATTTCCTTGAATGCAGACATGCACACACAAAAAACACGCAAACATGTGCCCATACACATCAAATCTCTCTCTCTCTCACACACACACACACACACACACACACACACACACACACACACACACACACACACACACACACAACAAGACTGATCTTGCTCTGTTCCTCAGCAATGTTCGTAAAAAAAAGAAATGGGGCACACCTACACCCTGCTCTTTCACAATCATACAAGCACAGAACTGCAGAAAAACCCAATCTAAATGCAAACACACACACACACTCAAAATAATCTCACACACACACACACACAAGCTCTACAAATAGACTGTGTGTGTGTCAAAGTGTGAGTAAGTGAGTGAGATTATGGACAGATAGAGGTTTGTGTGCTATTGTGTGCTTTGAAGAGGAGAGAGTTATTATGGACAGATAGACGTGTGCATGTTATTGCGTTTTGAAAAGAAAAGGGAGTTATTATGAACGGACAGGTGTGTGTGTGTGTGTGAGTGGGTGGGTTATCATGGACAGATAGAGGTGTGTGTGCTATTGCGCTTTGAAGAGGAGAGAGAGAGTGAGAGATAGTGAGAGAGAGTTATTATGGACAGTAGATGTGTGTGCTATTGCGCTTTGAAGATGGAAGAAACTGAGAAAGTTGAGAGACCAATAAAGCACCAGCAAGAAAACAGCAGAGAGAGAGAGATTGAAATCATGACCGCCATGAAAGTTGAATGAGTTACCACACATTAAGTCAAGTTCTCACACATTCAGTGCACGCACACACACAGATGTAATTGATTAACAGATTGAGCACACACTCAATTCTATGGTCAGTTTCACCTATCAGAGGTCTAACAAGTTTCTATCTTTCTCTCTCTCTCTCTCTCACTTGCTCACATCACTGATAAAACCTCCTATTGATAGCAAAGTGTCTTTAGGAAGAAGTGAAACAGTTTTGTTAAAAAACCTTATTACACATTTCTCCTTTTTCCACCACAAAGAAACAACTACACTAAAAAGTATCAGACAAAGAAACACACACACAAACAATCCTTACATGTTGCTGATTCATGCGTTGATTAGCCCAACACAGACGCCCAACCACGGCCTAGTCTGCGCTAGCTTTTCCTTCTTTGAGGATCCACTGCTTAAAGGAGGACATTAAGATTCAGACAGAGAGCTACATTACTTCTTGACACAACTAAAGGCCATCATTATCATCATCATCAGAAGCCAACTGCGGACTAAATTGGACTGATTCCAGAAGCTTCTGATCAGGGTTTATGTTTCATCACTGGCCACCAGCAATTCTTGGCCATTAACACTATACGTCCAACGGGAAAGAAAATACACATAACATAACATAACATTCTCAAGTGAGAGGACTTAACAGTTGACAACTTAGCTAGTCAATAAGATAACTGTCCATACGTCAAATTAAATACAACTGCGACCAGCAGTAGTGAAACATTTTAGCACAGAAAAAACTAGCAACTGTCCCTCCCCTGATGTAACCTTTCCCGGTCTCCGTTCCCAGCTGTTTGTGTTGTGAATAAATAGCTTTGGATTGGTTTTTTTTTTGGCCCAATGAAATTTAGTTTGACTAGTGAAAAACAAAAAAAAAATTATCTAAAACACAAACAAAACATTTATTGGCCTTTTGTGACTGTGTTGGCTTTTGTTGTTGCTATTGCTATTGCTATTAGCTGTAAAACAGTGCGCCTCTGGCTTGAGAGTTGTGCCACCAGTGTGGATCTTTTGCACAGAACTCTGGTGGTTCTCGGGGCAATGCGGTCCAAACCAAAATGTACTATCGGTGACCACACTGGTACCCTTAATACCTGAAAACGATTGTGAGGCTTGTAAATGCATACAAGCACATACACGCACAAGCTCAGACAATCAAAGATGCTAAGAGACATACATGCAGGAAAAATACAAACAATTAACCTCACACAAAACAGATAACACGCTCCCAAATAGACAACTGCATGTAATCATGTAACTGCCAAACATACGCACGTGCGCGGACACACACACACACACACAGGTAAAGGGTCAGGTACAAATAGAAATGGTACATGGAAAAAACACACACGTTTGTACGCAAGCACATACCACATACAAAAACTACCGAGACGTAAATGATCACCAGCAACCTAATTATACATGGCTCAACACAACAATGACTCATCCAAACCCCCCCACCCATACAAACACAAACACACAAACACACACGTGCCGCAAGACCTGTGCCAATAATTAGAGGCTCATTGACAGATCAGGTAAACGCTGTGTTGATTCTGTGGACATATGACTACTGTTCTATGACAGTAAGGACACCATCACCGTCTTCTCTCCAGTTAGTAAAAAAAACAGCATTTTACACATAAGAACAAAAACAAGCACCACCCATTCTCATGTTCATAAACATATTTTGCACAAGCAACCCCTGTTGGTAGTCTTCATGGGCAGTGCCTATTTGGAATATGTCTGCCTCCCAAGAGATTGTCTGTTGATTGTTGCTTGACTGACAGAAACATGCAGCATACTAAATTTATTTTTTAAATGTTTAACTTTCAAATGTTTATTTTATATACACATTTTTATGCCGTCATCTGCCTCCACGTGACTGACTGTTTATGATCCTGGGTGAGCACAAGTGCTTTGCCTTCAGGTAAGTCGAGAGCCACACCTTTGTGTCACACTTGCAGTTAGACAATAAAACGTTCCCAACCAATCACTGCTCTAACATATCTGATCGGTATTCAGGTCAGTTCAGTGTAAGAGGCTGGCCAAAAAGGCCTCTACTCCTTTCCCCATTGGTGGGGGAATATCCAGCAGCCAATCAGTGTTTAAGTTGGAGGCAGGTCCCTTGACAGGAGCATTGTGATGTCACAATTAGGGCAATTCCACATGGGACTGGGTGCAGATGTGGCCTTAGCAACAAGCCAGTTCCTAGAGCAGCGCTGACACTTGTGCAACCGGAGCAGTGACTCTCCCACCCTCTTCACTGCCTCTAGGCATGGGTGCAACTGTAATGTGACAGTTAAAATCACTACCATGCACCTTATGTGATGGGATAGTCTAAAACAAAAGTCTAAAACAGTGTGCAATGTTTTGGTTATAGTTAATAGTCAAAAGATTGTTAAACTGCATTATTTTTTTATATATTATTTACACAAAATAAAATAATGTAAAATATAAGGTTGTTCTAAAAGCTTTTTTCCAAATCCAAATATTGATAACTGATAAACAAATTCAGTGCACAAAAAAAAAGTAGGCTTCAGACATGAAATATGTTTGGTAACTGACCATGCGTCAAAAAACACTGAAATATACCGTCACTGCACACGCACATACCAAGCCCCACATGGGACTATGGCGTCAGGGTTCTAGAATCTGGGAAAGAAAAGCCACAAGAGAGATGAGTACAGAACATTGGAACAGTAACACTCAGTCATTCACTCATTCACACAGTCACGCACTCACTCACTCACTCACACTCATTCATTAAGTCACTCACTTATTCATTTACTCTCTCTCTCTATCAGGCTAGGATATGTTCTATATATACACACACACATACACACACACTCTTGCTCACTCATTAACTCATTCCCTCACTGCTTGAATCCCCAATGTTCACTACTAAGCGCCAAGACCTGAACCTTTCTCTCTCATTCACTCATTTTCTCACTCACTCACTCACATTCTCTCTCATTGACTAACTCACTCACTCACTCACTCACATTCTCTCTCATTGACTAACTCACTCACTCACTCACTCACTCACATTCTCTCTCATTGACTAACTCACTCACTCACTCACTCACTCACATTCTCTCTCATTGACTAACTCACTCACTCACTCACTCACTCACTTCCTCACAAACTCATAGTGATAAGCCAATAAAGCTGTCTCAGTCCCTGCATACATGTATCTATTCCTCCCTCTCTCCAATGCCATCTCTCTCTCTGTCTTTGTCTCTGTCCCATGCCATCCTAGCCTGACAAGCCATCTCATAACATTAAAATGTATAGTCTGCCTATGACTGATAGACTAGGCTCAATTCAAGGGGCAGAATCAGTGGTAGTCTTTCAAACCGCCTCTACATGTAATAGGTAGCCTGAAAAAATTCTGCTAGAGTACATCTAGATGACTAGGCTACCATTGCATTTACTCTACCTCTTCTATACCACCCCCCACTCTCAGTCTCTATCTCTTCTATACCACCCCCCCTCTCAGTCTCTATCTCTTCTATACCACCCCCCAAAAAACACTGAAATATACCGTCACTGATTCACTGTCCAAATACTATCAAACAGAGCTGACTTCTCTCCATGAGTGACTGTGGACTGTTCTGAGTGCCTGTCAGTGTGTGGAAAGAGTCATCTCACTTCCACAAATTAATATCTAACCAGAAAGACAGAGAGAGAAAAAATGAACACTTACAAGCACACACACACACACACATTAAACTGGTGCACACACCAACCCAGACAGACACACACTCATTCCACAAACGATTAACAAACCTGAGAGACAGAGAGGAGGGAGAAAAAAGAAGAAGAGAAAAAGAAGGGAAAACACATTACAAGCTGAAGCTCACGTGCACACACACAGGCATACACATGTACCCAGACACACACACACACAAAACACACGTTCATAGGTACATGGGTGCACACACATGCATACAGACCACTGAATATCAACCCAGAGAAACCACAAAAACACATAACCCTATATATACACAAGTGCACAGACACCAACACACACAGGTGGTTAAGGTGTACTTACGATAAACCTGGGAGCACGGGTTTGATTCCGGCCCGAGGTCATCTCCCAATCCATGCCCATCTCTGTTTCTAACTAGAGGATATGCAGCTTTTGACGCAAGTCTTCCTTTTTTCTTTCCTTCGTACATTTGTTTACATTTCAATACATAGAGCATTATAGATTTTTAGATTTTATATTTCATAATTATAACTATAATATAGCTTATAGTGCTTGTCCAATCAAGTTAATTTTTTTTCTCTTAAATGTTTTTTTTTGTAGTGTTTGTTTTTATTTACCACAGTACGGCATCATCATTTGACATTTATAAGGACTGCAGGACAGTGGTCAGTGGAGTTTGTTCCTGCTGAGTTTGAGTTTATATCAGTGAGATGATAAGAAACGCAAAAAATATTAAGCAACGTATTTTTGCTATCATTAGTGTAATTTTATGTGCCAGTGCTGTTGCCCCTGACTATGTGTGTCGTGGCTGTTCCCAAAACGTTTGTTGGCAATGGGCAATTGCATTGCAATCAATAAAGTTGCTAACAATAAATTTGGTTATGATTTTGGGAAACCCGCTCCTGATCCGTGCTAAATAAGTGTAGACCCTGTAAGTCTCCACTCCACTGCTAAACAAGCAGGGTGTTTTTTTGCCAAACCTGATGCGTCTGCTGTAAGACCTTGGCAAATGAAACTGCTGTGCAGGTCTTGACATGTTTTTGACCCACTTGTAAGAGTTAGCAGCACACTGAGAGATACAGACTAGGTTGCGGTTTGTCAGAGCTTGGCAAGAAAGAAACGTTGGTGTTAAAGAAGACATCCAGTGTGAAACTCAATTTCAGTTTCATTTTCTATGCCCCTTTCAGTGAACAGTTGTGGTAGTGTGGTAGTAGTTGGTCAGTTTACTATTCAGTTACGTTGTATCAAAATTTTTGGCTCTTTTTTTACGGACAGCACTCGTGACCTCAAATAACATGCCTATGGATTGATGCCTTTAACAGATGTCCCCGAGAAGATACAACTGTGCGGTTGAAGCACCCTCAAACACCTGTGCATGCAAGCATGTATAAAATCCACAATCATATGGACTAAAGACATTTGCATTCATTAAACCATGTCCAAGCACATTGAAAGTGTGAATATGGTTGCTTTGTAGGGATCTTCCCCAGTGCATAACTTCTTTAATCATTCTCGGCAAAGCTGATACCTGAGAATCTAATTTCTGAGAACCCGAGAGGAAACCATTTTGGGTCACATCTGTTTCCTCTGAATCAGAACAATTTGCCATCAGCACAGAGCAGAGCATGCACAGTATAGCGTACTGTTCATAATTTAAATGGAGAGCAAAGGGGAAAATGTTATAAAATTAGCTCATTTAATATCATGACCAAGACTTCACAGAAGTCATAGTCAAAGACACATTTGTCTGAGAGAGGTTTCACAATTAGCACTGAGCTCACATGTAGTACTCCCACCACAGCCTGTTCAGACACAAGCACCATGAGGGGCAGAAAAGACATGCCACAAGAAAGAGAGAGAGAGAGAGAGAGAGAGAAACAGAAAGAGTGCAAGAGAGGTAAAAGTGAGAGATGCTGGGGACAGGGAGAGAGATAAAAAAGTGAAAGTGTGAGGAGAGCAAGAGAGTATGAGAGGCAACCAGAAAGAGAGAGATTGAATTGCATAAAAGAGACAGTACACTTTTGCACATAGTGCGCACTGCAAGTATACTTTTTTTGTAGTTGTCAAGATGTGCGTTGAGGACCTGTGCCCTACCACTGCAACACTGTCCAGTTACTAAACCTCAACCTTATATAACTAGCTACTTTTGTTTCATTAACGACCATAATAAAACACACACACTTACCATGAACTCTTGGAACAGATCAAGATTTACTTAACAAATTAATATTACTGAATAGTTCTACCTGCTTCCAAGCAAAGGTGTGCATGGTAACAAAATCTAGGAGCCACACATGTACTTGTGCATGTAACAATGATGGCGCAATTCTCTACACACACTCGGTGCGCACGGCGTGTACCATCAGCCTTAGAGCTAACAAGAGACAGAATCTACACTGAAGAACGTTGATGAGAAAAACAAACTGAACTAGTCACATCATAAAAAAACAAATATAAACCATCTCTAGAATCTATTTTAAAGACACAGGCCTGTGTTTTTTTAGTCTCTGGTTATGCATGTTCAGCACCAATGTCCAAAGATCAAACCTGATTCAGAACCTGGCCCACTAAGGCCCACAAACACATGCACGCACACACACACTAAGAAGCGTCAGAGAAAGTACAGGCCCAATGAAACTAGCACTACTGTCATTTACATGTAAAGCTTATGTGCAAGTTA
This sequence comes from Tenualosa thibaudeaui, assembly GCA_027481765.1. Taxonomy (NCBI): domain Eukaryota; kingdom Metazoa; phylum Chordata; class Actinopteri; order Clupeiformes; family Clupeidae; genus Tenualosa; species Tenualosa thibaudeaui. The sequence continues at coordinate 606,387 of JAIFZK010000159.1, forward strand.
TGAGCATGCACTGGCAAGAGTAAATGTCTAGACACATATGGTCTCAAACTACTGTAGGAAATTCACACACTTGATGCATGCAAGCACTTTACAGAGATATCCGCTCCTGTGTTCTATGTGTTTTGTATGCGTGTACACGTGCAAGGCTGGACGAGCCGGACTGAATCAGTAAGCACTAGTTACAGTCCAACCCTGTCATTATGGCAACAGACACACCCACCCAGGACCACGACTCTCTTCCTCCTCCTTCTTCTCCCGCTCCCTGTGTCGTATATAAACAGACAACTCGGGAATCTCAGCAGCACAGTGACATCTGTGCACATTCCTTACCCAAGACAAAACGGAGTTTGTTGATTTCTTGTACATAAGATAGCCTGCTGCATCTTGCTCGTTGTCACCCCATCCTCCTCTTCAAGACACCCACCTCATTTGAAAAATCTCAAATAGAGACCTTATCAAAAAACTGCCAATTATAATTCAACAAAGCGGAAGTTCCCTTAAGGCCAGACACAGAACATTCACAACACGGGAACATTCCATAAAACCATCTATAAAGCCATAAAACCATCTACAAATTATTCTCTCACCCACCCTCATTTGTCCACCCTCATCCCTGAGCCCTGTACCCTCAAGGTTTTAACTGGCATAACTTGATTTCATGTTTGGTCATGTCAGTTAGTTAAGTCTTTGACGGTTGAGGGTTTAGCACCGGGAGTCAGCCACACAGTCTGTCTATGCTATACCAGCGGCACGATCATGTAGAGGAGATGACTAAAGAGGACTAAAGCACTAAAGTACTGTATCTCAATGCCATTTTCAGGTATCTGTACTCCATTTCATTTATTTTTTGACAACAACCCTACCAAAATATCTGTACTTTAAACTTGACATTTTCAAAAGAGACACCAACAGCATTCCCTTAGCAACGTGGGTATCAAAAAACAGGTTACATGATGACGGAACATTTCTTTGTTCAATCAACCCTACTAATTCCCTGATTTATCTCTAGAAATGTTCTGCCAGTGAGCTTACCACAAACAGAATGCTTGTTCTCTGTACACCCCTGGTGAAGCATGATTACATTTCTTATGAAACACCATTAGAACTGTGTAATAGTTGCACTAGGAGTTGCATTTGTTAAATCGGACATCTTTGTGAGCAGTTTGCTTCCTTGACTAGAAAAGGCTGGTAAATAAGCCAGCAACAGTAGGCCTACTTTTTAAGCGTAGCGTAGACTATAAGCACATTTCAGAGCCTGTACGCTTTTAACCTTCTTTAACCTGAGGAAGGGGTTCGAATTACTACTTACCATTTACCGGAGTCTTTTTAATTATAACTTTACTTGAGAGTGGATAGTCATCTCTGTTCACAACACCACCCGCCTAACTGTAGGTTACACGCGAGCATGGACACAAGCTCTGAGGCACCTTTTTCACATGGTTCAGATTCCTTTTTGCTAAAGCCTTATCTATTTGCCGATTAACTTACATTCCCATACCCTCCCCTACGCTCTCCTACTGCCAATGGTTGTTGTTTACACTCTGGAGAACAAATGTGTGCGCAAAACATAATTTGACTGTGTTGTGTTGTATCAGTGTTGAGACATTTAAGTTTGTCTATCTAACACAAAATAATCGTTTTTTTCGTTGCCTGGTTTGTTTGTTTGGCCAGCAACGAAGTCAGTGAATCGGAGCGCTAAGAAACAAAGGAGTGCGCGCCCTTCCAGTCAGCCGTCCCTATGCTGAGTGACTTCGCTTCAAACCAGTCTGGGTCCATACATGAATATTTAAAAGGCTACGCCTATACATGCGCCATATGTGTCCATTTAGATGAGAATTTGGCCTAATCCGTCCACATAAGGTTCTTGAAGGTAGGCTAACTGAAACGACCTCCAGCACAAAGCTATAAAAACATTTGTTGTCGGCTGTGACCTAGAAATAACACAGTTTACAGATTTTCGACATGCAAGGCAACGTCACTGGCCTTCCTAACAGACGAACAACTTGTATGAATAAGGAAAAACATTTGTGAGAAAACATGGTGTTTCGACTCCATAACGACTCTCCCGTGAGCTTCCTAAACTGAAGGTATTCCATCATCACACCAATGCACAGCAGATTACTTCTGTGCGCTCGCACACGCCGTGTATGTTCAGTCGGGTAAACAACCCATCACACTACCTTAAAGAGGCGAGAGTGAGTGCAGTGGTACGGTAGAAATATGTCTTATAGATTACATGCATTCGAAGACTGAATAAGCAGCCAGTACGAAGCTCGTAAAAGAGCTGGAACTCCAGCTCTTCTTCGCCTTCTTCTACCAACCGAGCTACTTCCCCAATAAAACAATGGTAGATTACTTTGCCAAAAACATCCGGCGTCTTGAACTACAAATGACAGAACTACCTGGTAAAACAATTTGAGAGGAAACCGACGCTTCGAAGGGAAGCCCTGACGGCGGTTTCACTCATACCAACGCAACACTGCCTATGTTCTGTGACTTGTTGGCTTCACCCATTTATAGGGAAGTAAAATATCAGTGGACAGTGAACATTTACAAGTAAGTATTCCTTGATCGCTTACCGTTGAGTTCTTTCCTCGTTCATAAGGCTGCATATCCACTTTTCCAAAATATTACGGTTCCTTTACTTAGGCTAAACAAAAACACCTGCGTGCCGACAAAACCTGGAGCACAAAAGTTCTTCGGTTAGGTTTCGATTGACTGCCTTGTCCTTCACCTGGGTCGGCTAATCCTCGGGCACCTAGAACGAGAGGGTGCGGCACTGTTGAATGGCCCGGCGTAATTGAAGGGCTTGGTATGCGCTGCTTCAACCTGAAGTCAAAGGTCCCGCCTCTGTGTCGCGATTGGTCTAGAGACCGGTCATTATGTTTGATTGAAGTGTCGTGTCTACCGTTCTCTAATTTACATTATGTTGTGTATCTGGGTTAGGTTAAGTGCGAGACCACACGCACATACACACATACACAACCTGAATCACCAAAGCATGGATATTCATCATAAGTCCTCACAGGAATAGGTTGTGCAAAGACAGCAATGTTGACAGAGCAGCACAGTCTATAAATCACTCATGCCATGTGAGGAATCTAGAGAGAGAGAGAGAAGAGTGCCATGCTTGGATACTTCAGCTGCTGTATGCATCAGGGATGGAGTATATGAGTCCAAGACTCAGATTCCAGTCTGACTTTAGGCCCAGTTTTAAGGACTTGTGACTTGACCTGGACTTGATTGCTGATGACTTGGATGGACTTGGACTCGTGGACTCAGAGAGAACTCAGACTTTCCCCCTTTTTCACAACACTAGTGTTTCAGTCTTTTCCTAAGCTCATGTGAAAAGTGAGGGACACTTTCATCTAACCAACAATTTTCTACATTCATTGCGTTTACAATTACTGCTGCTTGGCAATGTGCATCACATAACTACTCATCCCTAACCAAAACATAAAGCTACCATCAGCTACCAGTCAAGTTAACACTTAAAATAATATTATATATCAGACGACTCAGTCTTGACTTGGGATGAAGAAGGGACTAGACTCAGACTTGACCTGAATTTTATTTAAATGACAGACTCAGACTCAAACACATGGGGACTTCAG
>JAIFZK010000159.1:615000-652500 GCA_027481765.1 Tenualosa thibaudeaui
CTCACTCACTCACTCACTCACTTCCTCACAAACTCATAGTGATAAGCCAATAAAGCTGTCTCAGTCCCTGCATACATGTATCTATCCCTCCCTCTCTCCAATGCCATCTCTCTCTCTGTCTTTGTCTCTGTCCCACGCCATCCTAGCCTGACAAGCCATCTCATAACATTAAAATGTATAGTCTGCCTATGACTGATAGACTAGGCTCAATTCAAGGGGCAGAATCAGTGGTAGTCTTTCAAACCGCCTCTACATGCAATAGGTAGCCTGAAAAAATTCTGCTAGAGTACATCTAGATGACTAGGCTACCATTGCATTTACTCTACCTCTTCTATACCACCCCCCACTCTCAGTCTCTATCTCTTCTATACCACCCCCCCTTCTCAGTCTATCTCTTCTATACCACCCCCCTCTCTCAGTCTCTATCTCTACTATACCATCCACCTCTCTCAGTCTCTATCTCTTCTATACCACCCCCCTCTCTCAGTCTCAATCTCTTCTATACCATCCACCTCTCTCAGTCTCTATCTCTTCTATACCACCCCCCTCTCTCAGTCTCAATCTCTTCTATACCATCCACCTCTCTCAGTCTCTATCTCTTCTATACCACCCCCTCTCTCAGTCTCAATCTCTTCTATACCATCCCCCTCTCTCAGTCTCAATCTCTTCTATACCATCCACCTCTCTCAGTCTCTATCTCTTCTATACCACCCCCCTCTCTCAGTCTCAATCTCTTCTATACCATCCACCTCTCTCAGTCTCTATCTCTTCTATACCACCCCCCTCTCTCAGTCTCAATCTCTTCTATACCATCCACCTCTCTCAGTCTCTATCTCTTCTATACCACCCCCCTCTCTCAGTCTCAGTCTCTTCTATACCATCCACCTCTCTCAGTCTCTATCTCTTCTATACCACCCCCTCTCTCAGTCTCAATCTCTTCTATACCATCCACCTCTCTCAGTCTCTATCTCTTCTATACCACCTCCTCTCTCAGTCTCAATCTCTTCTATACCATCCCCCTCTCAGTCTCTATCTCTTCTATACCATCCCCCTCTCTCAGTCTCTATCTCTTCTATACCATCCCCTCTCTCAGTCTCTATCTCTTCTATACCACCCCCCTCTCTCAGTCTCAATCTCTTCTATACCACCCCCTCTCTCAGTCTCTACCTCTTCCCTTAATGCATCTATACCGCCCTGTCTCACACATTCCCTCTCTCTGTATCTCTCTGGCTGAGTTTAAATGTCCTCCCTGAGACCTAAGCCCTGAACCATCACGAGCTGGCCCTCTGAATCTCCTCTCCTCTTTCAGTCTCTCTCTCTCTCTGTCTCTCTCTCAATTCAATTCAGTTTAATTCAAATGAGCTTTCTTGGCATGACACACAACATTTTTGCATTGCCAAAGCAGAACAAGTTTACATATAGAATACAATGTAATGCAATTTATGGCAAACAGATATGCATTCAAGATTTACATACATTCAAACAAACTCTCTCTCTCCCTCTCTCTCTCTTTCTCTTTGTCTCCCTTTATCATGGTTCTCAGCTTGAGTGTGATCATTAAATCCATCCCAGCAAATCCAGAGGATCCACAATAAAGGCTTGACACCTCTTCACCCTTTACCCTTCACACACACCACACACACTCATACACACGCACACACAATTGGAGAGAGACACACAGACAGTGTGTGTGTGTGTGTGTGTGAGAGAGAAAGACAGACAAAGAGACTGAGAAAGAGGATGAGAGAAGAGAGTAGGGGGCTTCACAAGAGAAAAATAAGGGAATAGTTGACCATAAAGCCTTGTTCTCACGAGAAGAAGAACAGTGTAAGACACAAAGACTGGGCTAATTCTAATGGCTGACCCTCAGACCTTCAATCCAAAACATATGGACAGTGATTTCATTTATCCCAGAAAATCATTAATTCACACCTCGTCAGCTGTCATATGTTATTGCATGTACATCATAAGTCTTGCTAAAAAGGCTAGGCATATGCATGCACACACACACACACACACAAACACACATGTACACTCTTGCGTGCATATGCCCCAGGCCTCTTTCTTATTGACATCTGATCTAATCTTGGTATGTAGTAAGCTTTCGCTATTCACTCTGTGCTAAATTCCATAACCCCCTCCTTTCTCTCTCTCTGCATGTCCTCTCTGCACCTCTTGCTCATCATCTGTTTGTTTTTGCCCTGTTCTTTCTTCTCTCCCTCTCTCTCTTACACACAGGAAGCTGACGTACAACATCCTCATGGTAAAGTGTCCTCAGTCTTGAGATAAATGATGGCCCACTTCCTCTCACTGTCACTGTGATATCTTACTGACTGTTGGTTGGCTGTGTTGGGTGTGTGTGTGTGTGTGTGTGTGTGTTTGTGTGTGTGCGTGTGTGTGTATGTGTTTGTGTAAAGGAGCATGCATGTTCCCTCCATATGAATATTATCAAACAGGACGCTTACCCTTAACAGGACTGATATGTAAAATAAGATGCAAACTGTGTCTGCACACACACACACACACACACACACACACAGAGAGAGAGAGAGAGAGAGCACTTGACACATTGACATGGGAAATTATGTCAGCTGTATTTTCCTGTTTCATAGCTATCTGGCACCCTGTGCAGCAGTCTCAGATGGAGACTGAGATAAACACCACCACTGGTCATATTGAGGTGTGTAACATGTATGTTTGTTTCTGCCACGCCTCTAGTCACCTGCTCTACCTGTCATTCAGTGACAGCTGGCTTCGGTGTTGTTGCGTGAATGGGCTGAAGTGACACCCAGCACACACACACACACACACACACACACACACGCACACTATTTGATGTGTGTGATTCATCGAGATCCGCCCAGCTGAAGAAAACACATTCTTGCATGCTCATGAACTATTAAGAAAGAACAACCACACACACACTCACACATGCCAATTCACGCAATAATTCACACATGTTTTTTTTAAATTCACAGACACATAAGGTACCAACACTCACAAAGGAAGGAAATCCATTCAAGCCCTCCCCCCACCCCCACCCCCACCCCCTGCTAACATTTGGTGCCTTGAAATCCATTTTCAAAATCACTGGTATTCATCTATTTATTTACACTTGCGCAAACACCCATAAAAGGAAATATAATAAATAACGGTATAATATTTATTTATTTACAACTTTATGACTAATACAATATTCCCAACATGTACCCCAGGACTGTAACATACGTAGGTCTTGATCCTTGCAACAGTTATGTTTTGTGTAAACTGTGAGGTATTTTTTCTAAATGATAAGCCTAGCTGCGAGCTGTCAGGTGAGCTCTCCATAGTAGTATCCATAGTAGTATCCATGTATAGTCCAATAAAGTCATTGCTCAGAAATGCTCGATGAGAACTAGCACGGTGCAAAATATGTCTAATGTTGCCACCTAGTGGACCAACTCGAGAGAGCTGCAAGCCCAGGCCACAGATGCATGGGGAGTGAAGTGGAGTTACTGGCTTAGTTGGACCTCAGTCACGGAACACAGAGTTGAACTTCAGTCAAAACAAATTAGGGCTACCTGCTCTGAAAGTACAAGCTGATGGGCTGAAAAGCCCCCAATGCTCTCTCACTCACCTCGACCTCAGCTTTGTTGACCTGGAAATGGCAGGACTAATCCTGCTGAATGCCATTTTGTTGGGACCCCTTAAACAGCCACATTCTCTGAGGTAAGGTGGAAAACACAATAATGCAGGGACTGTGTCAAGACACAATTACACAAACACACACAGTTACTACCAAGAAAAGTGGTTCATGCTAAAAGAGCATATTTATGTTAGATGAGAAAGTGAAATCGGGTATTAATATTTACAAACTGTCCATTTTATTTTTTTCTAGACTCAGTGGATGTGCATTAAACTGGAACAACTGTACTGTTCTGGCCAAAGCCATGTGGAGACCATCAGCCCAACTGAAGATACTTGACTTGAGTTACAAGTCCTTGAGGGAATTTTAAGCAAAACATATGTGCTATGTGGTGGTATTCCAAAAAGGAGGTGTAACAAACACTGGGTTAAAGTCTGAACTCAATGTTGACTGAACCCATGATGACTAAACCCAAGCAGTCGGTTCTAGAGTTGTGTGCATTGATGGCAAACTTACAAAAACATCATCTATTGAGTGTCAAAACCATGAGTTAAAATGACCAAACAACGTGCACCGGTTATTTCAGGGGAGGAACAGCGCTTTTCTTTTTTCAAAGGCCTATGAGGAGAAGAGAATTGTAATGGCAACATTTTTCATTGCCATGAACAGTCATTATTTAGGCTATTAGTTTAGAGTACAGTCAAAATTGCCATTCATAAAAATACAAAGACGAACTATTTACCAGAGATACAATTTGGAGATGGATCATTTAAAACTTGAGTTGGAAGTGCTATGCATAGAAGAACAACAGTCAGTGTGTCAGTGTGTGATGGTTATTGGATCTATAATGCAGTGTTTGTCTTTTCAGACAATGAAGCATGCAATGAGGAGACCCTGTATGTATTCTTTAAATTGAAGTACTTGTGACAGATTTAATCTTGCACTCTTTGACCATCTTTTACATCAACCTAGTGAATGAGTTCCTTGCAATGTCGCTCTGTTGTGCAATATGGCACATTGGCACATGCAATAATTATATTCAATTCAATTCAGTTCAATTCAGTTTTATTTATACAGCGCCTTTTACAATAGTATTGTCTCGTGGCGCTTCACAGAAGGAGCACCCAAGAGCAACAGGGGCAAGGAAAAACTCCCTTATGTTCAGTTAATCTAGGAAGAAACCTTGGGCAGATTCACGACTCAAGGGGCTAACCCAACTGCCAGGGGTCATGCAGAAAAATTACAATCAGTAGTAATCATGACAGACTATAAGCTGCCTATGGTTTTAGCTAAGGTTCATAATAGTTCATAATAGAGTATTATCCCACTCTTACAATACATGGTAGTCAGTCTATAGGTGGTTATCAGGAATTATGGCTGGACAATGTAGCAGCGGCCAGGCATAGTGACAAACTCAAAGGAATGAGATGGGTCATGGGGGTAACAGTAAGGGTCCATTTGACAGCGCCATTGTGAGGGGGGGTCAATCACAAAGCCTCTGGAAGGGGAGTCGGGCCCAGCGTCGGCGTCCAGGAAGGTCCTCTGTGATGGGGAGTCGGTCGTGAGATGTGCCTCCCGTAGTGTTGGTTGTAGTCCACTCAGGAAGGGAGGGTGAGAGGAGTCCGCCGGAATGAGGCAGGGATGACACTCAGCAAAGATAATTGTGGACAGAGGAAAATAGTGAATTAGGCCAGGCTCGCACATCAGAAGCAAAAAGCAGAAAGCAGTAATTTGGGCATACCTATATGCGCATAAATATACATATATACAAATACACACACACACACACATGTACATATATATACATATACATACATACATACATATACGCATATATATACATATATATACACATACATACACATACACACATACACACACACACACACATATATATACATAAATATATATAAATATATACATATACATACATACACATACACATACACATAAATACACACACATACACACACACACATATATAAATAGAGAGAGAGCTGAAGAGAGAGAGAGAGAGTTGTACGGCATGACACATGAAGGTTGTATGGCGGCACTAGGCTATAGCAGCATAACTAAGGTATGATGCATGGCAACCCAGCACCACTGCAGGGATGGTCAATGGCTGCCATGCCCCGCAAGTGGGGGCATCAGCAGAGGCAGTCCCTTCTAGAAGACCCATGAGAAGTGATGATTTGCCATGCACCATCCCTAACTATGGGAAACAGTAAAGAGGAAGGTTTTAAGTCTAGACTTAAAGGTATTGAGAGTGTCCGCTTGTCGAATGTGGGGGGGGAGACTATTCCACAGGAGGGGTGCACGGTAACAGAAGGCTGTTCCTCCTATCGTAGATTTTGATATTCTTGGGATTACAAGGAGACCAGCATTTTGGGATCTTAGGGTTCTAGGAGGGTGGTAAGGGACAAGTAAATCTTTAATATATGTTGGTGCATCACCCTTGAGGGCTTTGTAGGTTAGGAGGAGTATTTTAAAATCAATTCGACTTTTAATAGGGAGCCAATGTAGGGAAGCAAGTATAGGAGAGATATGTTCATATTTTTTAGTCCTGGTCAGTGTTCGGGCCGCAGCATTTTGTATTAGTTGTAGGTTTTTGATGCAAGTATTGCTACACCCAGAGAACAGAGCATTGCAATAATCGAGCCTGGAAGTAATAAATGCGTGTATTAATTTTTCAGCATCCTCAAAGGATAGGAACTTTCTAACCTTAGCAATATTTCGTAGGTGGAAAAAAGATGTTTTTGAAATGTGTTTTACATGACTATTTAGAGAGAGGTCCTGGTCAATAATTACCCAGAGGTCTTTAACTTTTGCATTACATGACAGTGACAGGCCACTGAGTAAGTTTTGGTGATGGGGTAGAGTTTTGGTCAGCTGTTTAGGGCCAATCATCATAACTTCAGTTTTATCAGAATTTAAACAAAGGAAATTATTAGTCATCCAGGTTTTGATGTCTAGGAGACATGCATCAAGTTTAGTCATTGGCATATAGTCATTAGGCTTCATAGAAAGGTAAAGCTGGGTATCATCAGCATAGGAGTGGAAAGTAATACCATGTTTCCTTATAACAGATCCTAAAGGTAACATGTATAGGGAGAACAGCAGGGGACCTAGAACTGAGCCTTGGGGTACACCAAACTTTACTTTAGTATGGGTTGATGACTCATTATGAGCGTGTACAAACTGGTATCGACCAGAGAGGTATGATTTGAACCAGGCTAATGCAGTGTCTTTGATGCCTATCATGTGTTCAAGTCTGTGTAGTAGGATACCATGGTCAATAGTGTCAAAGGCAGCACTAAGATCCAGTAGGATTAATATTGATATATATCCATTATCAGATGCGATAAGGAGGTCATTGAAGACTTTAACTAGGGCTGATTCTGTGCTATGATTAGTTCTAAAGCCTGACTGAAAGGTTTCCTGGATATTATTGTCATTTAAGAAGCTACAGATTTGCTTAGACACTATTTTCTCAAGTATTTTTGAAACAAATGGGAGGTTAGTAATTTGTTTCTGTATTATTCACTGATGCGTTTCCCTGCAATTCATTACCAGGTTGTGTGCCTGTTATATCACTGAGACTTCCTGCGTGACGTTGGCTAAGGTCCTTCAGCAGTCAAAACTCAGGGTACTGGATTTGAGTGGCAATAATTTAGGAGATGAAGGGCTAAAGCTGGTCTGCAAAGGACTGATGAGTCTCCACTGTCGGTTACAAACACTCAGGTGAGTTTTGATAAACCCAGAGCCTATTTCTCAATAAATATCAATATAAGATTTTGAACTGTTTGAACTGTTTTTCTTGAATTCAACTCCTAAATTCAAGACAAGAACTTCTATGCAGAGCCAACTATCAAAATAGTTAGCTTGGTCTTTTATCAATGTACTTTTTCGGAGCTGAAAGACTTGGACCTGTCTGACAACGACCTGCCAGTTGCAGGACTGAGACTGCTCTCGGTCGGATTAAGGAATCCCAAATGCTCCCTTCATGTTTTGAGGTGAAAATATGACTCTTAAAATATCCTCTTAATTCTAATCCAACAAAGTGTTGTAATGCACATTGTCTTCTTGTTTGTCTGTTTTCAGCCTCTGTAATCTTTTAATAATAGATATTGGGTGTAAGAAATGTACATAACCACTTGCTGATTGAACTCATTGTGTACTGTACAAAAAAAAAGTTGTCCAATTTTACTCCACAAATGGATGTTAGCGATACAGTTTAACTGTTATGTGATATTTACTGCTGTCATCTCCATCATCATTATTATTATTATTGTTGTTGTTGTTGTTGTTATTATTAATTATTATTAATAATAATAATATTGTTGTTGTTATGGTTAATATTATTAAATAATATGATCAAACTTCTCCATAAAGTTGTAAAAAATCGCAATACAATAGCGGCCATATGGGCACACAGTGAAAAGGAAGTTGAAGGACAGGGCACTGATAGCTGTGAGAGAAATATACTAAAATCATTAATTCAACCATTTTTATCCATTCCAGTATCACATTATTTTGGCCTGGGTGTCAAAATAAATTAAAAACATTTTAAAGGTATACCAGGTAGCATTTTATGCAGTTTTCTCGTTTATGTACCAGCTTCACAGTCACTTTGATGGTTAAATGGCCCACAGTGATGGTTTGATGGTTGACCACCACCAATGCCATTCTTACTTGTACCAGTTTGCTTAAGTAAAAAACTCCTTCATAAAGTAGATTACTCTTTTTACAGCATAGAGCATATTGAGGAATGTTACCTGAAATGGGGTCTAAGAAAATGTAGGTTGATTTTACTAAATAAATAAATAAATACACACACAGAGCGGTGAAAATATGTATTGACCATGTCAACAATTCTTTCAGTACAGGTATTTCTGATTGGACTATTGCCATAAAAATTTTACCAAACCCCAAAATAATGTTATGTGTAATAAAGTGAAATATTAGGGAGGGAAAGTACTGAATACACCAAGAAAAAGAAATAAAACAGAAAAGGCCAGAAAAGGCAAGGAACCTGTTGTAATCTATGAGTAGTTTGAAGGTGATTCTGCCTCCCATCTGTGCATAAAAACATCAGCCAGGTTAGTACATTTAGGTGGTCCACAAAAAAGTTTCTCAATACCAAGGTGTGGCTCAAGAACGTCTCATGGTGGTGAAGCCAAAGTTCTCTGAAGACATCTGCAACCTTATTGTTGCAAATGCATATAAATCCATTATCTGTGTGTGGAAGGAGTATCACTACCATCAAATGGACACCGTGTATTACACCACCATTGCCTCCAAATCGGCATACCCCATTTTATAACAGTGCAGGCCAAGACTGACTTGTGTAGTTACATCACAGTGCCTAGAATGCAGGGGAACTGGCTTCACAAAAAGATAGGTGTGTCACAAGGCCGCGTGACTGGATGTGAGGCACTGAATACTCTCTGATACCCAGTAAAACATTCAAGCTTGATGGGGTGTTTTTAACCTGAGGATCCATATGTTTGAATGGGCTCCATGTCTGTATGTGCGTGTTTGTGTTGATATCTGTGCAGCAGATATTTGAGGCAAAAATCGCGGGCGTGGGGTTGTCATTTTTGGAGACATTAACATTCTCATCTTATCCTATATCTGATCAGGATCATGGAACAGTCTAGAGGAAGACTGAAGACAAAGTGCACACTCTCCAAAAAGCGCTTCATTTGAGGTAAGCTAATAGACAATGAAAACAAACATTGTGTTGTCAAGAAGTATTTGCTGTAGTTTGAATCCAAGGGGGAATTAACGTGTAAGATGTAAGTGGTGTAAGGTGAAAGTGTAACGTTATTTAGGTTCATTATTTCGTCTTTTTTTGGTCATGTTTTGTTGTTACAAGATCTGTTAGAGTGTTACAATTATGTTATGTTGATATTTATGTTTTACTGTTGTTTTTTGGGGGCATTTGATTGTGGTAGTACATGTCATTTATCCTACATTTTTGTTACTGATAGTTATAAACTTTATTATAAAGTTGCAGTTTGGAATACTACTTACTCGGTATAATGTTTGTTGTGACTAGACCAAATTCTGAAATGGGTACTTCCAACTCCAAGCCAGCTCTTTTCAGCAGACGGAAGAAAGACAAAAAACTCTCATGGAGTGACCTGAAGGGGGGGCTGATGTTCAACAAACAGAAGCGGAGGAAGAGTGTTCTGGCTAAACTGTCTCTTGGCAACAAGAGGAAAGGATCCCCGTCTCTCAAGAGACTGTCTGTCCCAACCCTAAGGAGAGGCTCACAACCTCCGAAGAGAATTTCCATTTTTGAATTTTGAAGAATGCAGTGTGGGCAGCATTTTATTTACCCGTTCGTTTGGTTGGTTGTTGGGGAGTCATGTTGAGAATAGATTCTCTGCATTTTGACTATGATCCACCATTGAACAAGACAAATGTTTTGATTCCAAGATTGAAAAGGCCCTGTTCTGGACAGACTGGTGTTTTGTTCTTCTGCACCTGCTCTGCAGGTCACCATGATATCTGAGTTGGTTTCTGAGACTGATGTGACTCTCAGACGACTTGTTCTTTGCTAAAAATGTTTCATATTTTTGCATTTTCAAGCTGTTAACGATTTATCAATAAACATACATATGCAAACTTTATTTCAGTGTTCATATCATGATTATTGGGGGGAGGGGAGCCTGGTGCCTGCTAATTATAACTTCCTATATTTGCATATTCCTAGCATGGTTGAGATCTAACAGTACATATATTATTTTAAATGAAGATTAATTTCTTGCCTTCTACAACTACTCCTGATCTCAGTTGTAGTGTATCTTCACAGCACTATAGATTGTGACAGGTTAAGTGTTAAACAGTTCAGAGTTTAAAACTTATTGGGGGACACATGTCCAAAGCAAGATGGACTTCCAACTTTAAAGACAAGTTGAGCAAATGTCACTCAGCGATGCTACCACTGTTCCTAGACACCACATCCACACCAACCCACACACACAACAGAAACATCACCAGGATATCCCCTTTTAATGGCCTTCGCCTTCATCAGCTGATCTAAATACATATTACAAAGTAGACATGGATAAGGCATAATAACAACTGATCTAAATAAGATATCTCAAATAACACAGTCAAGGACAAAGCACATTAAAAACTAATGTGAACTGTTTATAGACAAAACTATCCTTTAAGGTAGTTTTTGCCAGTGTTCTTGACATATGTTACAAGGATCATGTGAGGCGGGGTCTTGTCGTGCCTGTCTTGATGAAAGAAACCACTGCTAGAGGTGATATAGATTTAAAAGGCCAACATTACAAGATATCACATAATCATACACATTACACAATGTTAAAATGTAGAGTCCTCTACTGAGGACAAGCTTTATAAACATGGTTTTAATATCATGCAGACCAGTGCAAAAGAAACAAAATGAATTTAAGTAGTGACAGTTAGGCTAATTGTAGCTACAATGTGGTGAAGACCATACCATTCAGGTTTAAAAAAAAAAAAAAGACATCAGGGACCACCTTATGTGGAGGTATGACAGAAATCAAGTAAACACACGGCCACATGACCTACAGTTACATTGTAAGCAGTCCAATGTATGTAGGTATGTTGGTCATTAATGATAAGCTGAGGAGATAAAACATCAAATTGGCCACAGGAGCACCAACAGATGGCAGAAAGAAGAACCACACAGAAGAGCTTCACAGAAGAACCAAAAAAAAAAAATTAAGGTAGCAGTGAGACCCTAGCATGAGATCTGGATCAGTATTGCCTGCAGGCTGATTCCTGCTTTATTCAGATGCTAACCCTGAAGAGGAGTTGCTTTCATCATCTTTCCTTACTTTTAACCCTGATGCCTATCACACCTTCAGTTACTCCTTCACCAAAATGGACTTTTCTGGAAAAACATCACCTCTTCCTTCATCCCAGTCCAGCCTTTGCAGTGTTTAAATGAACTGTGTATACTGTCTATTCTTTTCATCCCTCTTCTTGTTGTGTTTGCTTCATTCTTTGGTGCTCAGCTTAGCTTAGCTTTCTGAAGATGTCAGAAGTTTGTCTTCTTGGCTGAGTTCCAGCTGAGTTCCGTTCGATCCTGTCTGGTTCCTCTCAGGCTACATATTTATGAGGGATGGAAAGAGAAAAAGACATGAGGGAGGTAGAGAACCAGATGGACAGAAAGTTATAGAAAGCATAAACTTGAGGAGGAGAGATTGGTAATGAGGTTGTGTGGAGAATTACATCTTTATCACCATCACAACAATACAATACCACCACAACAATATGCCATAGATAAGCTGTAAATGAGTTCCTTTCCACTCAGAACATTTAACAAGTTTTTGGACAGGATCATTGGGTAATTAGTTATATTTCTGCATTTCTGTTCCATGTCACATATAGATCTTTAGAAATGCCACTACCAAAATACAGGTCTAAATGTGGCTGCTTCACTCAATACACTTTTTTTGCTTTGATGGTTGATGGTTTGGTTTGATGACATCACAAGTTAACGGCAAGCAAGTGAAGTGATTCCAGTGAAGTAATTCACGACTTGATGAAGCGACATGGATGGTTCCATTTGACCACAAACACATTAAAATGGTTCGACTACAAAATACCGATCATTTCTACTCTTGATTACAGAAATATGCAACAGTGATGCTGCCAGCTCTTTAAAAATACTAAAGACAAGAAGTATCCTCGTAAACTCAAGTTTATTCATAGTCTCCTACAAACCCCAGAGGATTGCAGTGTGCTGTGTCAGTGGTCAGCTGACTGCGGATGCTGTATTAAAGCTGACACAGCTATTTTAGGGAATAAATAGGGATCCCTTCAGAGTAAGGGACTTTTTGATGCCACTCTGGAGTACCTCTGTCAATGAGGGTGAGTAAATATTTAAATGGCGCATGGGAACACACACACACTAAACCAAGGAGGAGATGACAAGTCACCGGGCTCTACTGACACGTCATAGGTGGCAAGCACAAAATCTGATTAAAGGGGACAAGGTTATATAAGCACCAGATGTTCATAGTTCATAGTCAAAATTACGGTGGTTCAAATTAAAGCAAAGATAAAGAAAAATGATTCATGGATGACTGACTGTAAATCAGGTGTGATTTAAAGAATAATAATACTAATAATGCTGTGTTATATATATATATTTATTGACAGTTACTTTGCGTTCATATACTCCATCATTTCCGTTGATGGAGAAATTATGCGATAACGGGCAAAGCTAAGCTAATCTACAATGCAAAAGACGCATGTAGGTAGTGACAGGTTTTGGAATGGAGGAGCATGGAATAGGAGTACAAATTAGGGGTTATGAGAAACACACTCGAGTGGTGTAATCTTAAGCCTAAAATCATAGCTTCTGCTCCAAATGACTAGTGAATAGTTGACTAATGAATAGTTCACAGTATTTTAACTGTGTTCTCTGTGCTCTCTCTCTCTCTTCTAGAGAATAACTGTGTTCTATGTGCTCTCTCTCTCTTCTACTAGAGAATAACTGTGTTCTCTGTGCTCTCTCTCTCTTCTACTAGAGAATAACTATGTTCTCTGTGCTCTCTCTCTCTTCTTCTAGAGAATAACTGTGTTCTCTGTGCTCTCTCTCTCTTCTTCTAGAGAATAACTGTGTTCTATGTGCTCTCTCTCTCTTCTTCTAGAGAATAACTGTGTTCTCTGTGCTCTCTCTCTCTTCTACTAGAGAATAACTGTGTTCTCTGTGCTCTCTCTCTCTCTTCTTCTAGAGAATAACTGTGTTCTATGTGCTCTCTCTCTCTTCTACTAGAGAATAACTGTGTTCTCTGTGCTCTCTCTCTCTTCTGCTCGAGAATAACTGTGTTCGCTGTGCTCTCTCTCTCTTCTACTAGAGAATAACTGTGTTCTCTGTGCTCTCTCTCTCTTCTCCTAGAGAATAACTGTGTTCTGTGTGCTCTCTCTCTTCTGTGAGAGAATAACTGAATTCTCTGGGCTCTCTCTCTTCTGATAGAGAATAACTGTGTTCTCTGTGCTTCCCCTCTTCTACCAGAGAATAACTGTGTTCTATGTGCTCTCTCTCTCTTCTACTAGAGAATAACTGTGTTCTCTGTGCTCTCTCTCTTCTACTGGAGAATAACTGTGTTCTATGTGCTCTCTCTCTTCTGATAGAGAATAACTGTGTTTTCTGTGCTCTCTCTCTCTCTTTTACTAGAGAATAACTATGTTCTCTGTGCTCTCTCTCTCTTCTACTAGAGAATAACTGTGTTCTCTGTGCTCTCTCTCTTCTGCTCGAGAATAACTGTGTTCTCTGTGCTCTGTCCACCCACCCACCAAAACACTCGCTCACAAATGCCTTGAAACTGTTTTTTTTGTCTGCATGGTCATTATGTATGCATCTCTCCCATCCCAAAATGTGTGAAGGGTGATCCTTTATCACACAGACATGACAATACTAAAATAAGACGCACAAATCTGTAGTGCTCAATGTGTCTGAGAGATCAAACCACAAGTGAGAAATGTTTTCAGTGACTATTAATCAGAATATCTAAGAAATTTATTTCTTAGATTTGCTAAGAAATAAAATCCAATTCCAAAATACATAGAGGTCAAATTTTGGATTTGATGAAAATCAGATTCAACAACAACATAAAAAGTTAATCATTTCGGCAATTCTAGCCAGGAGTCCCGATTACGGACTGAATTTTAACCATGTAATCATAGAACATGATTATGTTAATGCATTTTTTTAATGATTTTTTTGATGGCACGAAGATGGAGGCACAAAAGCTGCACATTACCCGATTCCGGGACAAAATCCTTCGGCTTGTCGTCTTGAGACAAAGACAACAACATACAAAAAAAAAAAAACAAAGAGAAAAGTAATCAGAAGCAGAAAACATTGATATATACAAAACATAGATATATACAAACACACACACTACACACACTGCACATACTTGGGAGTATTTTTTTTTTTAAATAAGCATTTGGGTTTCCCTGGGTTTTTTTGGAGGGGTGGTGGGTGATTAGGGGTTGAGGTGCCACTTTCAGTATAAACCCTTACCACCCCAACACCCCAGTTCTTTTGCTCATCAGCGGCGTCATACGAGTCATGGAGGTTGTGTTCCGTTGCTCTCTGATAGTACCTCATAGTCCACTGTGCCGCGCACACCTGAGGCGTCTCTGTCGGAACAACGGGTTGGGCACAGGTAGCAGAGAATCTTTCGGAAGGTGCGTCGCATGTCCTTGTCGCAGTAGGAATAGATGATGGGGTTCACGAGCGAGTTGCACTCGGCCAGGATCAGGAAGTACTTCTCATAGACCAGCACGTTGCACTTCTCACAGTCCAGGCCATCCAGCAGGAGCACCACCAGCCCCGGAGTCCAGCAGATCACAAATGCACCTAAGGGGAGGGGAGAAGAAAGAAGGAAGGAAGGAAGGAAGGAAGGATGGGGAAGGAAGGAAGTGTAGGGCAGAGGGACACAAAGATGGAAGGGTGGGGGAATGAGAAAAAAATATGGGGAGAGGGAAGAGAGGTGGATGAGTGAGTGTGTTTATGGGGAGAGATAATGAATGAAGAGAAGATGAAGAGAAGATGAAGAGAGATGCAGGGATGGATGGAAAGATGGAGAGGGAGGAAGAGAGAATGAATATATGGAGAGGAGAAAAGAGGAGAGGAAATGAGAGAGACAAGCATGAAGGGAAATGTAAGTTGGTGAAGAAAGTGAAAAAAATATATAAGAAAGTGGAAAAAAAGACAGCAACATCAAAACCTTTCATTCAGATTTTCTTATGATTATAAACACAAAGACAGACAGACACACACAAACACACACAAAAAACACAAAGAGAAAAGCAGAATTTGTCAATACCAGTGACTCATGTTGGCCTGTGATGACATTGCCGACGTCACATATAGAACTGTATGTCTGTGTCTGTCCTCATCTAAGATCTTGAGGCTTACTCGACCATCTCTGCGTGCTTGGCCTGTGTGGTGTGTTTCTGTGTGGATGCTTGTTTGTGCACGTGCTTTCATGCATGCGTACACACACACCCATTCCCTCCTAAGATTCCACAGTCTAAATGAGGTTCTCCACCATCTCCTTGTGCTTGGCCTGTGTGGTGTGTATGTGCGTGCTTGGCCTGTGTGGTGTGTATGTGTGTGTGAATGCACGCACATATTCTCACCTAAGATCATGTAGACGGTTTTCATTAGGTTCTCCAACTTGTGGTTGTGCTTGGCCTGCAAGGTTTGTGTGTGTTCGTGCATGCGTGCGTGTGTGCACATGCATGTGTGTGCCCACCCTCACCAAAGATCATGACGACGGTCTTCATGAGGTTCTCCACCATCTCCTTGTACTTGCCCTGTGCGGTGTGTTTGTGCTTGTTTGTTTGTTTGTGTGTGTGTGTGTCTTTGTGCATGCGTGCACATGTGTGTGTGAGTGTGTGCGTGCATGCGTGCGTGTGTGCACATGCATGTGTGTGCCCACCCTCACCTAAGATCATGACGACGGTCTTCATGAGGTTCTCCACCGTCTCCTTGTGCTTAGCCTGCTTGGTGTGCTGTGACATGCGCTGGCTCTTGTGCCGCACGTACCAGAAGATGCGTGTGTACACGGCCACCATCAACGAGAAGGTAAGCAGGTTGAGCACCGCCCAGAAGATCAGGTACCTGCGGCTGTACATGGGCACCATGGTGGAGCAATCATCCAGGTCGCACAGGCAGTGCCAGCCCATGGTGGGCACCAGGCCCATGATGATGGCCACTGTCCAGATGCCCAGGATCAGCAGCAACACCCTCCGGTTGGTCATGGTACTGTGGAGCTGCATGGTGAAGATGGTCTGGTGCCGCTCCACAGCGATGGCCAGCAGGTTGATCACCGATGCGGTCAGGCTTGTGTCGATCAGGCCCTGGGGTAATTGAGGAAGAGGAGAAGGAGGATGCAAAGAAGGAGGAAGAAGAGAGAATGTAAAGTCTGTAAAGGTGAAGATGGTCTGGCGGCTGGTGAGTAATCACCGATGCAGCACAAGACAAGAGCAAGCAGGAGCCCGGAGAAGTTTGCATAGCGATGCTAATTGCTATGCTAGCCGCTCAACACCAAGGCATCAAACACTCAAAGAACGAAGAAATGACTAGAGAGAAGATGAAAAGATGAAGAAATGAGAGAGCGACTGGGAACTAGCAAGCTAGTGCCACACTGTTACTGTCAATGTTCCAATTTGCCTTCACAGGATGAAAGAGGCTAACATAGCCGCTTTTCATTCTTGATAAAAATCTGTCTCAGCTTCACATAGCCTGAGCTACTGTGTAACCCTCTCAAGCACGTGGTTCTCTTTAACGGGTTTAAGTCTTCTTCATCCAGACAACAAACTGCGAAAACTAATCACACATAAAATACACAGTACATCAGCCAAAGCTAATACATAACTGAAATATCTCAAATGAAAAATGAATAGACAAAGGACTTCAAATAAACTTTACCTCGTTGGCTGCATGCGTAATGAAAGAAAGTTAGACTTGTTATCTTCAGTTCTGTTCAGTTCAGTTCTCTCTGAATTACTACTAAATATATGAATGAACAGCTTTACTTCAGGTTTTACTAAGGGCATCCTTTATACTACCGAACAGGTGCTAGTCTCTCCTTCAACGTTTGTGAAACATTGGTCACATTCATCACACATAATTCAAATAAAAGTACCCATTTATAAACTCAACCGTTGCAACCGTTACGTAATGCTTAACCAAGGAACACCTTTCACACCAGCAACAGCAGAGATGTATATGGACCAATGAGAAATGCATATTGAGGGAGGGAGCTGTATGAGTTTAAAATACACACTACGACGAGCTAACCGAGGCGCAAAGAAGATGATGAAGGAGAGAAGAAAAAACAAGTGGTTATAACCACAGATGTAAGTGATGCAATTTGGATTTCAAATGCAATGCATTTCCGCTTCTTACCACAGTGAAGGACCAGCCCCAAGCCCAGCCCCTTTAATTGAAATAAATGGCTTTGAAACTCATGGAATGGAAAGCCATTTAGGTGGCTGAAACAGGTAGTGTATCCCAAAATGTTCCATGCTGACATTCAAATTCACATTCAGCATGGCCTGAGCTTCCAAAAACAGATAGTTCAGAAATGGGGTGGTGTTGAACCGTTTTCACACTTTGAATCTTGTGGCCAACAACTCTGACTCCAATTCACAAATTAAGGTCACATGATTAGGATAGAGGTATTATCAACATGTCACAGCTGTACCTGTAATTTCCTGAGACATCACCATCAGTTCTCCAAACTGAACAAGCCTTTTGGATAAGTGGTGAAACGTCTTTTATCTTCAAAAAGAGGTTAAGCACTTAGCACTTATGACTAGTCTTGGTTCTTGTAAATGAACCACTTTACGCCTTGTCACTATAATGAGTAAGATTACAATGGAAGTCAGAACCCTACTTCGACCCTAGCCCATCTCTGATTAAACCTCCATAAGGATATGTCTCTGTCTCCATGTCTTGCACCCACACAAAGAGCCCAAGACTTCAAGGAAGAGTAGGAAGGAAAATTAAAATAAAATATGCTTCCTCTTTTTCACTTCTCATTCCCACGCCTGTTTTTTATGCATTGAGGAGCCACATGGGCAGTTGGCCTACCAAAATCACACTGTCTACTGTCCATTCAAAACGTCATTTTGAGCAAGCAAGTGCAACACACACACATTAATGGGAATGCCAGGTATAGAACAACTCTCGACACGGATGCCGCCATGATGACCATAAAGCACCAAAATTAATTTGCAAAGCAAAGCAAAAGAAATTGTCCCCTCTCACCTGCCGTATGAACCATCTGTGCTTAGAGAGCTTGATTGTCCAGGGGCCCGTGTGGAACATGAGAAAGAGGTAGGAGACTCCGGCGAAGAGGTCAGCAGCGGCCAGGTTGCCCAGTAGGTAGTAGATGGGGAAGTGGAAACGCTTATTGCAGAAGATGGCCATCATCACCAGAATGTTGGCTGCAATGACAATGATGCAGACGGCCATCCCCAGCGTCACGACCACGTAGTCGCGCTTACGCCAGAACGTGCTGATCGTCTTCCCGCTGTTGTTGTAGAAGAACGGCACCGTCTTGTTGTAGTAGCAGCCAGGCTGGTCATCTCCATCAATATCCATGTTTACTTTTAGTTGCTGTTGTTGGACAGGAAGGGGATAGAGTTCAGCAAGGGAATGAAATTAGGGTTTTGGGAAGAAGTCTGGTTGGTCAAGTGGCATGGGGGGTGTCACAGAGTTAAGTTAAGGAGCAGATTTATAGAGAGCAGGTGGAGGCATTGAGGTTTGATGTACAGGGTAATTGGCCAATCCAATCCAAAGCATCTGGAAGGTGGATGCGATGCAAAAGTGGATATCTGTTTGAATACAAAAAAAACACATGCAATTAGAAAACATCTGAATTGAATAAAAATTGGACTGCATCTGCAAAGAAAGAGAAAAGGCTGTGGTAATGGTATCAATACACATGGTTTGTGATGATTACTAGATTACTGTGTCTTTTAGTAATCTATACCCTGTCTTTCTTTGTTTCTCTCTCTCTCTCTTTTTGTACCAACAAGAAGCACCATGTCTGATGATGAAAATCACTAAGGACTGTGTGAGTGGTCTGTGTGTGTGTGTGTGTGTGTGTGTGTGTGTGTATGTGTACATCCTTAGGCAAAAACCAGTCCACTGACCCCATAAAAACGACAGCCACTAAAGTGATGATCAAACCCAGCAACCTCCACCAACCCAGTAAATTGTTTTAACATTGTAATCACAAATCGTCTGCCCCTGGCATGAGATCCACAAACATTTGTTTTAGAATCAGGAGACAACAGATGTGAAGAGAAGAGAGAGAGTGAGAGAGAGAGAGAGAGAGAGCAAGTTAATATAGACAGATACACGTGTGTGCTACTGCACTTTGAAGAGGAGAGAGAGAGTGAGTGAGTGAGTGAGTGAGGAAAAGTGGACAGATAGACCTGTGTGTGCTATTGTGCTTTGAAGAGGAGAGAGAGAGAAAGAGTTATTATGGACAGATAGACGTGTGTGTGCTATTGCGCTTTAAAGAGGAGAGAGAGTTATTATGGACAGATAGAGGTGTGTGTGCCATTGCGCTTTGAAGATGGAAGAAAATATGAGAATGTTAAGAGACCAATAAAAGAAAAAGGCAGAGAGAGAGACTGAAATCATGACCTCCATGAAACAGTTACCACACATTAAGTCAAGTTCTCACACATCCAGTGCATGCACACAAACACACACACACACACACACACACACAGAGATGTAACTGATTAACAGATTGAGAACACTCACTCAATTCTGTGGTCAAGTTCGCCTGTCAGAGCTCTAACAAGTTCTCTCTCTCTCTCTCTCACACACACACACACACCTCACTGATAAAATCTACTATTGATAACAAACACACATGTACAGAGACACACTTTAATTAATGCAGTGTCTTTAGGAATAAGTGAAACAGTTTTGTTAAGGAACCTGATTACACATTTCTCCTTTTTCCACCACAAAGAAACAACTACACTAACAAGTCTTAGACAAAGAAACACACACACAAACAATCCTTACATGTTGCTGATTCATGTGTTGATGAGCCCAACACAGACGCCCAACCACGGCCTAGTCTGCGCTAGCTTTTCCTTCTTTGAGGATTCACTGCTTAAAGGAGGACATTAAGATTCAGACAGAGAGCTACATTACTTCTTGACACAACTAAAGGCCATCATCATCATCATCATCATCAGAAGCCAACTGCGGACTAAATTGGACTGATTCCAGAAGCTTCTGATCAGGGTTTATGTTTCATCACTGGCCACCAGCAATTCTTGGCCATTAACACTATACGTCCAACGGGAAAGAAAATACACTGTAACATAACATCCTCGAGTGAGAGGACTTAACAGCTGACAACTTAGCTATTCAATAACGTAAGGTAACTGTCCATATGTCAAATTAAATACAACTTTGACTGGCAGTAGTGAAACATTTTAGCACACAAAAAGCTAGTAACCTAAAAGCTAGATTGTTTTTTTTGGCCCAATGAAACTTTGCTTGACTAGTGAAAAACTAAAAAAAATTACATAAAGCTTTTTGTGATTTTATGATGTCTTTTGTTGTTGCTATTGCTATTAGCTGTAATGCTTGTACTATTTTTTCATTGGCAAAAAGCAAACATTTACCCCCACACAGAAACACAGACAAAGAAGAGAAAAGAAAACAGAGAACACACTCTCAAATAGACAACTGCATGTACCTGCCAAACACACACACACACCCACCGTATAAAAGGGTCAGGTACAAAGAGGAAGGACACATGGAAAAAACACACATTTGCACACACGCACTCACATGCACATTCAAAATCTACCAAGAGGTAAATGTTCACCTGCAACCTAATTATACATGGCTCAACACAACAACGACTCATCCAAACCCAACCACTCATACACACACACAGCCCTGTATGTCTACATGTCTGCCTCTTAAGAGATTGTCTGTTGATTGTTGGTTGACTGACAGAAACATGCAGCATACTAAGTTAATTTTTTAAATGTTTAACTTCTAAATGTTTATTTTATATACACATTTTTATGCCATCATCTGCCTCCACAGAGTACATGTGACTGACTGTTTATGATCCTGGGTGAGCACAAGTGCTTTGCCTTCAGCAAAATCTAGAGCCACACCTTTGTGTCAATCTTGCAGTTAAGCAATAAAACGTTCCCAACATATCTGATTGGTATTCAGGTCAGTTCAGTGTAACAGAGGCTGGCCCAAGAGGCCTCTATTCCTTTCCTCATTGGTAGGGGAACGTCCAGCAGCCAATCAAGGTATGAGCTGGAGGCAGGTCCTTTGATGATGCATTGTAATGTCACAATTAGGGCAATTCCACATGGGACTGGGTGCCAATGTGGCCTCGGCAACAAGCCAGTTCGAAAAACAGCGCAGACAGCATGTTGTAGCCATGCTGAGAGGCAGTGAACTTTCTCGTTCACTGCCTCTCAGCATGGCTGCAACAGTTAAAGTCACACTCACCTTATGCGAATGGATAACCTTTGGCAGTCTAAAACATTGTGCCATGTTTTGGTTATGGTTATAGCCAAAGGATTGTTACACTGTATTATTTTTTTATATATAATTTTTTCACAAAATAGAATAATGTAATGCAAAAATATAAGGTCGCTATTGTGATGTTAGGATTTATTTGATATTGCGCAGAGATACTGTTTATTTATTTATTGTGTTTTTTATTAATTGTATTATGTATGTATGTGCCGATGTCAATGTGATTCATGAGCGCACACGATTGCATCTGTGTGCACAGAAGCCCAGGGAATCTGCAGAGGAATATATTCATAGCCTTCACTTTTTGTGTTTGTGATTTTGGAACTGCAAAGGAAGGAAATATCCGCGACAGACGTGATAGGAATTGTCGACAAAGAACTGTGAGAAGATGCAATTACTGCCGGATTTGACATTAGGCAAAGTAGTAGAACTTGTGCGGCAATCAGATTAAGTAAAAGAACACATTAGTGAACAAGCTGCTAACCGTACTGAATCAGTACAGTAGACATTTAAGTTATTCCATTTTACACAAAATAACAGTTATTTCGTTAGCCATTTTTGTTTGGCCAGTAACAAAGTCGGTGGTAGCGTGCAAGTAGCCTGAAAAGTTGTGGGTTCGAATGCCAGCTGCCACTGTTGTGCCCTTGAGCAAGGCACTTAACCCTAAGTTGCTCTAGGGGAGACTGGCCCTGAACACTTGATAGTTGATGAGTTGTAAGTCGCTTTGGATAAAAGCGTCTGCTAAATGCATAAAAAAAAGTCAGTGAAACAGAGCGCTAAGAAACAAAGGAGTGCGAGCCCTTCCAGTCAGCCGTCCCTATGCTGAGTGACTTCGCTTCAAACCAGTCTGGGTCCATACATGAATATTTAAAAGGCTACGCCTATACATACAAAGTAGTAGAACTAATGCGGCAATCAGATCAAGTAAAAGAACACATTAGTGAACAAGCAGCTAGCTGCAGCACTCATCTGAATGAAGTGGCCTGAGAACGCCAGTAACAACAGCACAAAGAAAAGGGAAGACCTAAAAGTGGCAGACACGGACAAAATCCAGCCAACAAACATCAGACAGAAAATGGGTGGAAGTGTAAGAGAAGTTTAAGTTGGGCTTAGTCAAAAGACTTGTAGAACTTAAATGCCCATCCTATCTAAGGTCAGAGTTAGAGAGAATGATGCAAGCTGGCGTAATTGAAGAACTAAAAGAGCCAGTGGAATGGTGTGCGCCTATGGTGGTGGTCCCCAAGAAGAATGCCAAATGAGGATATGTGTGGATCTAAAACAGCTAAATAAGGCAGTAAAGAGGGAGAAATAATGATATGCTATCACAAGCCAAAGACTTTTCACTCCTTGACGCAGGCAGTGGCTTCTGGCAGCTACCCTTGCATAAAGATAGTGCAAGTAGTCTTCATGGATGACATTTTAGTATACAGAAACACGACAGAGCAACACGCACAAAGACTAAAGCATGCACTGCGCACAATCGAGAATGCAGGACTAAAGCTGAATAATGAGAAGTGCCTGCTGAGACAGAGCCACCTGAAACCATTCCCTGCTTTCTCTGTCTCGTCTATGACTTGACCCTTCAAAGACTCAGTCTTGACTCAGTCTCAGCCCACTGTGGGAAAAGGGGAACTCATATTTCAGAGTTCTCGAGACCAACAAGTATTTTTTTCTTTGTTCATGTCAACAAATATATCCAATATGTAATTATTATCATTACAAATCAATGTAAATATTTAATAAACCTGATCTGGGTCCCATAACAATGTTGAAATGTACTGATTAAGAAGGAATAAAGTTTTAAAGCACATTGAATGTTATATTCTAGTGTATTGTCAAAAATATTAATTTTGGAAAATTGGAAAAATGTTTAGTAGCCTACTAATCTAGACTAAACAAATTTGAATTTTCTCTGCAGGTCCTAACTATGATTCAAAGTCAGGTTGGGCTTAACATGTTAATGACCAGAGCAGTCCTATTAAAGCAGTTTTGAATAGCTATCCAATAAAGCACAGAGGCATTTTGATATGTATTTATTGGTGCCGTCTCTTGGATTGGATTTGATCTATTAGTCACGGCCAGACCTACATATTTCTAGATCTCGATCTGGTCTGGAATTCCAGGCTATCATTAAAAATATGTACAGTTACATTACATTTAGGCTATGCATTTAGCAGACAATTTTATCCCTTTTATGTCTACCTTAGTCTGTAGGCCTAACTGTTGATTATTAACTGGAGTAATAAAATCATTGTTATGAAATCTGACTTGTTTTTATGTTTATGGTCTCGAAGGTCTTCCTCAAAGAATCAAGGTCGACTTGGACTCGCCTGCATTGAAAAACCAATGATCTCAGTCTCGACCCTTCAAAGACTTGGTCAGGGCAACACAGAGTTTCACCTGTTGGCATGGTGGTTGTGGATATGGCCCAGATGTCTACTTTCCATGTTCCTGAAAACAGCGAGTCTTGGTTGTGCACTGGGTCTTGGGTGTTCCTGTTACTACAGACTGCTACACAGACAGATAGTGGTTCACACCATGCAGAACTACCTACAAACACAAACATCTTTGAATACTGGACAGTTCTGGACATCCTAGTTCTGTAGGCTAGACTACCTTAAAATATCTTCCAAACTAATGCAATCATGCCTATAAATGTTTAGTTAGATCATAGCCCTGCAGTAAACAGCTTACTTTATAGAAGAGCAAACATTATAGAAGCTGACATTTCAAACTGGATTACAGTAGCCTAGAATGTAACCTATAATTTTAGCTGTGCTCCAAATATTTTAGCTTTGGATTCAATAAGACTGTTAGATTTTTTTCCAACTCTTTTAAATTTTGTAGAGTTATTGAGCTATTGCACTAAGAAGAATGTAGTTATGCAGAATAAAATATGATTACAAGCAACGTAATGCGTTATCTGTCTGGTGAGCTATTTATCACGGTAACTAATAGCCTATTGCAAAGTTCAGGTTGTGTATTTTCACATTATATACTGTATGGTAGACCATACGCTATGTGTTACGAAGGCTGTGAGTGTGAGAGCAGTTAAACAGAGAAGAGGGTATTGTTTTAGAGAGGAATGCAATATGCTCAATTGGTTAAATGATTAAATTGATGAACTAATTTCAAAGCTAATTTTCTCACGAACCGTTTATCACAGCAACTAGTACCATTTGAAAGCTCAGGTTATGCACTTTTATGCGATGTCATGCTTCTATCAACTGAGTCACCTTTTCCCCAATAAAACAATGGTAGGCTGCTTTACCAAAAACATGCGACGTCTTGAAATGCAAATGACAGAACCACCTGGTAAAACAATTTGAGAGGAAACGGACGCATCGAAATTCATTTCAGGGAGGCTCTGACTGCGGTTTCACTCATGCCAACACAACACTGCCTATGTTCTGTGACTTGTTGGCTTCACCCGTTGATAGGGAAGTAAAATAGCAGAGGATAGTGAAAGTTTACCAGTAAGGATTTCTTGATCGCTTACCTTTGAGTTCTTTCCTCGTTCATAAGGCTGCATATCCACTCCTCCAAAATATTACGGTTCCTTTACTTAGGCTAAACAACAACATGCCTGCCGACAAAACCTGGCGCACAAAAGGTCCTCGGTTAGGTTTCGAGTGACGGTCTTGTCCTTCACCTGGGACGGCTAATCCTCGGGCACCTAGAACGAGAGGGTGCGGCACTGTTGAATGGCCCGGCATAATTCATGTCTATCCTTCTCTAATTTAAATTATGTTGTGCATCTGGGTTAGGTTAAGTACGAGTCCACACACAAACACGTACACAACATATAACACCCAAAAATGGATATTCATCATAAGTTCTGACCGGAATGGATTGTGCAAGGCCACAGCAATGTTGACAGAGCAGCACAGTCTATAAATCACTCATGCCATGTGAGGAATCTGGCGAGAGAGAAGAGTGGCATGCCTGGACACATCAGCTGCTGACCACCTCAAGGATGGACACATCAGGGACTCAGACTAGGACTTGGACTCGTGGACTCAAAGAGATCAGATTTTCCCCCGTTTTCACAACACTAGTGTTTTCAGTCTTTTCCTAAGCTCATGTGAAAAGTGAGGGTCACTTTCATCTAACCTACAGTTTCCTACATTCATTGGGTTTACAATTACTGCTGCTTGGCAATGTGCATCACATAACT
The DNA here is from genome assembly GCA_027481765.1 of Tenualosa thibaudeaui. Taxonomy (NCBI): domain Eukaryota; kingdom Metazoa; phylum Chordata; class Actinopteri; order Clupeiformes; family Clupeidae; genus Tenualosa; species Tenualosa thibaudeaui. The sequence continues at coordinate 640,888 of JAIFZK010000159.1, forward strand.
ACTCATCCCCAACCAAAACATAAAGCTACCATCAGCTACCAGTCAAGTTAATATATAATCTTATATGTCAAGTTAATATATAATCTTATATATCAGACTTGACTCAGCCTTTACTTGGGACTCGACTCAGACTTGACCTGAATTTTATTTAAATGATTTGGACTCAGACTCAAACACATGGGGACTTCAGTGGGACTTGGACCCGAGTTTTTTTTGACACTGGCACGCATGCACAGGCCTTGATTAGGCTACTGGTAGCTTTATTGGGTCTGGTATAGTATCTAGAGAAAGGAAGTCTGTTATGGTGTGTCTTGAGTGGTATGAGTATGTCTATGGGAGTGTGTACGTGGCGTCCTTAATAGCCCTTCTGTATACAATACTCCCTATGCTTCACCTTTTCTGTCTTCATTTGACTACAGACAGAGGGGCAAGGCAAATGTACGCTATCCATGCACCAAAGGACATGACAAGACCGTGTGTGTGTCTACGTGTGTGCTAATGTGCAGGAATTCATAGATTTTTTTTTAGAATTCAGACACATAAAGCACACACTCACCCCCCAGGTAATATTTGGTGCCTTAAGATCCATTTTTTTTAATTGTCTAAATGACGATAAGCCTACCTACAAACTGCCCAATGAGCTCTCCATAGTGGTATCCATAGTCCAAAAAAGTCACTGCTCAGATATGCACAAAATACATACTTAAAGTTGAAGTCAAATCAAGTGAATTTAGTCTTCAGAGGATCACTATAAAGGTTCCTAATATGATGTAATGTAGCAGAAATGGATAAATTGAGTTTATACAATGCGAACCAGCACGGTGCAAAATATGCCTACTGTTGCCACCTAGTGGACCAAATCGAGAGAGCTGCAGCCCCACAGATGTATGAGAAGTTGAGCGGAGTTACTGGCTAACTCCAGTTCTAACTGATGTCTAAAACAACACTAAAAGGGTCAGGTTGTTGTTTTGAGAGACAGTTGAAGACCCACAAGTTCAAATCAAATAAGCTAAACTGGGAAGACTCGTAGGGTTATTATCGTTCATTTGTTCTTAGTGCACATTCCTCTTTCCACGGTGTATTTGTGCACATTCCTCTTTCCACTTTGACAGCACTGTATAGTATACGCCACTTACCACCGATGTACAATGATTTAACCACAGCCGCTTTGATTGCTGATTGCACAGCTGCATTTAACTGACACTTTCAGCCAAAGAGAACAAGTGACAAGAAGCAAGAAGGAAGTTTTTTTTTTTTTGGAGGGTTTTTTGCATTTATTATGACGGGATAAAGACTGACAGGACCTGAGTGGGAGAGAGAGATGGGGAAGGATCTGAAAATGACCTCAGGGCGGACTCAAACCCAGGTCCCCGGGATTATAGTGACACCTTAGTCCACTCAAAGCAAATAATTTAAAAGATCACGCACAAGAGAAATAATTTAAAATATTACTTTATTCAATCATTTTTTTTTTTATTTGAATCTTTTCTTACAAAAGAAAAACAAAAACGGCTTACTCCATAGTCTTACCCGAATGAATCTATCGACTTTGATATCTCACTCTACATCTGAAATCCAACCGAATAGCTGAGAACAGAGAACAAAAATCAAAATCAAAGCTCACCAAACAAGAAAGAAAAACAAACAAAAAATAACAAAAACAAGGAAGTTGTAAAAACATTAACTTGCAAAAGACAAAAACACAACATAACAAAAAAAAGACAAAACTAAAAACCACACCTATTGTTTTGTTTTTGTAGTCTGCAGGGAGCAGAGCGGTAACAAAACACGACCAAAGTAAACAGGCAAAGGTGATGACGCCTGTGCGGTACATCTCAACCTCTGAGCGGTTACCATAGAAACTAACCAACCAAAAATCCAAACACAACATTCAATAAAATAGAAAAAAACAAAAAAAAAGACATTACAAAAGTGGGGGTTATTTTGATGAGAGGGCAGTAACTAACCCACCCACTACGGACAAACAAATCCTTTTAAAATTTATATTTTACTCACCCCCACCCCCAAACACACTCCATTCTTTTATAAATACCTTGTTTGTGTTTTTTTTTTGTTGTTTAAACCTTCACAGGAACAAACGTGATGTGTCTCAAAATCATTCTGCAAAATCCACTCTATACCCCCACATATACTTAATAATCTCACTCTCTCTCTCACACACATAAACACACACACACACAAACACACCTCTCCATACTCCACATTATATAGACTTACTAATCAGAGCTTCTGTTAAATTGTATAATTTTACTTAATGACAATCACCACACACACTCATGCACGCACACCACACATCCAGGGAGCGCTACAGTCATAACTGAAGCAAAACACAATACAAGAGAGCATGAGAGAGCGAGATGCGTAGCTTCTTTCCGTTTCGTCCAATGCAATCATCTTCTAGTAGTCAAGATATTATTAGCCCCACCCCCAGCAGCTGCACCCACCAATGCCGTACCACCACAGAGCAAAGGATCATGGGAGGAAGAAGAGGAGCAGGAAAAGGAGGAGGGCAGACAATGAAACTAGCAGACAAAGCCAGTATCTCACTTTAAAAAAAAGAAGAAGAAATACGAAAATTATCTTAGTTAATTGAAAAAAAAACAAAAAACACTTTTCTTTACAGTAGATTCATGAGTCATTCATCAAACAAATCGGTGCTCTTCACATAACCAAATACCCCTAAATAATATGTCCCACCCACATTTTTTGTTCGCCCTAAATATTTAAATTTCTGGTATATAATATATATATATTTTACATTTTTCTTACTTTTTGTTTCAATTCATATATATATTATACATTGTTTGTGTGTGTGTGTTTAGGTGTGTCAGCATACCACAGTAGGCCGCATGCTCTCCCAATGCACCTGCCCCACTCCAATTGGGGTTTTTCATGGCACCAATCCATTACACTGCCACCCCGCCCCCCCCCCCCAATCAATACAGACAAACTCAGTCAGCTCGGAACCATCAACCAACATCATCGTCAACAATACTGATGATGTAACAAAGAACTCAGAGGGATAGCAAGTTATGGCAATGACTAACAGTTGTTAATAACACCTTTATAACACATTAATAACCATTTAAATTGCAAGAACACACAAACACACAGACTTACTTCCATGCACACACTCTACTAAGTACCTGAGCCCCACCCATATTAAACGATGCACAGAAGGATGCTGACCTGACACTGCCCAGACGTTGTGTGTGTGTGTGTTTGTGTTCCTATTCCAATATCCAAGAGCACATCTACGCACAGGTAGCATCCCATGCCTCTCTGTCCAATTTGCACAAGCTTGTCATCTCTCTGCTAGTATATTGGACTCACACTCCAAGACTCCAATCTGACACTGATCTGGACACAGTAAAGAGAGAGGCCTATTTATGTGGTGGAGGTCTCATCTAGGAAGGTCGGCGAGTCGGTACAGAGATGTTCTATAGTGCCTATAGTGCTGTGATTGAGCACGGGCACGCTCTAGAAAGACCTGTAATCTGATCCGACATGGATACACCAAAGACCAGTTCTAGAGAGGCCAGTAATCCAATGCGGATCAGTCATAGAAAAGCCTGTAATCTGGCACAGGTCCAGCCACAGCCACAGGTCTAGAGAGATGCCAGAAATCTGACACAGATCTGTCAGAAAGGCCTGTAATCTGGCATAGGACAAGTTCTCGAGAAAGGCCAATAATCTAACACAGATCGGTCACAGAAAGGCATGTAATCTGACACAGACCCAGTTCTAAAGAGAGGCTGATAATCTGACATGTATCTGTTCTAGAAAGGCCTGTAATCTGGCACAGGCCAGGTTCTCAAGAGGCCTGCTATGTGGTGGTATAGAGCCAATGTAGAGAGGCCTATAATTCAGGACTAAGATGTTCTACAGAGGCCTGTTATCAGGAACATTGATGTTCCACAGAGGTCTACAATCTCAACAATCTAGAGAGGCCCGTCATCTGCCGTGGTCCCTACCCTAGAGGTCTGACATTTGGGTTTAGACATTGGAATCCAAAGCCGAGTACCAAACACACACCCCCTCCCGTGCATAATAATCAATGTCAATGCATAAAAAGAGAGAAAAGTGGGTGAGGACAAAAAGACATAGACGAAGAGTGTGTGTGTGTGTGTTAGGGAGTAGATTAGGGGAGTTGAATAGCTCATAGCCCCCTTTTTTCAGTGAAAGAGAAAAGAGATAAGAGAGAAAGGAACAAAGAATGACAGAGGTGGAGAACTGCAATATAACCCTTACGTTTTAAAGAGGCTTTAAGCACGCTACAGTTATTCACTTTTAGAAAATATACACAGAAAAAACTTCTGAAATTCCAGACAGTCCTTTAAAAACACAAACAAACAAAAACAAGCACACAAAAACAAACAAAAAAAATCTTTCTTTTCTGCTGTTTCTTGTTTCTTCTTAGCTCCATGTCTCATTTCTCATGGTTGCCATGGTACCCTTTTAGGTTGCCATCTGTGATACCAAAACAGATTAAGACAAAAGGAGAGATACTGCAGGCAAAGGATAGGGTTGATGAGATGGCTTCAGAATAAAAAAAAGGACAGAGAAAGAGAGGGGAAGGAAGGAGAGATGAAGTGTTCTCTCTTTCTTGATGCTTCTTGTGTGTTCCTTCCTTCAGAAAAGGTTCTCCTCAAAGATGGCCATGAGGTCGCTCTGGAAGTTCATATCAATGAGAGCTGCCGTCTGAAAGGGGAAAGGAGACAAGAGGGGTCAGAAACTGGGTGTGTGTGTGTGCACGTGTGTGTGTGTGTGTGTGTGTGTGTGTGTGTGTATGAGACCAAATTAGAAATGAGCCCACAATGTGTCAGAATGTGAGGATGTGTCAGCAAAGAGTGACTGAAGTGTGTATGCGTGTGTGTCATGTCTCTGTATCTTTATGGATGAATGAACAAAATGTCCGTTTTGTGTGTGTGTATATATGAAGAGAGTGTGAGTAAGTCTGCATTGAGTGTGGGTAGTATATAACTGTCTGTGCTTGTGTGTGTGAGTGTATGTGTGCATATACACTCACGGCCTCTCTCTTCCTCCTCTCCTGCTCTCTCCGGCGGGCCATCTCCCTTTGGTCCGGGGTGCTGAGTGTCTGCTGTGCCGGGGCGGTGGTGTTGGTGGTGGTGGCAGCGGCAGCGGCAGTGGCGGCAGGAGGCGTAGGGGGATGCGGTGAGTTGGCCTGAGGCGACTGCGTGTGTGTGTGCGTCGTCTCTGGGCGCTTGCGGCCCATCTGGGAGTGCGAGCGAGACGCGGCCGGGTGATGCGGCTCCTCTGACTGGTGGTGGTGGTGGTGGTGGTGGTGTGTGGGGCCGCCACTGCTGGTGCTGCTGCCACTACCACCACGCCGCAGCTGATCCACAGGGTCTTCACTCTCACGGGACCTACACACACACACACACACATTATGTGCATGCACACATAAACAAGCAAATGTGAACATGGAACACACACACACACACACACACACACACACAAATGAAACACCAGGGTTTTCGCGGGGTCTTCAAAAGTCAAAAATTTATGCATACGAGTTTAAGGACTTAAAATGTCTTAAATCTAGAGAACAATTATTTAGTACATTTACGTACATGATTTATTACATTTAGTTCAAATTGCTGAAAAGGGAAGCATTGTGTTGATCTAAAATTTCAATAAATCATAATGGTCATAAAATGTCAGAAAGTCATTGAAGAAACCTGCAAAAACCCACACATACAGATACAAGTACATGCATTTAAAGCACAGACCTGCTCATACAAATGTACACACCAGTGTGGGCAGATAAAATTCCTAAACATCTCCTTATTTCTGACTCTCTGACTCTTTAGTCTCTCTCTTAAGAGTCATTCCCACATGCTGCTCACCCACCGCTGTGTTGTTGAAATAGTCTCGCTTGTGGGCTCGTTACCAAGGTTTTCTGTTTTGTTTACCAGTCATGTTATGCTAAAGCGTTTGGGAAACACGTTACAAGTTATAATCACACACTTGTGCCTACAGTTACTTTTAAATTGCTTGTCATTTAGTTACACTCACTTATTGTCATTTAGTTTGTTTCACACATAATATGAATTACAGTTTCTGTACTTGGCTTCCCGTTCTCTCTCTCTCTCTGTCTGCGTTTCAGTCGCTCACCTCTTCTCCTGTTCTCTCTCTCTCTCTCTGTCTCTGTTTCAGTCGCTCACCTCTTCTCCTGTTCTCTCTCTCTCTCTCTGTCTCTGTTTCAGTCGCTCACCTCTTCTCCTGTTCTCGGCGTGCTCTCTCTCTCTCTTGCTCCTTTTCTAGTGCGACGCGGCGAAACGCCTCAAAGCTGTCGCTGGACGAACGCTGCGCCGAGGAGGAAGAAGAGGATGCGGAGGAGGAAGACCGACGTGCCAGACTTGTCCATGAGCCCATGTTTTTCGGCTTGGCGTCCTGAGAGGGGTGGGAGAATTGAGGGAACATGTAGACCGTGGGAAATGAATAACAAATGAATGACGGAAGGAGTGATGGAAGAAGAAAATAGAAAGAGGCAAAGAGGGGGAGAGAAAAGAGAGGAGTCGTCAAAACAATGCAATGCAATGCAATGATGGACCCTTAAGTTGTTCATGTAATCTGCCATTCCAGGAAATACACACCATACAAACATACACACACTTGCATGTGCACAAGCACACGCACACACGCACCTTAGCAGGTCCACTGGGCCCCTTGGGCTCCTGCTTGATTTTGTCCTGGAGTCCAGGGGCAGGAAGGGCCGGGGATGCTGTGGGGCGGGGCCGAGAGTTGTCCTGTGGCCTGATGCTGCTTCCTGATTGGCGGAGAGACAAGGCCGGGGATGCTGTGGGGCGGGGCCGAGAGTTGTCCTGCAGCCTGATGCCGCTTCCTGATTAGAGGAGAGACAAGACAGATGTTAGGACATCATGCAAACATGATCACCAAAGACAGGCTGAAATGATTACACTGAATACTAGACTTGTCAGTAGATTATCCGTGACTGCCAGTAACGTTTCCACAGAAAGCAGAGAAAATAAATACTGAAAAATGTGCCATCTGCAGATGGTTGAGTCTCAGACTGTGCCACACACATGGCATCACACCCAATATCAGTCAAAATCACACCTACATCTGAAAACACCAAATTACAACAGCACCGTTCCACAGACAAAATAACAGACACACACATTTCTGTTTATAGATGGCTGCATATATTCACACAGTTACTCACTGTGCATGTTGGGTTTGCTGTTTGGGACGTCCTGATGTACAGGGCTGAGGGCCAGAACAGGAGAGGAAGGGAACTTCTCTTCTTTCAGCTGGCCGGATGAACACACACACACACACACAGAGCAAATTATAATACAAACATTTAATTACTCTATAGTCTATATACTCTATACTCCATAGTCTATATACTCTTGATAGCTTGCATATGAACACACAGGAATCCAAAAGCTTGCCACATGAACCAATGAAGTCATCTTAAGCAATGAAACCAACTAAGACACAATTCCCCCCCCCCCACACACACACACTCACAGGCTTTCTGTCAGGCATGTCCATGGTAGGCGACTGGTTCACCATTGAGTGAAACTGGGACAGAGGGGAGGGGCTATCCCTCAATGGACCTGTTACAGAGGATGAAGACATGTCAGTCAAACTCATTTAGCCAATAATGAATGAATTGAGTGCGTGTGTGAGAGCAGGATATTCCTGGTCTTGAATATGTTTATACGTCTGCATGCGTGTGTGTGTGAGAGAGAGAGAGAGAGAGAGAGAGAGAGAGAGAGTGTGTGTATCTGTGTCTGTGCACACAACTCTCACCTGAGCTGTGTAGCGGAGACACCTCCTCCTCCTTCATGAGTGTACGCGTGTTGGCACCACCAGCGTTGCTCTCTTCCCGCCGTGGCTGTGGCTGCGGTGGCTGCTGCGGGTGTGCGAGTGTGTGTATGTGTGTCTGTCCATGTGGTGCCGATGGTGGAGGCTGCTCCCCACCCAGCTGGGAGGATGGGGAGGGACTGAAACCCAGCGGCTGCATCAAAAGCTGCTGGTCCATCTAAAACAACCAACCAGGAACAGGAAGGAAGGTGAAGGTTAATGAAAATGAGAATGAGGTCTCTTCCTTAGTTACTGTTAAGTGATATGACCAATCAGGAAAAGAAGCCAAGTGAGTTCATTTCCTTTCTTACTCATTACTGCCATTATGACTAATCAGGAACAGGTAGGAAGGGGAATGAGGTCATATCCTTGACTACTGTTTACTACTGGTGCATAACTGCTACTGTAAAATCACATCCTTGTTTGCCTTAGATGCCACTTCCTTGGTTAGTGGACAACTAGCTACAGTGCAAGATCAAGATGACGGGGGCGAGAGGACTTTTGACGAACATTTAATAAGTGGCACATAAGGATCAATGGGAAATGAAGGCAAAACATTTCAAAATATAGTGACCGCTGAACATGGCCCAGCACTATTACAATATTACAATGTCTTACTAGCCAGGGATCCTTTAAAGTAGCAGCGCTCATCTTTCAAGTTAAGGATGATCAGTTTTTTTCTTACTTGTAATAGGTCTCCAGCCTCATTCTCTCACAGTGAGCTCTCACAAAGAACTAAAATCACCAGAAGCCACTGCTATTTTTCACCCAGAAAAACTACGTCCCATAATCCAACACTAGAATAACCATCAGGCTTCCCCAACACACCTGGCCGATGGGCAGTGGCGGACTGCCGGGCTCCTCGTCTTCCTCATCCTCCAGCAGGGCCTGGGGAGGCTGAGCCGAGACCTGGCCCAGGATGGAGCTCCCTTGATGGGCTAGGGGAGGCAGAGGGGTGGGGGTGGGAACCAGAGGAGCCAGGGGCAACATAGGCCTGAGAGGATTCTGCTGCTGCTGCTGTTGCTGTTGTTGCTGAAGAGAGGAGGAGGAGGAAGAGGAGGAGGAGGAGGAGGAGGAAGAAGACGAAGAGGAAGAAGAGGAGGAGGTAGAGAGAGAGGAGGTGGTAAGGGAGGAAGCCAGGAGAGAGGGATGGGGAGGGGGTAGAGAGAGGGGGATGGAGGGAAGGGTGGCATTGGGGGGCGGTGTGGGGGTGGTGGGGGTGGTTGGGGCGGGGCCGCCAGGGGGCTTGGAGGGAAGAGCAGCCGCTCGGTGACTGGGGCGGGACGGCTGCTGAGGAAGGGTAGAGTGGAGAGCTGTGGGGAGAGAGAGGGAGGGAGGGAGGGAAACAGAGAGGGGGAGAGAGTTACAGGGAATAAAGAGAGAGAAAAAGACAGAGACAGATAGAGAGAATGAGAAGGGAGATGAGAAGAGACAGAGGGATATGGGGGGAGGGGGGAGAGAGAGAGAGACAGCCAGAAAGAGAAAGGAGGAGAGAAAGACTTTAATTACTTTTTGTCTGACCCTGCATGACCACACCAGTGTGTTCCAGGTTTAATCATATCCCACATCCCTGGCAACTTCTTAGCATGTGACTGTGAACATCCTTCAGTGTCTGGAGACCATGTTCACTAATAGCTTGTTACCTTTTTAGCAAGCAACTGGCTGCTGTGCTCAGACCACTTGCTCTCTGCTCAACAAACGACTTTGGGTGGGTGGAACAGCGAGAGATTCCCAACATGTGATTATTGTAGGACTGGTGCTCGAGAGTAGCCTGACAAGCCAGACTGTAACATCAAAATGCATAGTCTGGCTATGACAAAATGCATAGTCTGGCTCAATCCAAAAGGTGGAATCAGCAATTGCCTTTCAAGCTGCCTTGGCACGCAACAGCTACGCTGATACGTCTAGACGACTCTCTTCTGGATAGAGCAATGTGATTGGTCCGACCAAACTTGGGAGAACAGCGACTAAGGTCCTATAGGTCGTTTCTGCATAGCAAAACCATTTGCTACCGGTAGGGTACGTCTAAATTAGCTCCAGAGACCACTACCGGTACTCACCTGGCGCCGTCATGGCTGACGGGTGCTGGTTGAGGAAGGCGTGCGTATCAGGCGTGTGTGTCGGTGGAGAGTGTCCTCCTCCTCCTCCTCCTCCTCCTCCAACTCCTCCTCCAACTCCTCCGTTGCTGCCAAACTGTTGTCCCTGCGCCACCAGCCCCGAGTGGTGTGCATGAGAGTGTGTGTGTGGGAGCGGTGTGGCTGAGTTGGTGCCCACCAGCTGCTGCTGGAGGAGGTGTGGGTGCTGTGAGGGCGCCCTCTGGTGGCCTGGAGGCGCTGATGCAGCTGCTGCTGCTGCTGCTGCTGACGAAGATGAGGACGACGACATGAAAGCCTGCGGGTTGAAGTGGGCCAGCAGATCGTAGTTGCTGTTACCCAGGAGATGAGAGGGAGCCAGAGAGGGGCCAGTGGGGGTCACGGCAGGAGCGGTGGCGACAGTGTTTGTGGTGGTGTGGCCGTGGGGAGGGGCGAAGGGTGCAGGAGCGGAGGCAGAGTTAGTGTGGGGTTTGGGCGGGCCAGAGGAAGAGCTGTGGGGGGCTGCTGCTGCTGAGGAGGACTGGATAGAGCCTCGTCTGGCCAACGGAGCGGACGACTTCTTCTTCTGTTTGGGAACCAGCCCTGAGAGAGAAGGTATGGAAGGGGAGAGAGAGAGAGAGACAGAGAGAGAGAAAGGGAAGGTAATAAATATATATTTAAAAAATAAATAAATAAATAAAAAACAATACATTACAGGCAATTTTTTCTAAAATATTCTGCGATTTGTCTCATGTGTGCATGTTTGAGACTATAGATATATGTCATGCTGATAACAAACAATGAAAAACAAGTGTGACAGGTGTGTGTGTGTCTATACCTGTATCAGAGGTGTCGCTGTCTGAAGAGCTGCTATCACTGCTGCTACCTGATGAAGAGCCCATCTTCACCTTCACCTTATCAGCTAGACAAAAAAAAAAAACACAGACACACATCAGCAACTAAACCAAAACTATGACTCATGCATGTATACAAGTCTGCATCATGTATGTATATATACTGATCTATCTCTCTCCATCCTCACTCACTTCACTCCTTGTCCTATGCATTACTCACACACTCGCGCACGCACACACACACACACGCATGCACATGCACACGCACACACACACACACCCACCTCTTAGCTTTGTCTGCTTGGTTGGATGCTCACCTCCCTTCTTGCGGCGGTTCAGGCATACGGCGACGTATCTCTCGAGCTCACGCAGCGTGGACGGCTTGAGCGTCTCAAAGTCGATCTCGATCTCATCTGGGTTCGAGTGCCGAAGCGCCGGCTCACGTGTCTGGATGATGTGCACCACCCGACCCAGGCGGTCGCCCGGCAACCGGTTGATGTCCAGGCTCAGCTGGCGCTTCTCTTCCAGCGTCATGGGCCGGGACGACACGGCCGGATTGGACGATGAGGACGCTGCTCCGCCCACCTCTTCATCCGATTGGAGCAGGGAGGCGGATGGAGCCAATGAGGCAGAGGCAGATGAGGAGGAAGGGGCAGGGGGAGGGACCACGGACCGGCCGGGCTTCTGCTGGAGGAAGTCCTTCTTACTGTAACAGAGGATAACAAATACAGTGAAATACTGCAGTGTATTATAACAGAGATGGAGAGTAGGTTAGGTTACAGTAGGTTAAATACTGTGCAATATTG
>JAIFZK010000159.1:657500-847500 GCA_027481765.1 Tenualosa thibaudeaui
TTTGACAATATCTGTGATACATGTCACAGCAAATGTGTGTGTGTGTGTGTGAGTGTTTGTGTGCACTTAGATTTATAGGAGTGTGTGTGTGTGTGTGTATGTGTCTGCACATAGCTTTATGTGAGGAGGAGAGTGTGTGTGTGTGTGTGTGGGTATGTCTCCACACCTTGTTGTAGATGTAGCAGTTGGTGAACATGGCGCTGAAGTCCTGAATGCACTCCTGGGCGTTGTAGTAGTAGCCATTCTCCAGCCGTTTCTTAATGGTGCCCATGTCCATGGGGTTCTTAATGATCTTGTAGTAGTCCTGAGAGAGAGATAGAGAAAGAAAGGGAGAGAAAGAGAGAGAGAGAGAGAGAGAGAGAGAGAAAGAAAGAGAGAGAGAGAGAGAGAGAGAGAGAAAGAGAGAGAGAGAGAGAAAGAAAGAGAGAGAGGCGAGGGGGGGGGTGAATACTTTACTGGTCTTGAGGGACACTGAGACTGCCTTTGAACAGGCTATGGAGTGTGTTTGTGTGTATGTTTTTTGGGTGCTCTCACATAAATACACACACACACACACACAGACCTCAGACTCACCGGAATGTTGAGTTTCACGGCATCTACAGGGGCCTGGAAGGGCCAAGCAAACTGGTGCTTCCATAGCGATTTCAGCACCACCTTCTGCAGATACTGCAGCTGATTAGTCTGTCTCGGGGGCCGAGTCGGGTGGATGGTGTCCAGGATTGGAGGCCTAAGGGAGAGGGGCGTGGTCTCCAGACCATCCCCCATGCTGACTGGCCAGGGGGTGGAGCTGGGCGTGGTGTGATGAGTCAGTGTGGAACCTTGAGAAGGCTGGGCGGAGTCAGGACTGGGCAAGTCATCCTCCTCACTGATGGAGGAGGGTAGAAGGAGAGATAGAGAGAGAGAGAGAGAGAGAGAGAATATGGAGTATAAATGAAAACATAAACAACATTCGTCACTCAAGGAAGGAGAGACAGCATGTTTCGAATGTATAACCATCATAATGACTCATCACCACCACCACCATCATAACATACAAAACAAGGCATTTAAGGATGTAATATTGGGCTTGCAAAGCACTGATAATCTTTTTTTCCTTTTTCTGGTATTATCAATCTAACTAACTAATTGCTTGACTGAGAGATTGCGCATTGTGGTCGCAGTGTGGTTATTTAGTCCAGCGCTCCTCAATCCGACTGTCACAACAGCGCTGTTATTTAGCCCAATGACTCCCAATCCCATCATCACAAAAGTGTAATTATGTAACCGAATGCTTCCCAATCTCGTCATCATAAAAGTGCAGTTATTTAACCCAACACCCCCCAATCCCAACTTCGCTACCACTGCAAAGATGTGGTCGACATCAGAGACTCAATTCACTGTCATGGATGTTCAACTCATGAAAAACTGTGCACTGAAGAGCATTTAAGTATATTGTTGTGTAAGGAATGTAGGTGTGTAGCAAATGAGTACACATAGCCTGCTTCTGTGCGTGTGTGAGATAAACATTAATAAATAAACATTAACAATAAAATCGAAAAATTACTCAAACCGACAGTCATAACTGTTAACTGACAATGATCAAGCACATGACTACTAATCGTTGTTCATTATTACTGTTAATAGTATTTATTTTGTAAACCTTTCCTTTCTATTCTGTGCATTCCAATGTGTGAGGTCATATACAGTTCATTAAGAGCACACTACCACACATGTAGTCATGTGATTCTGCCAGCCCAGTCAAATAGAGATGATGAGTTCTATCGCCCAGCCCTTAATCATGACGAAAAACTGGCATCAGTCAATATGGAAAAATATATTGTAATATTTTTTTTTTCATATCACCCAACCCAGTGTGTATTTGTAAAATATTTGTAAAAAGTATTTGTAAAGTATTTGTAAAAAACAGTGTGTCTCTGTCTATGTTTTTGTGCGAGTGTATGTGTGTGTTATGCAACAAGGCTATGTGATAGTCAACAGTTTAGTAATGGCGCTTTTTTGTGCGAAACAAGTCTGACATGTCTAGTCTGTCTGACAATACAACCCTTCAGTAGTGTCTGCAGCAGGTGTATAACATGTATAAAGTCTCTTCCTCATACACATGTTGACACCCCCCCATACGCTTGCATACACACACCAACACACACACGCACACGCTCACACACTCACTCACAGATATATTTAAAAACGGGAAGCACTAGATCTGTGGCGTCACAAACCATTGAATAGGCTCACCACTTTTACTGACTAGTACTGCCCCCCACCCCACCTACACACACACACATATACACAAGGCATTTTGATCAAATCGCTTATGACCCGACCATTGCCTATTGCTTATGGTCAAAATACATCAAAGCTAATTTGTACTCATAATGTGTTGGTCAATGTCGTAAGCATTGCATTTCCCTACCAATTCGATCACTGCTGGGGGTTTTTTCAGTCAGAGAAACTATAACACAATGAATGTGCACCTGAGTAATTACGCTGTCAATTTCATAAAATGCCCTGATTACACATCTGTTTCTTGTGTAGAAAGACAATCAGCATTATGTTTGTGCATAGGGCACCACAGGTACATGTGACAAAAAGGAGACAATTGTTTGCTTGCGTGCATATTTGTATGTACCAATTGGTCCTCTACTTCACCGCTAACTGATGTACTGATGCAGTCTGTGTTTGCGAGACTGCATCAAAGCATGAAGTGTGTATTCCTTTTTTGATATTTGATACAATACAAAAGACGTAATACATGATTTGTTTTTTGAGGTGTAGTGTGTGTGCGTATGTGTGTGTGTGTTTAATTGTTACCTCTGAACCAAGGCTGAATATTTAGTTATTTCCTCCAACAGCGAATCCAACTTCTGAAAATCAAGCAGAGTGCTGGACTCTGAGTGCATTTTGAAAACATGAGATGCAGGCATTACAGCCAAAAAAAGAAAAAAGAAGGACAGACAAACACACACACACAGCAAAGAGAGAAACAGAGAAAGAGAGGTAGAGAGAGAGAAAAATAAAACAACAATGCGGGAGAGCGAGATTCAAGGTCAACCATTAAGTCTCTCCGCTAAGAACAAGCATGAGAGCCCGAAAGCCTCAGCCAGATCTGCCATCTCCATCATTAGTCCTGCGTCTCTGACATGCTGAGCTGGGGAGCCGTCCTCACCCTGAGTCTATCCAGGACAACCAGACCCAGATCCAGACCAAAGCAATACACACCAGAAAACAAGCCTGACAAGGTCAAGCGATCCACAGTACAGTGCAGTGCAGTGCATAAGGATACTACAAGAGTGACCGATGGAAGTCCGTTCTGGAATGGGTAAGAAGCTGTGATAACCCTAAAAAGATTCTCTGCCAACTCTTCCAGTTCCACAATAACCCCCCCCCCCCCCCCACCCCCCAAAAAAAAACAACAACAAAAGAGCGTGCAGACCGTGTTGGCTTAAGATTTAGTCACCTGTCAGTTCTATCAGAACAGTAACAAAGGCTAAAAAACAAAACATAACAAAAAAAAGGTTTAAAATTAAAATCCACAGCAAGAACAGAAGATCGAAAGAGGCATTGCTGTCTCTTCCGTGGCCTTGACTGCGGCACTTGACTATGTGTCATTCTCTATAAGCCTCTACAAAACTTCCCCTTACGTATTGTACTCCCATACACACCCATACACACACACGTACACACACAGACACACACTCTCCTCCCTTTTCTCGATTCCCATCAGTAGCAGGAACTCCCAGAGGAACTCATTCTCTATCTCTCTATCTACTCTTGTCTCTCTCTCTCTCACTGTCACACACACACGAACTTACACACACTCAAACCAACCATGCAGTACACAAACTTTCACTTTCAGCCTAAAACACATGCCGTGAAAAACGTCTGATCTTCTCTCTGTCTCTCACAACACAACCATGCACTTTTGCTCTGAAATACATGGGAGTGTTTTGTCTGGAATTCCACAGGTTGTGGTGGAGGGGGCAGGCGGCACCTGGGGCCCAAAAAACCCACACACTAAGAAAATTTCAGCTAAAGTTCCAATGAAGAACTATGAGGTTGCTGTGTGAAAGATTAGGAAACAGGTTTAAAATACAGAGATGTGCTGATTCACCATGTGAGTGAGAGAGAGAGAGAGTGTGAGTGAGTGAGTGAGTGAGTAAGAGAGAGAGAGAGAGAGAGAGAGAGTGTGAGTGAGTGAGTAAGTGAGTAAGAGAGAGAGAGAGTGTGAGTGAGTGAGTGAGTGAGTGAGAGAGAGAGAGAAGAGAGAGAGTGTGTGAGTGAGTGAGTGCGTGAGTAAGAGAGAGAGAGAGAGAGAGAGAGAGTGTGAGTGAGTGAGTGAGTAAGAGAGAGAGAGAGAGAGAGAGAGGGAGAGAATACCGATTTGTGTGAAGTAAGAAAAAATCAATTGCTGGTCTACGCTTTTTGAACTTTGTGAACTTACATGTAGACATGTTCACCTCAAGCCTAATGTAACCTCAGGCCAATTTACACGTTTACCTAATACATCTTTGAGAGAGTGACTCCTAATTATCTATTTGATGAACACACACAAGTGTCATTAAAGGTGAAGTGTTTCCAAGAGATCGGTTAACAACTGAGACATTAAAGAGGCAAAGACAAAATCTACGCTACCCAACTCACCACTAAAACTTTTCAAAAACACATTCAATCAGAAACGCCATAAACATTGACAATTAGCGACATCATGGTGAAGAGAACCTAAAATATCCCTGAATGACTTAACTAGATACAGAAAATGGACATAACTTACATAAATCAACCCAAATGCATGCACTCATCTGCGTGACTGCAAGATAAGATACATATGTAAGATCGGGTAGGCGGATCACCTTGCTACTGTGTATGAATATGAAAGTATAAAGTTATGAAATCAAAAGTAGAAGTCCTGTGTTTTTACTTGTTAATGTTCATTTGAAAGAGTACATTGTATGAATACATGCTTATGCAAATCCAAGCCAAATCCGACCTGCACTATCACGGTAGGCCGGTATAACCAAAATCTCTACCGTTGACCAAATTTATATTGGATATCTTTAATACCTTTAATCCCTGTATTTAGCAGATGCTTTCATCTAAAGCAACACAGACTTGAAACGTGGGGTTGGGAATCAAATCCGGGTCGCCCGACTGTCAGTTGAGCAACACAACCGCTGCTCCACCATGCCCCCACATGTGGAAACACGGTGGCAAAAGTGGTGGCTGCGTTGGTAACAAAGTCAAGTTAAGGTTATCCACGGGGGAGAATGCAATTACATGGGTTCCAATCCAACCTGCAGTGGCACAGAAAGCTACATTAACTAAGACTGCTTATTCATGTATTATTACATATCACTAACCACAACACTTCCAAGAGTTCAAAGCTGGGGGTGAGGGTGGGTTATGAAGCCTAATTTGATGACGCATTTGAGACACAGGTGGTTGCACTGTCCATCACACATTAAGGCCGTGTCTCAAATCGTGCACTTCTATGAGTGCACTGAGCACTTACTGCTGTATTGTGCATTTTTGATGTTAAAGGTTTTCCCAAATGGATCACTTATTTATAACACTTAGTGGAGGTGACGGACGGAAACGCTGTTTAAATCGCCAACTCTACACAAATATTCTGATTGATGACTGTGGTGTATAAAACATGAGTAAAATAATAGTACCGATGTTTTTGTCCTGTAAATACCTAATACATAATAGGGGTCATTTTGTCTTAGCAGACTAGAGAAAAATATTGAAAAAACATAAAGGGCACCAAAAACAATGTTTGTGTTAAATGAACCGGCAGCGTTTCATTGGCCTACAACTGTCACATGATGGAGAAGCAAGAGATTGTCTTGAACAAGAAGTGTGGTGTAAAAGAATGACTGGGTTTACATGTACTTTAGTATCCCTTGACCCGATGTTGAGAATATTTGGGATACAATGTTTAAATGTGCACAAAGCTGGCACTTCATATCCGGTCATATACAAGACACAGAAGTCTCTGATGGGGTGCAATGGACTGTCACTGCGTGACTGAATGAACTTTGCTCAGCGTCTGCACAGACTTCGAGGAGAAGCTGTCTTCTCAACAGATTGAGATTACACTAAGAAAACCTCACTCATACAGATAGGCAATGCTGAGCAAACATCAGTGTTTTTCAACATGCCAGCACCTGTTACTGTTGCAAAGAAAGGTTGAAAATCAGTTAATGTGCGGTGGAAATAATAATGTGCGGGAGAAGTGTATCACCGTTACGTTTGAGTGTCTCGCCGTCGGGGCCAACTCCCCACTTTGACACGCAAGGCTGTAGCCTCTATGCAGACCTCTATGGGTAATGCATATGGTTTTCTGCCTTGTAGACAGCCTACAGTGTATTGTTTGCACTTTCATGGAAAATGATCATTCATATGGTAGCCGACTATTCATTCAATTTAAATGTGACAGATTTATCCACATAAAATAACTTGATCTCATGGTTTAATTTACAGTAGTGATCTTCTCCAATGAGTTTTCACCAGCATTTTCAAATTGAATTATTTACTATACAAAACAAAATTTGGTATACCAAAAAAAAAAAATATTTTTTATTTTCCACAAAAATTAGTCTGGAAAAAAGGGGTCGTCTTATATTCAGGATTGTCTTATATCCGGGCCAAAACGGTATTACTGTTAGTGCTTGGATTTAAACATGGTTACTGCAACTCCCACCATCGCCTCAGTGTTGGCTGCCATTAATAAGTCTGAAACACTGGTCAACAACCCCACCCCTTGCCTTACGTAGCCAAGATGGACGTTGTTTCATGCGAATAGTGTCCATCGTTATCAGGGCGTTGTCCGGGTACTTTCACTGCACTGAGTTTGGCTGTGGTTGTCAGTGTGAACGCAATATGCACTACAACATAGTGTTTAAAGTGTGCAAGTGCGTGATTTGAGACAAGCCCATCGATATCAGTGTTCTAACATAGACTTCATTTCATGATCCCCACCCCATCTCTGTTTCACTTGCTTTTTCCTATTGCTCGTCAGTGCCCTGTCTGAACTAAGGCAAAAACAGGGGAAAAAATCAAAACAAAAAACAAAGAAGCTTGCCATTGTTTTTGACCTACCTTTGCCTCTGGCAGTGTGGTGGTTTTGTGGTGGGGGGAGCAGCACAGAAGCTACTCCTAAGCACTAATCATGTCGCCTCGGAGACGATACCAGTACCAGGTCAGTCCGGTGAGGAAGGACAACAACACGGCACAGCTGCCACGCACACACACACGTGCACACACACAAGGTCTCTTTGGCTGTCACTCTCCTGTGAAGCTGACAACCAGTCAAGGGTTTTTTTAGAGGATGTGGTTGGTGTTTCCCACGAGGCTGGAGGAGAGGCGGTCGCACCTACACACAAGGTGATGGCAGGGGGAGAAATGGACAACCATTACGTTCATTTAAGGGTCCTGTTTAGCCCTTCAACCTTTATATTGCCATTCCTTTGACTACAAGGCCAGACCTTCCATGTTTGTCTCTTCAATGCACAAACTGATAACAAGGGTTGTGTGGCCACAGAGACTGATGGTGTTAACTGGTAGTACAGTACCAGTAGTTAACTGGTAGTTCACGGGAGCAGCCCCTTGCGTGATAACAGTGATTCAATGCTCATTAAATGGTGGTGAGGGATGGGCCATATAAATAGGAATCGGAAGTCTTAAAATCTTGTCTTGTATACCACAGGTATGTCGTTGATGTGATCACACACGAGTGCTTGACAAGCTTACATAAAAAAGGTATGTCGACCACAGACGACCATGAGAGGCAACATAACATTTAGCATTAAATAATTATTAGCAATCTGGGTGTGAACAACACGGTGCGTGCAGTATCACATTACACAATAACTATAAACTATGGAACACAACTTAAAATCGTTCATTTATTCCAAATCCGTTTGTATACCCGGGTCAATGGTTTTCGTCTGCGACGGAAAGCAACTAGTGACCTTTGGTAACCGGTAGGCTATTTAACAGTGAGATACAGAAAATCGAACAACCAAACAGGTAAACAAAAACGGAGAAAACTATGTGGTTAATCAAACCGATTCAATCAAGGTTCTGAATGGCAATGATTAACTGCACAACGGTCTCACCCTACAAGGATCTGTGATTACCGTCACTGCTGTAACCTCCAGGGTGAAGTTCGCTATGCTGGGCTCGTTAGCAGCTTTGCGAAACCTGTCAGATGGACATGTTTTGTCTTTTTTATTGCGTAAAATTAATGGATACACTCACGTCTTAAATCGCAATAAAGCTAATGTGGAACTGAGGTTAACTGACGAGCCATCTGATTAAATCACGTTTCATATCCGTTGACCTACATTGCTATTAGCATACTTTGCTAGCGAAATTCGCTAGCAAGCTAGCTAGCTCGTCTCGGTTGGCCCAAGTGGAACTTATGGCCATTCTGTCACGTAGCTGAATGCTAATGTTTCTAGTCCAACGTAAGCATAGCGTCTTGTTTGGCTTGCATGTATATGTACATGTCATCAAATGACACTGCATTAATTCATAAAGTAAAACATTTTGTCGAGCAACTCACAATGTTAAGCGATTCCTAGCAAGCTAATCGAACATATAACGTTACTAGAAATAGCATTGACTACCTTAGATTACAACTTCAGAAAACGCCTCTTCCGTGCATGCGTGCCTTCCCCTCACATTGCAGCCATTTGCGTAAATATTGTTCAAGAATACAACGTGGACTGTCTTGCCATTCCTCACGTCATTATACAATGCATGCAGTGTACGTACAGTAAGCCCCCCCATGCGCAAACTACGTTACTGAAGCTACGTAACTAACATCACGAATATGGCCTCTAGGCTCCAAATAAACACCCAGAACTGAGCGTGGCACGTTTTGACAGTCGCAGTCACATGCAGACGCAGAGACGTCGCACACCCGAGGTGAAATACTCTCGAGGGAAGATAATTACATGTGAAAAAGTAACAGTGTTCGAAAACGACCTGAATGAATATCTTATCCCGGTGCCTCACCGGCGCGAGGCCTCCATAGTTCAACTCGTCACCCGTTTAGCGTCGAACACAACGTTCAGCGACATACATATATCTCAACGGGCCTGTAATTGCATCGAATTAACTTCACAGAAACACATTACGTCTGAAATGCCTAAAGTAATCGGGAAATAACCAAAATAAATCCATTTATTTACCTTCTTCACCTAGCTGTCAGTGAGCGCGCGCAGACCTTCCTCTCTCCCCGAATCCAGAACAAACACGGTCGTCTGTTCGACGCCATATGACGTCAGACGCACAACGAGCAGAACGTCCCATGATCACTTCAAATCCACTACTGTAGTTCACGTACCCTAAAAGTTTAATAAAACATACACAGATCATTACTAGTTCGATAAAAATCAATCGTAGGATCAATGTATAATAGCACAAATAGCACAGCCATACATGTATTAGATGGGTCATTATTTTTTTTAGATTCATTTTACCTTCACAGTTCACCAATTATTTCAAAGATGCTTTCATAGGTTATATAGATCGTGCAGGAACAAATAATTTATTTGGGTTTGTTTATTCACGTCTGTGCCATTAACCTACAGCACTATTTGGTAATTTTCCTGTCTGTAAAAAGAAGTTGTATTCAAAGGATGCAGCGCCATCCTACGATAAATATTATTACCACAGAAAGATCAAGTTCTAAAATCACTAAACATGCCACGAAAAACAATGCCATAACACAGTATGTGTTCAAGGACACGATGTGTTATGCTATTTGTAGAATAATAATAAAAAGATTGTGTAAATGAGCAGACAACATCCACGTTTTGGACAAGTCCAACCTGCAAATCTACATGACACAAGTCAGAAATCTGAGGAGAAGTCAAGAAGCACGTATGACTGTCAGTGACACAAATGAGCCTGTGTATGCCCACACACACACAACTCTGGGGACCATACCCCTCTGAACACAGCATAGCAAGGCTGAAAACAGCGAAAACAGATGGGCAAGGCTTCCATGTGGAATGTTATTGTGACAGCACCAGCTGGTCCACTAAATGCAACAGTGTGAAAGAGCCGCAGTGAGACGTCTCTGCGGAGCTTTTCCAGTACTGGCGACAGACTTAGAGCAAATGGTAGTCTTTAACATCGTTGGGCTACTTCCAAAACGGGACGAGAAACACTGCTGCCATACTGTACCTGTGCTTGCCCGCTGATATTGAGCAGGTATACTCCATTAATTTAACCCATCCGTGAATTAGTGACACATACAGCCTGCATAGCACACAGTGAGGTGAAGCACACTAACCCGGAGCAGTGGGCCCCCAGCTACTGCGGCGCCCGGGGTGCAGCTAGGGATATGTACTAGAAGGATTGCCGCGGCACGAGTGTTACTCATGTTACAAGCCGGTAACGCCATAACAACAAATATAGACTTTGGGGAAAACAATAATTTATATAGACCATATATATTTAAACATTGCCGTCACTATCGCTGATGATGTATAACAGACTAATTGCCTTCGCTCTCTCCATTTCTCATGCAACATTTTCACTTAGACGCGACCATGCAACTTAAAAACAAGACTTACGGCCTATTGTAGGCTATTTATGCATTAATTTATTTTACAATTAGGGCATCAATGAGGGAAAGGGGCGAACGTAAGATAATAGGTGCAATGCCAGCCGACAGTGGACTCGCGGGTTAGTGGCGACAGCTTTTTTTTTTAGAAGACCTCGAACTTCGTTGATATAAGTTCCTTATCTTGATCTCTTTTTAAACAACGTGCAGCACAAAGATCCTGGAAGCTTTATCAAACGTCCTTGTAGATGACTTCTGCAGATAGCCCACCTTTAGAGGAAGGTTAGGGTTAGGCCAGTGCGACAAATGTAACCATGACAATGTCAACTGTTCGCGGCGTGCGATGTAGTCTTGTGACTTTTTTTTTCAACGGGAATGGGATGGGACGGAACCGCGATTAGCCATTAACTATGCCTCCCTACATCAACATATTTTAGATTCCCTTGTAATTCAGTTCGATATTACGATTTCATGAACACATCATTTGGATGGTCACAGACACTTCACAGACTCTGGCAGACTTCATGTTTTTGTCAGAATGTGACGGGCTACTTTTGGACCAATTTTAGTTCAAAGTATTATGGGTCTACTATTGTTTTTACTTGATTTTCAGTTCTCAGGTCCCAATCCTTGCTCTGAGGATCCACATCAACCCTGTTGAGTAAAATGCAACACACTTAGCTAGGACATCAGATGATGGTGGACTCCCACTCCCACTCAAATACTTAACTGGCATGAATCAGCCCATGGTGAAGCAGCTACTATCTTAGAGGGTTCAGGCCATAGGGCAAACAAAGGGGTCTCTCTCCCTCTCTCATAAAAAACAATCCTGAATAAAAATCACAAGCAAGTTTGAGTTATAAACATTTATTTCTTAAGGTCAAAAATGAAAATCCTAACAAAAAACAAAAACAAAAACAAAAAAAAAAACAACAGAGCTCATGTAAAACAACAGACCAACTATAATATCTAAAGACGGCACTAAATTAAAATAAAATAAAATCCATAGACTGTGAAAACAGGGAAAACATAAAAAAAACTTCCTTTAAAATAAACACCAAAACAATGTAAGTATATGTATGTTTTTAAAGGACAGGTGTCATTTACCTATAAACAGCCTCAGAAAGCATTTTCTGTCACATAAAAAAAAAAAAAAAAAAAAACACACACACACACACCTCACAAGACAGAGAAGCCAATTTTGAAAGTCCTGACCCGAAGGCACCAAAAATGTTAATCTATTTACAAAATACTAGGGCGGGGGCGGAAAAGACTACAACAAAAATTAACAAAATCAGACCAGAAAAAATAAAATAAAAATAATAATAATAATAATAATCTTTGACATATGACTGTACACAAATTGTGAGGCAGGAAGTCACCATGAAAACAATATTTCTGATTGGATGGATGACAGGACACACCGACAGCTCATTGGCTGTGCATTAGAAATCGGACTTGGGTGGTGGCCGTTATTTCTTGGTCTTATGCATGACAATATTGACACTGGTGAGGAGGACCAGTAAATTTGTTCACAATTTTGGCCTGGGGTATCATTGATGGTCAAGTGTCACTCACTCACACTCTCTTAAACATCATCTGCTAAAGTAGCGAGGGCCTTAACCACGCTGTTCAGAGACCAGCTGTTTCAACCCCAGTCAATCCCTTCAAGCTGGCCACAGAAGAGTCCTGGGATCCAGCGGTTTGTATGGTTTGTGAGACTGGTGGTGAGTGAGTGGATGGACAGAGGGGCATCTGGTAGTGTGTGTACATACTAAAGGTCAAAGGTCAAGAGGTCATGACTGGAAAGAGAGGTGGGGTGGCGTGTGAGGTGGGGTGGCGTCACTCAATGATGACAACATCTGCACTGGCCGCGTCGCCCGCCTCTTGTTCCTCCTCTTCCTCCTCCTCCGCCACTGCTGCCACCTCCTCTTCCTCCTCCTCCTCCTCTCCATCAAGAATCTCGTCCCCCACTTCTGCCTCGATGCCGTCGTCAGCTTCCTCCTCGCCCAGCTGCACCCCTTCGTCTCCCACTTCCTCCTCCTCCTCTTCACCAGTGCCTCCGTTTGCGCCATCCTCATCCTTCATCTTCACCTGAATGAACAAATGAGTGAGAATGAATTAGTGAATGACAAATGGGTGAATAAATGACATAAAACACGATATAACACGAATAAACAACCAAGACGTAGACCATCCTAAAACCATATTACGATACTTTAAAAGTGTTTGTCTGTCTCCCTCTCCCCTGTAATGTAGTATGAATCAATAGTGTGTGATTGTGAATTAGTGTGACAGAGAGAGGCTCGACTAGAATGCAAGCAGCTATTGTATAGCACCTTGTTTGTGCGCATCTTGCTGATATCCTGGTTCATTTGGTTCATGTGTCAACTCTGTAAATGATGAAGTTGCTTTTTTTCCATTTCCTGCTGGGACTTTGTGGCTAATACATATGTTCACAAAAGGAAATAAAAATGGCTGAATAACCAGTTTACAGTCTTCACCTCATCCCCTGTCGCCTGGGGCTCCTCAGTGGCAGACACACCAGCAGCCGCGTCTTCGCCGTCGTCATGGGTACCGTTGCCCTCAGGTTTCGTCTCCTCCTCTGCATCCTTAAGCTCTGCCTCTGTCAGGCTTTGACTGCTTGCCTCTGCTTCAGCCTCGGCCACCTCCATCGCCATAGAGTCATCAGGGTCCTGGTCGTCCTGGTTACCGGCGAAGGGGTTCTCACCCTGTTGCAGACATGGGAAAGCACATTTGCATGTGAATATTAATTAGTTGTAACTGATGCTGTTCATGTTATTAAGTGTAGTACTTCAATAATGTTAGTAAGTGGAGTACTTCACTCTACTATTCACCTATTCACTATTTGTATGTATTCACTATTTGATGCTCTTATAATATTAGCCAGTGTACTATTTCACTCTATTATTCACCATACTATTCACTGTTTATAAAGGATGTGTTATTAGTATGCAGGTCTAAATGCAGTTTGTGTGGCTATGGTTCTGTAGTGGCAGTTTTTATCCAAATTCACACGTTCATGTGAACAATAAAGTAACAGATCATATTCTAGTTTGAAAACCCTCTGCCTTTCAACTAGAAAATTACACCTTGCATAATAGGCCAATCAGTAGAGAGGTGGCCCTTGTGTGTGTGTATGTGTGTGTACACACTTACCTTGAGGTAGCTCTCCAGCTTCTTGCCGATGACTTTGTGGTTGAGGATGCTGCGAGCCACCGACAGACTGTGGCCTTTAGACATCTCCATCATACCCTGTGCAGACACAGACATGCGTACTATAGGTTAGATTAACTCTGTATATGTGTGTGAGAAGGTAGAGCAAGTGTGCTGATGTTTGTGCATATCCTTGTCTGTCTGTGCATGAATGTGTGTGTATATGTGCCAGAGAGAGAGAACAGAAAAAGAAACAGAACAGAGAAAGATAGATACAAAGAGAGAGAGAGAGGGAGAGCGTGATTATCTTAGTGAGAGAGTGAGAACATAGGAGTGTGTTTGTACCTTGCAGTTGTAGTTGTGGTCAGGGGAGCGCAGGTGCTTCTTGATGAGGTGGAACTGCATGGGAATGAAAACGTCACAGGCTGCACAGTGGGCCGCCTCCACCTTCTTCATGAAGTGCTCCATACCGATCTCTAGAGAGAGAGAGAGGGAGGGAGAAAGAGGAAAATTGAGAGAGAGAGAGAGAGAGAGAGAGAGACAGAGAGGACAGACCGAGTGGCAGAGAGAAGATGGAACAAGAGGTGGAAAGAAAAAGAAAGAATAAATGGGGGGCATCAAACTTAACAAAACATAAGATGTACACAATGGTCTGATGTCTGAGCCCTGTTCCAGGTGGCTCTCAGGGATTTCGCAGAAGTGACTCATTCCCAGTTATTACTGTAAACTACACCGGCTTTCAAGTCCTTGAACTTGCATGTCCGAGGCTGATTTAGATAAGCCTGCGTGCTTCTGCTTACATGCACACACACACAAGCAAAGAGTGTCAAGTGTGTGTTTGAACTTCACTTGAGATACATTTTATATATATACACACACACACAAATTAAGAGTCCTCTCAATTATAAACTGTTTAAACAAAACTATTTACAGAATGGTGTACGAGACACACACACACACCAACAACATTGATGTACACCCGCTCACCCCCCCCCCCCCCCCCCCCCCAACACACACACACTGTACCTCTGGTGAGGTCCTGCTCCTTGTGCACCTGGCAAATGGCAGCACTGAAGTTGTCTATCTGACTGACCATCTGCTGTTTCTTATTGAACTTGTTGTTCAGGTACTCCTATAAAAGATAACGGGGACACACACACACACACACACACACACACACACACACACACACACACACACACACACACAGAGTTAATGGCAAAATGGCCTCACCAAGTCTTATTTCATGTCTGCAGAGCATGTGTGTATCCACATTTATGAACTGAGAGTGAGTGTGTGTGTGTGTGTGCGTGTGTGTGTGCGTGTGTGTGTGTGTGTGCGTGTGTGTGTGTGTGTGTGTGCGTGTGTGTGTGTGCGTGTGTGTGTGTGCGTGTGTGTGTGTGCGTGAGTGTGTGCGTGAGTGTGTGCGTGAGAGTGTGCGTGAGAGTGTGCGTGAGAGTGTGCGTGAGAGTGTGCGTGAGAGTGTGCGTGAGAGTGTGCGTGAGAGTGTGCGTGAGGGAGAGACAGGTGTACCTGCAGGAAGTCAGTGGTGGGCTTGGAGAGCTGACTGGAGAGGAATTTGAAGTGCTCCTTGTGGAATTTGCTCTCCAAGTGTGCGCCCATGTCCTCGCTGTAGAACGAGCGGAACTTGCAAACGGAGCAGGCAAACATCATTCTAGAGAGGAGAGAGAAAGGAAGGCCTTAGCGATTGTGTGTGTGCATGTGTGTGCATAGGCAAAAAAGCATGCATTTTATTCAAAGTATAGTGAAGCAGAGCTGTTAAATACCCCCACGAAAGAAAAATGGGGGTATCTGTGTATATATGCATGCATGCAGACGTACACACATACAGAAAAAAGAAAGAAAGAATGATGGAGAGAGAAAGCCAAAGAGAGAAGAAAGGGAGTATCGCACAAGCAAAGTGACCTCTTACTGACCTCTGGGCGTTGAACTTGACCCCGGACATCTCCATGAAGCCGCGGCGCTTCTTGAACTTGGGCAGGCCCTCCTCCTGACCTCCTCCAGCCTGCTTGCTTTGCAACTTTTTCTTGATCTGGGAGATCTCTTCCTGGATGGTCACCTCTGCATCAGGAGGGAGACAGAGAAGGAAGTGCTGTTTCAATCATGGGAGTCCAGGCTCACAGAAGAGTCTTATACTACCGTGCACATACTGTAGTCAGATGCTATTGAAAACGCTTGCATTTCAAACTGAGTGTGTGTGTGTGTATATATATATATATATATATATATATATATATATATATATATATATATATATATATGTGTGTGTGTGTGTGTATACACACACACACACGCGCACACGCACAAATACTCCCACACAAATATGTGTGTGTGTGTTTTAAACGGAAGGTGGAAATTCACTGAGGAACACAGAACAATGGACTACAAGCCAAACTGGCTGGAGTTTATTGAACTTTGTTGAGTTTGGTGGTATTGTCACCTCGAACTTCTGCTAAAATTTGTCCAACTCATTTACAGGTGTATAGTACTGAGTGTAGGTGTGTCGTAACTGTAGAAGATGGCAGCTTACCTCCTTTATCTCCTTCAGCAGCAGGCTTGGCAGCCTGTAAGGAAGAGAAGGGCCTTGATCATTCATTCATTCATTCATTCATTCAGACAGACAGACGGTTATTCTCTGGCCTTTTGGATGGTAACTGGTGACTGCATCCCCACATAAACACACACACACACACAAACACCTGTGGTCTATGCACATGCAATCCTACACAAAGAGACTCATCAGATTCTATTGTGCCTTACTGTCCAATGCAGCCCTGTCCACCACACACACACATACACACTTACAGCAGAGTCCTTATTTTCCTCTTTATCCTTTTCTCCACTGCTCTCAGCACCTTCAGTCTTCCCTGCATAGTGAACACAAAACCAAATTTAAGAGTTTACATTGGGGAGTTACAACATTTCTCCTTCTCATCCGCCCACCTTAAGTCTGACAGAAAGTGGTTCACACTGAAAATATTTCCAGTATTTCTCTTTTTAACTGCACCCACATAAATCTAATGGAAGTTATCTCTGTAGATTTACCATAGTTCTATGTCTTATTAATATCCCCTTAATGACTACATTTATATGCACCCAAGTATCCTGACTATGATCGTGTTATTAAGTACCCCAGCTTTGCATTTGCACATGTAAACACCTTTTCCTGAATTCAGTTTTCTAAATAAGCTGATGGAATGTAATGCTGATAATCAAGCAGCACTCTTTAGAATTCTCGGTGAGAACACTACCAATAATGCTATAATCAGTAACAGGAATATTAGTATTTCTCATGTAAACAGGGATATTAATAACATGATTCATGTAAACACTTAATCCCAAATATAATCAAAACTGGGATATGCCTCATATTCACATTTAGTGCATGTAAACAAAATCAGTGCGACAAACAGCCCCAAAAACAAAAGAAGGGGGATGGGAGGGTCCCAAATGACACCATACCTTTAGTAGCATCAGACGACTCCTTGCTCTCAGTCTTGCCCACTTTAGACTCAGGCTCGTCGCCTGCATTTTGAGTCTTCTTTCGCTTTTTTTGTCC
This sequence comes from Tenualosa thibaudeaui, assembly GCA_027481765.1. Lineage (NCBI taxonomy): Eukaryota > Metazoa > Chordata > Actinopteri > Clupeiformes > Clupeidae > Tenualosa > Tenualosa thibaudeaui. Next base: position 674,837 of record JAIFZK010000159.1, read on the forward strand.
ATCGCGTGGTGACTTCAGCTGCTGTATAGCAACCATCAATAATAGTGTTAAGAAAACAAACACACACAAACACAACGTACAAACGTAGCTACATACATACATACATGCTTACTGACAAGAAACAAATCACGACAACTATCCATATGCTAGAACGCATAAGTCAAGTCAACAGCGACCCAAAATATTATCTAGATACACACAGGACAGCTTAGCACACTAACCAAACAAACTAATGCCTGTGCATGCGTATACAAGGCAATGGGCAGGTGGATAATGGCATGCGGACAGAGGATGGGTTAACGGTCTGACAAACTTTCATTCAACACCAGACATTTAAAACACAAGTGCAGACACATTTTTTTAACGTAATGCTTATATGCATCTAATGCATCTTGTCGATGACAAGACTAATACAAAATGTTTGACATACACAGACTTACCTGTCATGAAAAAGACAATGACAACACCACAAATATCATAAACAGGCTTGTGTAGGTGAGGGACAATCTCGCAATGAAAAAAAAAATAGAATAATAACAGTAATAATAGACATTTTCGGTAGTGGGTAACTGCAAGGTTAAAAAGTTGCGGTGAAAACCAGTTTCGATTTCTGGGGGGGGCGGGGGAAGCTTGAAGGATGATGTCGACTTCTTCAAAGGGGAAAGACCAACAACCTCACAAATCAGACTCACAATTATCGTTACTTGGGAGTTAGTCCAGCGCAAAAATATGACCAAGTGGTGACCAGAGCAAAGCTAAATTTAAACAATTCAAGCCAACAAAAATAAGAGCTGGGCCAGGTGCTGTGCGTTTCGGGGGGAATGGGCAAAGAGCTTGGACAAAGAGCTGTAAACCATACTACCAATATCCAGAGGGAGACTGTAGGTGCATCAAGACACTATTTGTTTTAGCAAACGGGAATAATGGTTACAAATAATAAGTCTCTTTTTGTAGTCTCTGTGACCAAGAAAGAGGGCATTGTGCTACAGTAGTGGGCTGTGGGCTTTGTAGCAGTGGTGAAGCAACCAACGGGTCAGTTGGGAAGTGATTTTTTGGTCAAACTGTGTCATCTCTGAGGACTTTATTAGGGCAGAAACGGGACAGGGAGCATGATGGGGATAGACATTTAACATGTATGTATTATCGTGTATGCTTTGGCAGGACTTAGCCAAGCCTTCACTATTTCTTTTTTCCCCTCTCATTTTATAAAACCCAACCAGCCCTGAGAGCTGACCCCAACAACAGAGGATGGGTGCTTCTCCCTTTCTGTTTTTTTTTTTTAAGTTGTTTGTGTATTTTTTATTTTTTTGGGAGGTACTTACTCGGTTGAGGGGTCTCTTTCGGCCCCGCTGGCGGTTGGCACGGGGGCCCCCTCCAAACTGGCGAGGAGAGGAGTAGTCCTGGGGGCCATGGGGGGGTGCCTGGAAGCCCCCGGTCTCGGGGTACATGCGCTGGCCCAGCAGGGACGGCAGCTTGCCTCGTCCACCGCCGCCCGGGGAGTGCCCGTGGCCGTGGCCATGGCCATGGCCTCCGGCGCGTCCCCCACCAAGGCCGGCGACACCGCCGCCGAGGCCCATGGAGGAAGGGTTGTCCTGCCGTCGGCCGAAGCCACCGCGGCCGCCCATCCCCCCACCACCGCCACCGCCTCCCCCACCTCCGGAGCCCCTCCTTGGGGAGCGCTGGCCGCCCACCCCCCCGGAGCCACCCCAGCCGGAGCCGGAGAAGACGTCGCGGGAGGGCATCTGCGACTGGCGCATTTTGGCGCCGTAGGAGGAGTGGCTGTCAAAGCCTCCACCACCGCCACCACCACTGCCGCCGCCAAGGCCTCCGCCTAAGCCCATTGAACCACCCCCCATCCCACTGCCCCCTCCCCCGGCCCCATAGCCTAGGCTGCTGCCTCGCGAGCCCATCAGGTCGCCCCGGGCGTCGCCGTAGCCATAGCTACCAGATCTGTAGAGATCTCGGGGCCCCATGGCGGAGGAGGAGCGAGAGTCGAAGGAATCATATTGGTCAAACCTGCGACAGAGGGGGGGTGGGGGGAAGGGGAGGGAGGGGGAAGAGGGGAGAAGAGGAAGTGCAGAGCAAGTACAGGGTGAGGATCGAGGAGATTTAGGAGTGCTTTTTTTCCCTTTCTTTTTCTCTCATTTTTTGCACATTCCTTCCATTTTCTCTTTTTATTCATATCCATAAACACCCCTCATTCAATCTCTCCCTCACAAAATACATGAGTTGAGAAACACAACAATGAAATGTCTCCAAGCAAACAAAAAACAAACACATGGTGTAAATAAACTTAAAACCATCCACCCAAACATATTACAGTCTGGTGATACAAACAAGGAGTCCAACATTCAACTATTAATTAAAAAAAAAGTTTTGTGCATAAACTCATTTCAGCCAACTGCCTCCCACCCACTCACACACAATCATTGTGTTAGGTATTACAGACTGTTTATTTTCTGTCACGAGAGGTGTGGGTCACATAACATAAAGGCAAAGGGTGGCACAGATGCAATCAAGCAAATGTTCAGACAATGAACTGTTTGGGGGGGGGGTGCTTTTCTAAAAATACAACTGGGTAGTTGTACTTGAGAAGTCCCACCTAGAGAAACTTGTAGGATCTGAGAGAAGTACAAGAAACTGGTAAGCTAATAAAAAGTGATGGGTGTGAGGGGGGTGCCTAAGTACAGCAGCAACATCTGGAAACAGGGCGGGGGCAGCTCTTTATTGAGAGTGATAATATGCTTGTGCACACATCAACATAATTCCTCAACAAAGAGGTTCAATGTTTGGAATTTGGCACCAGGGACTTTCTGTTTGTTTCTTGGCCATGGGGTTTGAGTATTGTCAATACTGTTACATCACAATTCTCTACCCTCTTCTGAGGACTGATGATGGGAGATAAAACAGATAGACAGACAGACAGACAGACAGATAGAGAGAGAGAGAGAAAAAGAGAGAGGGAGAAAACTATGCATGGTATTATTACCGTGAGAAATAGAAATGGAAAGAAAGATAGACCACAGCAGGCAATTTCCGTCCATCAAAATCTCTCTCTCTTATATCTTAAAAAAAAAAAATGGACAGACAGTGACAAACGAAAAGGGACAAATTGTCCAGAGACAGATTGCAGATTGAAACAGCAGTCAGAGAGAGGACGAGAGTGACAGGAGACACAACAACAACACCAACATGGCTGACATCCAGGTGAGTTTATGGAGTGTGCCATTGGACCCAGAGCTCTCACAACAGCCCAACACGTCTGTAGTTCCAGTCTTCACAATAGAACCCAGCTGGAAGTAGCCAGTTTCAAGTCTGCTCGAGATGCAATGGCCAAACCCAACCAAAATCCTACGCTTTGTTAGGTCTACCGTTGTTTATTTTTTTTGGTTTTTTTTTGAGGAAAATAAATATCAATGTATTAAATTCAGCCCCCGCTATCAACTAAGTAAAAAAGCCACGCCTAGTCAACAAGCCATTCACAGACTGCAATTTGTTAAAATGAAAATAAGATCAGATCACTCCTGGAGCAGGTCAGGCAGTAAAGATGGACTGTGGGACTGCATTGAAAAGTGACAAAAATATTTAGTGACGACTATGATACGGCCTATGGCCTACCCTGCCATTAGAAAAAGGGTCAGAGCAGCAATGAATAAACATGAACAGAATACACCAAGAGGGAAACAATGGAGAACAAAGCTGTGTTCTGGAACATGAACTGGAGTGAGTGAGTGTGAGTGTCACATGGGGCCTGTTGGAGGATGCAAGAAGCCAGCTCTCAAATACACGTTTCCCATAAATAATTAGTGTGTATGTGTGAGAGAAAGAGAGAGAGATCCACTGGAGAAAGCAGTTAACCAGCTCAAGCCTAAAATTCATTCCCATAGTAATTATCCATCACAGACGCTACATTTGGCTTGTTGATGTACGTCCTTGCAACACTTTTTTTGGGTTACCTCCAACTTCAAACTGCCACTTCTCAGGAAATCTACTGAACAAACTGCTAGTCTATTTGCCAACATCATTTAGTTTTATATTCACCTAGTTACACTCACTACAGGCCTATAATGTGCTATACTTGTGTACTGTACGTTAACCAAAGAAAAAACGAGGACACTCCTCAGCCGCCACCCACACACACTGGCTGGTAACAACAGTAAAAGAGAGTGAATGTCCACACCGTCTCCCACCAATGCTATCAACAATGTGAATATGAAGAACAACAGGAGTGGAGTGTGGAGGGCACTAATAATGTGAGTGCCACTTAGACAGTAACAGAGAGGCACCCACACCACACAGATATACAATGGAGGACTTTATATGAGACCAGCAATGGGGGGGTGGCAACAGCTTATGGGGCTCTCTCTGAGTGTATGTGTGTGAGAGTGTGAGTGAGAAAGAGAGAGAAAGACAGTCAAAACTGATAAAAATGCTGGGTAATATCAGTTCATGAGTAATAATTTGGACATCAGTATATTCACTGGATTTGGGACAAAGGGGCTGAGGTCATAATGAGAAAACTGAATCTGAACTGTTTGTCACGGTAACCTATGGTGCCTTCAACTTCAGGTAGCCACTTAAGATGCTGGCTCACAGCAATGCATGCTAGACTTTTGTTTTTTTGCATAATGCCTAGTTCCACAGAGTAGTCACATCTAGCACGTATTCCATTTAAGTCGGCTTCTGACATCTGTCTCAACTGTACCCACGTGTGAAAAGACATTTGTATGCATTTGTAGGGGGTAGAGGAAAGTGAGAATAGGATCCAGCTAAAAGTGTGTAAGGATCCATTGACCAGGATGTGTTGACAATATCTTGGCCTATATAATACCAACAGGCCACTTGATGAGGTGTGACGGGGGCGCTCAAGGGACTTGAATATTCAATTTAGTCAATTTATGCTCGTCCTACTCCATCAATTTGCAGACACGCAAACCCCACACACAGATGCGCACACCCTCTCCAACATGCTTTCTGAGGACTGACAGATACCTCCCCCGTTTTCTAACTATCTATCGAAAACAACGCAGACCCCACGGATAGAGAGAGCGTGTGACTGGTCGGCTCGCTTTATTTTGGCTTCTTGCTACCCACATGCTTCATAAAATTCACAGTGCAAGTCTTGTAAATAATGTCAAACTTTGCTTTGGATACAGGGGAAGAATTTGGCGATTGTCCTGTGCCTATATTTCAACAAAGTTTTGAAATCCGCAGTCCGTCAGCAGCTATTACTTTGTAAGCAGGTATGTGAGAAGTTACAGAACTAACAGAACAACTATTAAGAAGTACTATGTTTCTATTAGCAACATTAACAAAATGATACAAAGCCAAATGATAATTGCATGGGTATGTGGGTAGACTAGTGTCTAGTGGTGTGTTGATGTACAAAAAATTTGAATATTGTGGAAGTTTGTTCATTTCAGTAATTCAATGTGAAACGTGGAACTCATACATTATATAGATTCACTGAACAGTAAGTGAAATATTTCTAGCTATTACTTGTGTTCATTTTGATGATTATTGTTTACAGCTAAAGAAAACCCCAAAATCAGTGTCTCACAGAATTAGAGCTGAACATTGGAACTGTGAAAAGTTGTGAATACAACTGCATGTTTACGTTTTGATGTTGCATGAGCATAAATCAATCAAAATTTCATCTGCAGGCACATTTGTGATTGCGCCATGTTTAACTCACAAGCAAAAGTGTATGCGTAAATTGTAGCATTGTAGAGTGTGCGCTTGTGTGGGTGTTGAAGGCTACTGTGTGCATATTTTGTGGTTTGGATGAGCAAATGGGGTGTAAAGTATATTTTGCACATTTCTTCCAGTGAGTGCATCTGTGCATGTTTAGCCCATATTCAGCCCAGGAACACACACACACTTATAAATGGGTAGAGTGAATTAAGTAAGAATGTTCTCCCGTGTGTGTGCAGCCTAATCCTTTCAAGTCCCAAATGTTTGTTCATGCACACAAACACATACATACACACACACCTATCAGGCGGAGAACCTGAGGCCTTACCTGTCGCTGCGTCCACCTCCCTTCATGCCGCCTTCCAGCTGCGTGAGCATGTCCAGACGCTGGTTGATCTTGGCAATGACGGCGTCAGCATTGCTCACTGAGGTGGTCAGGCCTGAACCACCAGAGAGACCCCTCTTCATCAGGCTACCACCGTAGCCTCCTCCACCACCGCTCCCCCCAAAACCACCACCACCCGACATGGAGTCCTTGTACCCATACAGGTCTGGGGAGAGGGGAGAAACAGCACATGATTATCAAGACTTCTGTAAGGATCCATAAAGTATCCATCAATCCATCTTCCTCAATTGCCTGCTCTTTTACTGGTACTGCTAGGCTAGACATGAGTGAAGTTTTGCAGACCAGGGCAGAGTTTCCCAAAACCTAGTTCCTAACCAATTTAGCAACTTGGTTGACAATGGCACTTGCTTTACAACCAACAAAGTTGTTATATGGATTGCAACTACAACTGTGACCCAATGTCACAAAAAAATGAATGGGTGCACTGCTTGGACACACGACTTGTACTTCTAGTTTGCCACCTGTATCTGCCAAGTTTCTACTCTGGGACAGTATGTGATGCAATGAACTGTGTAAAACATCAACATGAATAGAGGTTGCATTAGTTTTCCTTCAGTGCAGTGACCTACCTCTGCTTGAAGATCCACCACCACCTCCACCCCAACCAGAGAAGCCTGCAAGTTGAGCACGCAAAGCGAAAGTTAATTTCAGAGCATCATTTGTATAAGAGTACCCAAACAAATGTCGTTCTGTTAGTACTGTCTAGTGCCACTAGTTTCTCACACCTCTTCATAGAAACCTTATCAATTGTTAAGGGACGCATCAACAAACATCAGCCACAATCAACAGGCACGTCCATTATTTTACGTTACATAACAGAAGGTGACGACTGCCAGAGCTCTAGTTTTACTGTGGAGCTGTGGTCTTACTCGCTCAGCGTCGTTAACGGTATATAAAATAGTATAAAACTGTGCAGTTGCATCTGCCAGACACTAAAATGGATGCGGGTGTTGCATAACAGAGCCTAACGTTAACTTTATGGGTAGCAAGAGGGGGTGTGGTAAGTGGCTAGCCGTAAGTTAGCTAAAATTTAAGAAAGCTCTATAAAAAGTCTCGTGGCGGCCATTTTAATGGTAAGCTTACGCTGCTAGCAGGCTTCTAAGTTCAGGCTGCTAGCGTGGAGTATGCGTGGTTAGTCATGTCGTGACTAACCGACTGCATTCTACGAAGTTAGCACATGTGTCGAAATGTGCAAGCCAGTCTTCAAGTATATGTAAGCTGGCAACTGCGAAACGCACCACGCACAAAAAATAACCTAGCTAGTTAGCTCTTCAGTGGCATAGCTACTTTCCATTGTTTACACGCAGACCGGTTAGCCCCCCACATTACTAATCAACACTTACGTTAAATACATCCTTGGTCAGCCAAGTTCGTGAAAACAACACCAACATCTATTTGAATATTTCAAATCTTTCAGATGACCGGTAATGTTACAAACCAAATGCCTGTAAAATATCCATCACCTTGCTAACAGATCGGCGAGGGCCTTTTTGGCTAGTTCGTGGTGCAATAATTTTCATTAGCTAACGTTAGCCTGCTAGCGAGAGGCAGCGGGGCATTCTGTCGTTTACCATTAGCTAACCTAGCTTTGTTGAACAAAATGCGATGCTTGGCACAACCTTTGCGAATTCAGGTGTCGACAAGAGACTTGTGAGAAGTATTAATAAACCAAGAGAAAAAACATAAACAACGAGACATTACCCGAAGCGTAGCCTCGTCCGTCCATACTTGAATGTAGGTTGACTTGTAGGTTGGTGATCAGGCCAAGGTAGTGAATTGCACTGCGTGCGGGGAGAAAAGTGGATCTCGGTGTTGCGGTAACAAAAAGCGTCTGCCGTTTCCCATTGGTTGACAGATGCGGCTCTGGTTGCAATCCGGAATTTTGCCAAACGATTGGATAAAAGGCAATACATCCGGTGTCAATCTCCTGTGTATACTGTAGGGGTAAAATAAATTCGAACCCTACAAGATGAGGATAATCGTAAAAATGCCTCACAGTTATTTTTGCACTGTACACTAATTAAAGCAAATGTTTCTATGTTTCTACAGATAGACAGTTACATCTAATTAAATTTAACTGTAAAAAACACATGATGACTACAAAATTCAGTGATCGGAACTGATATTACTACTTATTTAAAGGCTTTTATTTTTTAAAAAGTCAGAAAACAGAGCCAAGAGTCAAGTCAATGCACATTCCTATATTTCACATAGGCTACATCCTTCACTAAAATATACAATAAAGATACAGATACATCATGAAGGCATAGTCCCACTTCAAATCCCAGACAAACAAAAACATTTAAAAACAGTCACTGTCCACACAAACAAGACATTCATTTAGGATTCATTTCAATTGTAACTTGTAGCCTATACGGTTTTACATTTACATCCCAATCCCAATGATAATTTCAATACATTCTTAATGATCAATCATAAAACAAATCAATTCAATCTGTTTGCAAGTAATTTAAATGTTTTGTGCATAAGCATTATTGCCACGTGGATATATTAGGTCTTCCCACTGAGGCCAAATTTGATGATATTTATTAAAAAAAAAAAAAAACTATAAGGAAAGGCCACCGCGCACCATTTACACAGAAAAAGTGCATCATTGTTTGTATATTTACCTCCGTCTTTGCCTGCATTCAAATTGTAACTCATGCATGGCTGGACTCTGGGCTTTTCGACATGTCAGACAAATATTTTTTTTCTCCTCAATTACACTGTGGTTACTGCATTAAAATAGAACAGGAACTTCTCCTATCTAGTCCAAATGTGTCTGGACAGAGTCTGACATGCATAAATTGCCACCTCTCATATGCCACATAACCTGCTACTTCACTCCTTTCACACACACACACACACACACACACACAGAAAAACACACACACATAATCTGCTACTTCACTCCTTTCCGGTCAGTCACTTCAGATAAAAATCATACAACGCACAAGAACCTTTACCAGGCATAAGAAAGAGGCCAGCAAGCCCACACACACACACACATCCACACACACACACATACACACACACACACACACACACACACTCACACTCACACTCACACACACACATATATATAAACACAAAATACACAAATTAACATTGTCAGTCTGGTAGGAATATAACAGCGTGGCTATCTGCTGGATACAACATGACAAAATGCAACTCTTTGGAATTCTACAGCTGTGTGAGCATGTCTCTAGGAATGTCAGAGACTGGGATTAGTTTCTCAGTTTATGTGTGCGAGTGTTAAAATGTAAACATTCAGAGTTGGGTGAGAAAACATGTATAAAACAGAAGACACAGAAAGAGATATGGCTTATGTTGACTTATGTGTCTCTGTCACAGCTGAGGTGTAATGTTTGTTGGTGTGTGCATCAGAAATAAAAAAAAGTGTGAGATTTTAGAAAGTATATGTATATTTTGTGTATGTGTATGTGTGTGAGAGAGAGAAAGTAAGTGCCCCTATAGAAAACAGGGAGAGGTTATGGTTGGTGGCGGCAGTCAATAACAAGAGTCTCTCCCCACCGCATGTAACCTAGATAAATGTCCTGCTGCTTCTGACTACCAGCTTACTTTCAATGACCTCAATTGACCTGTGCAATAACATGTATGGGGAATAAATACCTAAATTAAGGCATATTTGATGTGGCCAGCATTGTGTGAGGTGAGACATTCAAACTAAATGGCAACATTTCAATGTCCTGTACAGGTCTGTGGATGTGTTATTGGCTGATCATGCAAGTTCCCTGCAATACACCTCTGTAGTTAAGTCTGTGTGGTAGGATGCATATGTAGTGTGTATGTGCTACGTGTGTGTGTGTGTGTGTCTAAGCTGGATGCAGGTGCAGGCTGGTGTGTATATGAGTCTGTATATGTGTGTGTGAGTGTGTGCGTGTGTGTATGTGTGAGAGAGAGAGAGAGAGAGAGAGAGACACACAGAGTGCGTGTGTGTGTGTGTATGCTGGATGCAGGTGCAGGCTGGTGTGTATATGAGTCTGTATATGTGTGTGTGAGTGTGTGTGTACGTCTATGCTGGATGCAGGTGCAGGCTGGTGTGTATATGAGTCTGTATATGTGTGTGTGAGTGTGTGTGTGCGTCTATGCTGGATGCAGGTGCAGGCTGGTGTGTATACGAGTCTGTATATGTGTGTGTGAGTGTGTGTGTGTGTGTGTGTGTGTACTGTATATGCTCGACTGATGATTTCTCTGGGCTGGCGTGAGAGCTGATGTGTCTTTCGTGGTGACAGGATGACTACATCTCTAGGAGGAGGCCGCAGCTGAGGGGGTGAGTCGTTTGGCCGCCTGCTCCTCCACAGAGAAAGTGTAGTTGTACTGTTGTAAACACACACACACAGTATATATGTTTATGTATTGGTACTGTCACTGCTAACAATAATATACTAATATACACAAACAAATGGTGACACTATGAAAAATAGGGCAAATAAATAGAAATCATTTAAAAAATATTCAACTTTTTACAATGACTTCCAATCTTAGGTCTAATTAAAAGTTTTACGCACAAGAAATAAAATCCACTAAGTGTACCTAGACTAAAAGAATAAAATATATAACTGTACCTCATTCTCTATGTCTTGGATGGATTTAATGCGAATGTTGCTCAAGGAATTTGTGGGCACCTGAGGAGAAACAGATAGCTGTATTTATTACTGTGCAGGTAATTCAACACACACACACACACACACACACACAGACAAACACACCTTGTCATTGGACTGGGCCTCAAATCTTGGGTGCAGAGCAAAAGGTACTCCATCGATGGCTAGTAAAGACAGACAGACAGAAAAGACAGCAAATGGTGTAGATAATATTTCCACATACATTACATATCTCGCATTACTTTAATACTTTTTAGTACCTTTACAGGGCTGTAACATAGTTACCAAACTTTAACAGGGCTTTTTGACAGATGTTTGCCTCAATGTTTTGGCAACACATGAGCCAATCAAATTACACCCTCCCCTTTCATAACAGACTGTTCATTTAAGTATATGTTCAGTGTGCGTGTGTATGTGTGTGTGTGTGTGTGTGTGTGCGTGAGTGAGGGAGAGAGAAGGGTGGGCACCTCAAAGAGCCTTCAGAGCTTCAGAGCCTTACCGGTGATTCCGTAGATATTGTTGCTGGCCTCACTCTCTCCAACGGGATTCTCTTCCAGCTTGCTGCGACGGTTGCTGAGCCGCGGTGGTGCTGCAGGCGGATTGCTAGGGAAACATGACAAACAGGAAGGCACAAGTGAGAATGACATGCAGCTTGAACTCACTAGGTCTCATTATCTCAAGGAGTTAACTCATGCTAACTGCTAACTCATGATAACATTTTAGATTTTTCTTTTCTAAATCTTCATCTTTATTAATGTGCACTGCCTCTATTAAATAAACAAACAAATGTCTCTCTAAACTCAGGATGTTGACCTCTGTAAAGTATAACCAGACACCGGTCTAAAAAACATTTACATGTAAAATAGGTGTTATCCAGGACCTGGGTGCTCTCTCTCTTGGACTCAAATAAAGTGTTGATGCTGTGAGTGTGTCTGTGTGGGTGTGTGTATGTGGTCTGGACTTGCAGAGTCTCACCTGGGCTGTAGAGGCTGCGGAGGGGTGGGACCCTCCAGCGAGAGCCTCCTCAGGTCCAGACTAACGCTGCGTGGCTTGGCCTGGGGGGTGGCCCCTGCAAACGGCCCTTTCTTATACCACATCACAAAGCCATGCATATCCCTGCATACAGACAAGAGACAGAAGGGTGCTGAATACAATGACTGTGAATGAAAGTGTGCGTTCAGGTTAAAGGGAAACTCTGGCTGATGTTAGCCTATAGGATTCTGCTGTTAGAAGGCTTTCCGTACTTTCATTCGGTCATTTATTCATTCAAAAATCCATTCAGAAATGAGTGAGCCAGAAAAACATAGGTATACTTTTAGCATATGCCGCAGTAGCTATGTTTTGTAGGTCCCAAAGTTCTCCTTTGTGTGTGTATGTGCGGTCTTACCCTAAGCAAGTGTAGTGCTGCAGCATGACTTTACTCTTTGCTGTTAACCGGATGTCCAGCACGGCCGTGGTGACACTGTCCACTGGAACCATCCGTGCACACAGACGCTTCTTCTTCAGCACCGAGCTCTCTGACACACACACACACACACACACACACACACACACACACACAAGTCATGCAGCAGATCATAGGGGTATATTATGTTCAGACAAAGGAAATATTTGTCAGCCATCATAATGTATGTCAGAAATCACAATGCATGATGGCTGATGCCCAACAATACAAACAGACACACACACAAAGTGTGTGTGTGTCACACAACTCACTTGAATCGATGAACTCTGGAATGTAACAGTATCCATGAGGAATGGCCTCTCTGTCTGTGATCACTTGGATGTCGGACACAACCATGCCACCAGTCTGATCCTATGGGGGTTATGGGAGGGTAGCTCAGTCATGTTTGTATGCTTGATATAGTCTTGATATAGTCTACAGTGCACAGACATCAATAACCTTTCTATGTACTTGTTCTGAATTTTGTGAGCATTCCACAAAATTGTGTTTGTGTGTATATATCTGTTCTTCTGTGTGCATGTGTGTGTGTGTGAGAGAAAGAAAGAGAGTAACATACCTCGCTATATCAGAAGTATACTGTGTGTGTGTGTGTGTGAGACAGAGAGAAAGAGAGTAACATACCTCACTATATCAGAAGTATACTGTGAGTGTGTGTGTGTGTGTGCATGTGTGAAAACATGAACACATTTGTGTACAATCATTTTTAACCTCAAATATTTACGCTGTGATGACTGTGTTTGTAAATGAATGGTATGTTTAAATTTGACCAACCTTGCTGTAACACAGGAAGTACCCGGACTTGCCGAAGCCTTTGTTGAAACATGCACTGGCCCCGTCTTCGGTCATGGAAATCTGTGTTGAAGGTGAGGGGTGGGATATTGCACATCAGAACCACAACACCATCCCCCATCTCTCTTCATATTTACGGGTCATTACTTACACACACACACACACACGTCTCACACTAAACACAAATTAGACAATAGCACCTCTAATCAACACATAGAAAATGCCCCTCAGAATAAAGGTCAGACTATTTAAACTCCACACAGATAATAACACTTTTAGCATTAAGCACACACACTTACACAATCACACCTCTGACACACACACACAGTAGCACTTTTAGCATTAAGCACATATACTTACACAATCACACCTCTGACACACATACATCAAGTGGCCTTCAGAGAACTTTCATTCACACACACAAACATACACATTCACATTCACATACACACACACATAATATCTCTTGAATGCACACACACATTTAGAAAAATAACATTAACACCAATTAATCAGGAGGTTACTATCTGTTCACACACCATTTATGAGAGGAGAAAAAAGAGAGTTAGAGAGAGAGAGAGAGGAGAGATGCTGTGGTTACCATGGTGAAGGGACCGGGGCAGGTGCTATTGTTGGAAGCCCAGGCAACTGCTGTGATGGGCCTAAAAGTCGTACTGGACAAATCATGGAGTGACATCTGGGTGTGGGTGGGGTAGAGGGCCAGAGAAAGAGAGAGTCAGAGAGAAAGAGATAGAGAGTGATAGAAGGAAGAGAAAACATAAAAACAATTTCCATCATCAAAGAGACATACAAAAATGAAAGACACTGTTCAACTTCAACCCCACTCTCAGAGGAATAGTCTACACATGCACCCATCACGAGCCTATTACACACAAACATACACACACCCATCGTAAGTCTATGCATTGTCTGTACACAGTAACTGTCTTGACAATAGAATAGCTGTGATGGACTCAGCAGTCTGCTGACAGTCAAACAGTCTACAGATACTCATCGTGGACACACATTGCTCACTGAGGGCACTGTCAGAATTGTTGTTGTTGTGACTAACATGTAGGTGGAAAAAAAACAGACAGCACAGACAAGGGCAGTTGTTGTTTATCCACAGGATAGGTTAGGTTCAAGCCATTCCAAAGAGCAATATTTCCTTTCGCCAAACTCAGATCTAGCCTTTACTGTCATTAGGTTGGTAGTGACTCGTCGCCATATCCCACAGCTCTTGCCTATGTTTCCATTACGTTGCCATTGGCACAGAATAGAATCATTTCATACCCGTGTTTTTGTTAACGGAACAAGGTGTCGCGACACAGAAGTCGCTTTTGAAAAAGCACGTTGACTCTATCTGTTCATAAACAATAAAATAATTTATTCAGTCATATAATATGATGGCAATCGTGCCTTTGGTCTTTTTGTTTTGCTTGCTAACCCATCCAGTCTCCTATTAACGTTAGCAAGCTAGCATCTAGCTGAGAATGTCCCTAGAAAGCTCAATCTAGCATGTCTGACATTAACTTGTTTAAACTGCCGTCATTTGTGTGTCAGCAAAGGAAACAGATTTCTTACCCTTATGTAAAGACTGTATCTCTCATATGATGCCAAATCAAAGCGAGAGAGAAACTTTTCACTGGCGTGACGTGACACTCTTTTTTCCTTGTCAAGTACAATGAGGAAGTAAACTTTCTGACTTTCCACGACTTCAATTCCCAACATGCCCCAAAGCTTACCAACGTATATTGTTTCTGAATTCTATGTGATTCCCATAAATACCGCTAGATGGAAGCACTATTTCCTTCTCAGATTGCTGGCCCTCTGTGTTCCAATAGAAGGCCTACAATAAATTAAATGAGATCGTTTACTTATACAAACATAAAAATCTCTCAAAGTAGCCTAATACCTGTTAACCTAAATATTCTGTCCAATTCGCCATTGCCTGGGGCCTATTCTGTGGTAATTATCATATTCAAAACTCAATTTCAAACAAAACAAACTAAATATTCATAACAGGTATCCTAAATTATGATGCAGTACGACTACAGTACTAATATTTTATACCAGCTTTTCTCCAACATTTGGTGTCAAAGGTTCACCTTAGGAAAAGTGGTTCCAGTTTATGTAATTTAACTTGGCCCCTGTCCTGACCATCAGCAATGATTCCAATCCCTGTAGCTACACCAAAGTTTCAAAGATGATAAGGTTCAAGGTAAGCATTCTGCAACTAGGCTATAAAGATGTCCATAGACACATGACATGATATCATATTCATCCAATTATTATGCATTGAGTATGCCCTGTTTGGGATAGACCTTTGTGAGACTAAGGCCTTTGTGAGATCAAAACTGCTGATCTGATATGATGCCGGCACAACCAATGGTTTCTGTGTTAAAATTGTGCAGGACTTACAGGTTAAAACATCTCATCAGCCATTTAAAAACATTGATCAGCCATTTATTCACATTGAAATTGACTGTTTAGAATTTCTCTCTCTCTCTCTCTCTCTCTCTCTTACTCTCTCTCTCACACACACACAGACACACACAAACATAGATGTACACACAAACACATACATATACAAGCAAACATTCACATGATTTTGTACACACACACACACACACACACTACAGGGGTCTCGATCAATGAGTCCCGCCCTCACACTCTGAGGGAGAACCTAGGGGTGCTTCTGTCACCAGTTGGCATGGCAACATGCCGAGCACTCGGTGGGGGAGGGGAAAGATAGTAGGGTAGGGTAGGGTAGAGTGGGGTGGGGGTGTTTCAACTGCCTGCACCCAGTTCATTTTCCTGAAATTGTTTAAATTAATTTAGCATTTTATTAATCAAGTCATTATGCTAATTAGGCGTTTACCCTAAATGTGTGTGTTTGGTTAATTAGTATGATATGATTTGTTGACTAATGAATCTAAACAGAGGAAGAGAGCAGAAGAGAGCATGATGCATATGCAGCAGAGCAGAGCCATGAAAACCAGAGATGGGCTGAATCAAAGTCACATCCAGGCCAAAATCAGAACCAAATCTGGGCCAAATCAGTACCAGTGCCCTTTGTTTTAGATCCAAACAAAAGAGATTTCATCACTTTCTGGGTTACAATCTCTATGCGTTAGAGTACTGTGTGTGTATGAGTCTGTGAGTGTGTGTAGGGCCTACAGTATACCTATTTGTGCATGCTTGATTTCCCCACTGCCACGCTGCTAACCTTGCTCTATCTCAGTGTTTTTGTCACTCCATTTTTCTCTGACACACACACACACACACACACCATTCTCTCTTCCCCTGTCTTCTTGAGATTGATTGGTGGTTGATGGCATTGGAATGATGTGGGCCTCAGCACATCTCTATAATGCCATCGATGATACCACACACACACACACACACACACATACAAGCACATGCACACACACACACACACACACACACACACACACACACACATGCAAGCACATGCACATGCACACACACACACACACACACATGCAAGCACATGCACACGCACACACACACACACACATACACACACACATGCAAGCACATGCACACACACACACACACACACATGCAAGCACATGCACACACACACACACACACACACACATGCAAGCACATGCACACACACACACACACACACACATGCAAGCACATGCACACACACACACACACACATATGAAGTGAAAATAAGAAATGCTATTGTGAAGAATAAGAGAGAGAGAGAAAGAGAGAGAGAGAGGCTAATTTAATTTTGATTTATTTGCTTGTCAATGTTAAGTGCAGTCTAGTGTAGGGTAGTGAAGCCCCTGTGACTACTTGAGGTCAATTCCATCAGCAACGTCCATAAATATCAATTAAGACAGTACAGAAATGGTGGCTAGGAGATTTCCCACACCAGAAACTAAATCTGGGATATATGACTTGAGTTACTTGGAAATAATGTGGACATCCTTACCTCCGTATTACTAAATGCTTTAGATGGGCTACAGAGGTTTACTGTTAACACACAGTGGCTTTGTGTATATCCAGTGATCCCTTTTCAGTGGTTTTCGTTGGGATTTGGCTGACGTTTGGAAGTGTGTGTGCGTGTGTGTGTATGTCTCTGAGAGTGTGTAAGCGTGTGTGTGCGTATCTGTATCGAATCTGTAGAGCAGCTGATGTTCTCTGCTCTTTGAACCATTCTGTGTTCTTGTCATATTGTCGTTCACTGCCTTGGATAGAGAGAGAAAGAGAGAGAGAGGGAAAAACACGGGTAGAGTACTGAATAAATCTATGCATTTTGTGTATGTTTAAGTGTGTGTGTGTGTGTGTGTGTGTATGTAGGATGTAGGCTATATGTGTGTACATTATTGTGTGGGTGGGTGTGGTGAACGGGTCACATGAAACTTTAAACCCGCATCAGGCACCACCACCATCACTGCCATTGCCGCCACCGCCCCTCCCCCATCACCGCCCTGCTCGGCCGTCAATCATTCCAGGAGGAGGGCGGGAGGATGGCAACTGCTTCCCCTCCCCGAGCTGCCTCACTGCCATGGCAACCGGGCTGCCAATCAACTGAGCGACCAGCACTGTCAAATGGCTTAATTTATGGGGAAATGTCACTGGTGTGTGTGTGTGTGTGTGTGTGTTAGCACACGCTGATAGAGGGATCTGTTAACATTGAGCGCAGGCAGAAAGAAGAGAGAGAAATACAAAGTGAAATTGATATAGCTAAATGATATTGACTACAGATACACTGTTGGATATTAAATAGACAGCATAAAGGTAACATACTAGTGGACTGTATATTTCACACCAGAACATAATAATTATGTACAAAGAAAAGGTTTGTTTCCTTCAGTGTTACATCCTCAGTCTAAGGGCTAATTATCTCACCTTGGGCACAAACAAAGAAACAAATATTTGTCTCCTTCTCAGATAGGTCATCCATTTTGACTGGCTGGCTTATTGAGACTAACAAAATAAACACACCATGTGAGTGGAATAGAGTTGATTACTTAAATTTTAATGCTTCACCACTCAGGGCCCGCTGGTAAGACACCCGCTGCAGGTTTATTTTTCAATAGACCCACATGATCCTGTTTGTGAGAGAGCTTTCTCGCCGTGTTCCGCTGACATCAAATAGGCCTGATTATCTGTGTGGAGAGCAATTGCATCGCTGTCATATCTGTGTGCATAGGCAACCACTAGAAACCATTCGTGTTAAGTTCTGATTCCGTGGCCTTCTGGGCCTATATGACAGTGTACGTTAGTGCATTCATCATTTTGTCGCTTCTCACATCTCTCGAGGATTGCGCGTTTTACGACCGCCTTCGCAGGGGCGCGGTGTGACGTACTAACGTTGAGGACTGGAACTCCTCGCTTGGTGCTGTGCTGGTATACAAGACGAACGGTTCAAGGCGGGGGGAGGGACAGGGAAGCCTCAAGGAGGCAAGAGCCAAACACCGGAGAAAAGGAGCCAGTCTCTGCGCGTATAGGAGAGGGGGAACACGGTCAAGACTCCTGGTGTGGTGTTCGGGACCCATCGTTAGGGGCAAGCTGAAAGGCAGCTACCTCGAGTTAATCGGTCTGGAGTATCCAAACAATTTGTATTTTTTTTCTAAATACCGCGTTACTTGCTCGCAAGGATGTAGGCTAGTAGCCTGTCGGCGCATACGAACAGGACACACGCTGGGAATCCAAGTGAAGAGCCATTTTCTAATAGACCTCGCATTGTTAAACTCCCTTTATGGTGGTCTGTGCATCGTCGCCAGTGTGTTCCCTCCCAACTGATCATGCGTTTTGTTGTCGCGTCGCAACGACTGATTGCAACTGACTGACTGCAACTATTGCGCTCGAATCTATATATCTTACGCATTTTAAGGAGTTACATCACAGAGTAAATAGGTATGGAGCGGAAACTGCAACAGTTACAGTTCTCACCTCTGTGAATGCAAGTCGACGTCCATCTTTCTCTTTCATAGTCTATTGGTCGAAATGCAGCGCAAGCCTAGCCTACCTCTTCTCTCCAGGTTTGTTTTTACCGTGGCCAGTTCGGGACTGTAAACTATTGGCTAGCTGGCCTTCTAAACCAAAATTGTGAAGCTTGGGATTGCCTTTTTTGCTGTCGCCAAAATATTGGCAAATATTCTCCAAAGTAGTGCGTTATTCAAGACTTTACCTTTTTTAGAAGAAGAAAAGGGACTTTGTTTGTCGTTTGGGCAATAAGTGCTCGAGTTACCACAGCAGCCCACAGCATAGGTCATATCAACGATTGAAAAGTGAGGATTGTAGATACTGTTAATCATACATTTTTTATTAATCCGTTGCCCAATGGTGGGCACAGATTAAGCGTGAAGATTTTGAAGAGCCCGTGTAATTTTTGTAGACCTACAAGTTCGTTGTTGGTGACCTGTGTTTTTATTACCCCCAAAAAAAAAAAAAAAACTCTAGGTGAGGTTCGGTTTCTTTGGATGTTTTTCTTGTTGTTGTTTCTGTTGTTAAACACTTTAAAGCACCAACCGGACATTAACGCAAGGCAATAGGATACACTTTACATTCCTATTTGAATACAATTGATTGTGGATACGTAGGGGAAACAAGTTCAAAGACGAGGATTTGAAGCACCATGGACTCTAGGATGGACGATCAAACCCACATGATGTCTGGTCCCCTTGGACTGAGCGGGATCTCGCGGGCCGATGTGACCGACCTGGACGTATCTCGTAAACACGAATATCAGGGCCAGCCACAGGACATTGGCGACATCCTTCAACAGATCATGGCCATCACAGATGAGAGCCTCGACGAGGCACAAGCCAGGTAAACCTCTATAGAAGCAATTTGCTTCTTTGTTGTAGTCGGCGCCTCTGTTTGCGAACAAGCGCATGTTCCATGGAAACATTAGGGGCGATGGTAAAGGCCTAATGTTATGGAGCGAAGCGCATATTCGTGCTTTTCACAGTTTTCTACATCCAAGTAAACTATAAATGTACATTAGTAGGCTATTTGCCGTAGTTGAGGACATGTATAACTGGTTTAAAAAGTTTTGAGGCTCAAGGTAACCACCATGACATCGGCCCCTGACCAATTGGTGTGGGCTGACGCGTTCCATGTGCCATGACAACGCACGATAGGCCAAGAACATTGTGTGATTCCTTCAGTGGCTTATATTATTTTTTATGGCCAACGATAGCCTCTCCAGAAATCAAGTTCATTAATGATCTAATTTGCCTCTATTGTGTCAGTAATTCGGCAGACCCATTCAACTCTGCTACAATTTATTTGCATTTCAAAAGTAAAAGCCGGCCCAGCCACCGTGATGCAAAGCGCCCCTGTCCCGACTGGCTCCACTGGTTTGATATTGGCAGTTCTTTGCGCATGCATGACACAACGTTGCTTTTACTTTGCATATTCGGGCGGAGGTCTGTTTAACATAGGCCACTGACGCATCTGGAAAGCGGTGTTTGATCTCATAGTAAGCTATACCACCAGCCGTGATGAGCTGTATGCACTCGCCTAATGATAACGGCCTATCTGACTCCCCGCCAGGGAACAGACCACAAACAGATCAAGCACATGTAAATGGATGGCAAAGGGATGGTTATGTTAATTTATTTGAGTCCATTGCCTCATTAGAATTTTAATAATGGACATTGGCTATTTATGCCTATTGTTTAAATGGGAGGATGGAACATTTTCCTTTGTGTTAGAGTATGGTGAATTTTCCACTTTAGTTTCCACATTAGATTTAACACTTACTTTTTACATGACTGAAAGCTGCTTATCCAAATGACAACCTAGTGCCCTACACAATAATAAAGACATGAAATAATAAATTCCCTATGAAATGATGAAACTAGCTGCCATCTCACCGCTTCTGACAAACTTCATAAAACCAAACCAACAAGACATGGGGGAGAGCATTGGTTGAGTAATTGGATGGTAGATGAACAAAAACAAGTCATCAAGGCGCCTTGTTTCTAATTGTCTTCAAGTTGTCTTCTTAATTAAGTCTAATTAATGATAATTAGACAATCTTAAGGGCTTTCCCATTAGATGATGGACGTGATTAAGCCTTGATGAGAGTGGTTTTCCAAGTTGTTTTAAGGAAGCATAATCTAGTCTGGGAATACACTTAACCTCCACCCCTGGCTCAGCCAATCCAGTTAGGGGAAATTGTTGGTGTGCGTGCGTGTGTGCATGTTTTCTGTTAATGTGTTTGATTTTGTAATTGTAGTAGTTTGTTAGTTGTGTGGGTCTATGTGTGTGTGTGTGTGTGTGTGTGCGTGCACGCACGCAGACCTCTGAACAATGATCCAAAGAGCCAATTTAAATGTGAGCAGTGAGAAAATGGACCTGTCTCTGCTTCTGGAAGTGTGTGTGTACGTGCGAGTATGTGGTATGGAAATGGTGATCTTGGCCAACTGAAATGTGAACAGTGACTGACTGTATGCGATTGTCTCTGTCTATGCTTCAGGAAGCATTTGTGTGTGTGTGTGTGGTGATTGATTTATTTATTTATTTATTTATTTGGTTAATTGAAACGTGAACTGGAAACATACACGTGTGTGTTTATGCATGTTTGAGTGTTTGTGAGTGTGACCACGTATGTGAATAGTGATGCTCTTGGCCAATGTGAACAGTGACTGGCTGAATGAGACTCTGTCCCTGTGTGTCTCTTGCTTCAGGAAGCATGCGCTGAACTGCCACAGAATGAAGCCGGCCCTATTCAGTGTTCTTTGTGAGATTAAAGAAAAGACAGGTGAGTCCTCAAGATAGACAGGTAGACAACTAACCATGCAACCTCAGCCCCCGACCCCCCCAAACATACACACAAACACACACACACACAGATATGCACATGCATGAGCACACACACATAGACAGATATACACATGCACACCCACCCACACATGTACATTTGCATGCACACACGCACACATACTACTTTCCAAACACAAACACACTCATGTTCAAAACAGACACACACATCTGCATTCAGAAATGCACACGCAGATACACACATATTCAGAAACAGACACACCTCATACTACATTACATGAGGTAGTCAGCAAATATTTGTGCTGTACATTATATAGTACTACAGTCAAACAACTTGAGTTCTGAATCATCAACCTTGTCTGAACAATACTGCAGACGGTGGCCTAACCTTTGAATAAAAGTGATCTTTCTGTTTCACGTCATTGTGCAGTGTCAGAGAGGTGGATTTTACAATCATCGGTTCCAAAAAATTGGTTCTGTATATACAGCTCTCTTTTTACATCTGTTTCCAGTCAAACTGGTTCTAATGACACACAAACACACACACTTGCACACATACACATTCTCACATTTTCACACACACTCTCTTATGTTTCCACATACTCCCAGGCTCTCTCTAGAAAAGGAAGACATGATTGTCAGAATTTAAGTAACGTTTACTATGACATTCGTAGAGACACTTGTCTTCCTCCCTCAGGGATCTGTCTCTTCCTCTTTTCCTGTCTGTGTCTTTTTCACACACACACACTCACAGACACACACATGCACACCTATACACACCATCAGTCTTCATAGAGACATTCCTGTGTCTCAGGTCCTGTTCTTTTCTGTCTATCATATTCCTTCTATTTTTTACATTTTACATCTAAAAGAAAATATTGTGGTGGGTTTACTTAATGTGAGTACATTACAACAGCCAGTGGAGAGTGCACCGTAATTAACATGCCATTTCTCCTTCAGTTTATAAAGTGATCTGAGGTTCATTATAGTAGTGGAAATTGATAATCAACAATGGCATCAATATTGATTAAATCCTGTTTCCAGTCCTTATAAAACACCAGATAATACCAGACACCAGACAATAACCTGACTAGCTATTTCCTCTCTGTCAGTCGAGCTGCTGTGTCTTTCAACAGTGAAATAGTTGACAGTGAGGGAGGAGTGCTTCTCCCCAGAAATAGTCACTCAGACTGGGAACAAACATTCACTTATAGTCCCCTGCTTGGGGCCTAGTCAGTTCTCGATCCCACTTCATTGGGCATCAGTGTTTCATAGAGGTGCAATACGGCTCATTTGTAAGTGCAGGCTGTGTTGGGGTTTGTTTGGTGCAGTGTTTGTTTGTTTGTTTGTGTGTGTGTGTGTGTGTCTGTGTCTGTCTTTGTGTGTGTGTGTTTGTATGTGTTGTCTGTGTGTGTATGTCTGTAGCCTATGTATTTACTTGTGTGTGTGCGCACACGCGTGTACTTCAATCTCTTGTGGAGATTGGAAGATAAGACTCTGCTGTGAGTGCACACACAGCCGTGAGCTTCTGTTTAAACACACACACACACACACACACACACACTCACAGACACTGACTGGGTAAGGCCTCACTGTTCACTTTAAGAGGTTTATTTCTCTTAGCGAGAAGCTGGACCAATCACATGAAATCAAAAGGGGGTCTGTCTGTCAGATGTCGGAGCTGTAAGTCTGTCTGATCCAGTAAGGGTCTGGTATGGTTTGGTCATTGGGCACTTACACACAACTCCATTAGGGTCTGCAGCTCTCTGCCTCTGAAGTCGCCAGCAGAAGTCATAGGGGATCAATGAAGAAAGTCATAGAGGGTCTATACCGCTCTGTGGTGGGAGTCTGTGCAAACCAGTCATAGTAAATCACATTATTAAAAAAAAAGTGCTATTATGCCACCTGTTGTTTCTTCATGCCTTGCATTCAGTCATACCTGAAACTCCCACTTGAGAAAAAGTACAGATACCCTACCAAAAAACTTTCGTAGAGGTTCAAGTCATTCATTAGCATGTTACTCAAGTAAAAGTCTAAAAGTGTCTTGTATTTAGTGTACTTAGTATGAGAAGTAATCTATAATTATTAAATGTACTTAAAGTAATCTATAATTATTAAATGTACTTAAAGTAAGACAAGTAAAAGTTCCAATAAGATAAAAAAGTAAAAAACATTAAATTGACATGTAGCTTACAACAAACTTCATTAAGTTAGCATGTAGCTTACAACAACAAACTTCAGAAAATGTAAAAGAGAGCTTGAAAAAAATCACACATAAAGTCAGAATGAAAAATGGTGCCTACGTCACATCTATAGTTTAACAAGCCAGCTTCACATAATACTTTATTGCAGCCACTCAGTCAACCACCAAATTCAATTTAATTTCATACTTGTAACTATGCTGCCAATTGATAATGTAGGCCTAGTGAAAAAAGTATGCAATTAATTAACTCAGGAAGTGAAGTAAAAGTAGACTGATATTTAACAACTCAAGTAAAGTACAGGTACCCCCAAAACATCCTTAAGTACTGTAGTGGAGTGTATTTACTTAGTTACTATCCATCTCTGCTTGCGTTATGTTTAAAACATGAATGGGCAGCCTTAAGTTATGATTTCAGTATCCTCCTTGGCGTTGCCTGAACAAAGTGCATAGGGCTTAGCTTTTTGATGATCAATCCTGGTGATGATTATATAATAATAATAATAATAATACGGCAAAGTCCTGTTCAAAAGTCCTGTTTTGAAAAAGATTGAAGTGCCAGGCTACTGCTAACCATCTGATGTGGAAGCAGAGCTTGTGTGGCCACAGGATGATAACAGGCTCATCATCTGAGCTGCAGTGTTGGCCCACCCGCGGCACCTCAAGTATTTTCCAGAAAGACAAATGTTGGGATTGTGTGGTCTGTGTTGTTTGACCTGAGTGTGTGTGTGTCTGTCTGTCTGTGTGTGCTCATGTGCATGCCTTAGCATACACGTGTGTGTATGTTGTGTGTGCCTGCATGTACTAGTGTGTATATAAATATATCTTAGGCACGTGTGTGTGTGTGTGTGTGTTAATGTGCGTTGTCTGGCTCTGCTGTAATAAATTGGCGAGCCTCCCTGGATCTGGGAGCTTAATTGCCACCTCATTTGCATAACGGTGCAAATTAATGACCTCGCAAACGAGAGCTCATTTTTCACCCCTATTTAGGTGCTCCTTATGAGCCTGTGTTAATTAAACTGTGTGTGTGTGTGTGTGTGTGTGTGTGTGTGTGTGAGTGAGTGAGGGGAAATGACTGAGAGGGAGGGAAAACTACCTCCAGTTGCATCAGATACAATTAGGATAGTTACAGGTTCCTATTCCATCCACTTTCTCTCTCTCTCTATCTCTCTCTCTTTCTTTTCTTCTACCTCTCCACCTCCTTTCTCTCTAGCCCTCTCTTTGATCCGACTGGATCCTGTTTATGTTTGCATGACACACAGAAGCTAAACAGATGTTGATTACCTGCTCAAACCCCCTTATCTGCTTATGATGTGGCTAAACACACATGCACACACACACACACACGCAAGCATACAAAGGCCAATGCAAAGACCTACTTCACAAACGCCAGCTCTCACCAAAGCAGGATGAAGTTAAGTTTCTTAGCCGTCATGGAGACCTGCGTTGAACTCGTGACCTCTAAGACTGTTTATCCGGTTAGTGTGTGTTTGAGTAGGGACTCAATGAAGTCAGGAGAATGCATGTCTGCTTCTGTGGTTGGATTTGTTTTCTGTCTGTCTGTCTTTGCTCACTTCCGTCTGTCTGTCTGTCTGTCATCTCTGTCTCTGTCTCTCTCCATCTGGTAGATGTACAGTATATCTGATTGATGATCTGTATCTTTGAAGGTTATCTGTTGGGTTTTCTTCTTGTTTGAGCGTTGATTTTGCCTTTTGTCTGTTTGTCTATCTTTGTCTGGTTGTCTGTCTTGTGTATGCA
Organism: Tenualosa thibaudeaui; assembly: GCA_027481765.1. Classification (NCBI taxonomy): domain Eukaryota; kingdom Metazoa; phylum Chordata; class Actinopteri; order Clupeiformes; family Clupeidae; genus Tenualosa; species Tenualosa thibaudeaui. Next base: position 700,559 of record JAIFZK010000159.1, read on the forward strand.
TTGTGCCTTGTCTATTGTGACTTTTATCTATAATTCTGTCTGTCTGTCTCCCTGTCTCTCCTGCCCACTTAAAACCCCCACAGCCTTAGGGAGGAGTCGCAGACATCATACTGCCATTCAACAGCATAACTAACAAAAGCCCCACATTGTTATATTTGCTGCATCCTCTGATGTTCTATCCAGAGACTGCATCCCTCTCAAACCATCATTTTAGTAAATCCCTTTGTAGTTTCTACAGTGGCCCATAGCCTACTAATAATGCATTTAATCCCAATGTAGTTTCTACAATATGCATTTAATCCCAATGTAGTTTCTACAATATGCATTTAATCCATGTGTAGTTTATACAGTAGTCCATTGGCTACTAATAATGCATTTAATCCCAGTGTAGTTTTTGAATGCTGTCCTTATTTGTTTCATCATACACAGAAATCTCACATGCTGTTTTGTGAAATTGGGATTCTCTGGGCCAAGTGTGTGTGTGTCTGTGTGCTGTATGCTGTATGTGTGTGTCTTTTTTTAGTGGTGTAATGAATAATTAGTGACTGCTGTGAGTGCCCCCTGCTGGTGAAGAAAAGATACTGCTCTCAGTATCTCAGTACTGTTACTGCTCTATCATAGGCTGCTTGTTCCCCTGGACTGAATGATGATGTAGAGGAGGAATGCAGCTGGAGTTCACTGTATCTGCCTGTTTGTCCTTCAGATGCTCAGATAGTCCCACCACACTGTCTCTAGCACAAAGAAATCGGGAATGGGGATTTATGATTGATGATGCTTGTGCTTCCCAGACGTCATTCCAGTGTAATTGTAGCTTCATGCTTTCTTTTTATTTTTTTACTTCTTTCTCTTTTTTGTTTTCTCTCCTTTCTGTCCATACTTCTCCTTCTATGTGTTTTCTCTTTCTTTCTCTCTACTCTACCCCTCTCACTCTCTCCCTCTCGTTCTCTCTCTCGCTTTCTCTCTGGCCCACCCCCCCATCTCTTACTTGCTCACAAACTCTCTCTCTCTCTCTCTCTCCTTCCCTGTCCTGTAGTTCTCAGTATGCGGGGGGCTCAGGAAGAGGAGTCTCCAGACGCTCAGATCATGCGTTTGGACAACATGCTGCTGGCAGAGGGTGTGTCCGGCCCAGAGAAGGGAGCCGCCGCAGCTGCAGCTGCCGCACTGGCCGCCGCTGGCGAGTCGTTCAACGACAACAGCGCCGAACACTCGGACTACAGGGACAAGCTGGCCCAGATCCGACAGATCTACCACTCCGAACTGGAAAAATATGAACAGGTGAGAGAGAGAGAAGGAGGTAGGGAGAACTGGTATGAGTGAGTGAGTGTGTGTGTGAGAGAGAGAGAGATAGGGGGAGAAGTGGTAAGAGTGAGTGAGTGAGCAAGAAAGAGAGGGAGAACTGGTAAGAGTGAGTGAGCGAGAGAGAGAGAGGGAGTACTGGTAAGAGTGAGTGAGTGAGCGTGAGAGAGAGGGAGAACTGTTTGAGTGGGAGAGTGTACTCTGCCTATCTGACAGACCTACCACTCCAAACTGGAGAAGTACAAACTGGTGAGAGGGGAGAGAGGAAGAGAGTGAGAGAGAGAGAGAGAGGGAGAATTGGTAGGAGTGAGAGCGAGTACTCAAATTCAAGGGCTCAAATTCGACAGATCTACCACTCTGAACCCGGAGAAGTAAAAACAGACGAGTGAGAGAGAAGGAGGGGCAGAGGGAGAGACTATGGAACAAGCTGGCCCAAATTCGACAGATCTACCACTCTGGTGGATTTGTCTCTCAACAAAGTTGCTAGCTTAGTTAGCAACTATAGCATAGACTCCTGAACTTGAAAGTAAAAGTTACTAGAAAGTAAATTAATGATTGTGTGTGTGTGTGTGTGTGTGTGTTTTCTCAGGCCTGTAATGAGTTTACCACCCATGTGATGAACCTGCTGCGGGAGCAGTCTCGCACGCGGCCCATCTCGCCCAAAGAGATCGAGCGCATGGTGGCCATCATCCAGCGCAAGTTCAGCTCCATCCAGATGCAGCTCAAGCAGAGCACCTGCGAGGCAGTCATGATCCTCAGATCGCGCTTCCTTGACGCCAGGTCAGAGTGTGTGTGTGTGTGTTTTCTTCTGTGTATGTAGGCCTATAGTATGTTTATTTGTGCACGCTAGAGTGCCTTGTCAGTGTGTGTGTGCGTGCATAAGTGTGTGAGGGTATCTTTGCACGGAGTAATGATGTATGTCCATTTATATACAGTACATTTGTGTATGCTTGAGTATGCAAGTCACTTTGGTTGTGTTTGTGTGAGTGTGTGTTATTGTGAGTTATTAGCTCACTTTGTCTATCAATGCTAGGTTTCATTTTGTTTTTCATGTTTGCTGAAAACACCCACACCCACTCACGTGTGTACACACGCGCGCCAGATTTAAATATGTTTGCCTGTGTGTTCCCCTATTACAGGAGAAAGAGGCGTAACTTCACCAAGCAGGCCATCGAGATCCTAAACGAGTACTTCTACTCACACCTGGCCAACCCGTACCCCAGCGAGGAGGTCAAGGAGGAGCTGGCCAAGAAGTGCTCCATCACTGTGTCACAGGTCAGACAACACACACACACACACACACACACACAAGCACACACATAGAGCAGCATACATGAACACACACACAAACTCATCAGAGGTGAACATCACCATGTCGCAGGTCTGACAACACACACACAAACACAAGCACACACATAGAGCAGCATACATGAGCAAACACACAAATTCATCAAAGCTGATCACTGTCACAGGTCAGACAACACGCACGCATGCACGCACGCACGCACACACACACACATACACAGCAGCATACACGAACATGCTCACAAAAACAGACTCAGCAGTATGTGAACAACCACACACACACACACAGAGGTACATATATGTGTATATATACACAATACAAACTCATCAGAGGTGAGTTCAACAGTGGTCCAATTCTGTTAGAGGCAGTCACGGTGTGCATAATATTAATCATTTCTTGTCTTTCTGTCTCTCTGTCAGGTGTCCAACTGGTTTGGGAATAAGAGGATTCGCTATAAGAAGAACATTGGGAAATATCAGGAGGAGGCCAACCTGTACGCAGCAAAGACAGCCGTAGATGCAACCAACACCTCAACGCACAGTAGCCAAGCCAGCTCGCCACACACACCAAACTCAGGTACACACACACACACACACACACACACACACACACACTCAACATGTCGGTGCTCAACAGCCAACAGCAGCTCACAGCAAACTGGGATGGAAACATACACATGTGGGCGTGTTAACACACACACACACACACACACACACACACACACACACACACACACACACACACACACACACACACTCACTCACTCACTCACACTCAAACTACCAAACGCACAGCCAGCTAACCTAACTCCAAATATGAATCGCACACACAAACACACACTCAACATGTCAGTGCTCAACAGCCAACAGCAGCTCACAGCAAACTGGGATGGATACACATGTGGGTGTGTTAACACACACACACCACACACACACAGACAGACATGTTGTGATGACTAACACTCCTTTTAACTTTTAGGTGGATACCCAGCACCCTGTTACACACCTGATGGAAGGTTATGAGACCCCCCCCACCTCTCACTCAGCCAATCAGAATGTGAGTACTATTCCACCGTTGCTCAGTTTTCACTGAGACTGAATCCCAATAAAGACTATATTTGTCCTTACTGAACAAATATAAATGAGATCACTGTAAAACAGCTAAACTCAACTAAAAATATGGAGACAATCGTTTTGGTTTTTGGTTTGGTTTGGTTTTTCATTTTTTAAGTGATTTTGGTTGAAGCAGTGCATGAGATTTCAGATCCATCTTCAAATTTGACACTTTATAGGCCTATTTAGACTTGATGTATATAACTAATTTTCAGGAAAAAAAATTATTTTGATTAGATTTAAACAAATTCAGTTGATTCATAATAATCCCTTCTGATTATGATCACATTTTGAACTGACAAAGGACTCTTCTTTCTCTATTTCTCTTGTAGGACAAGCAGCTCGACACACGTACATACACACATACAAACACACACACACACACACACACAAGGTTGTGTGGAGATGTGGAGAGGTCATTAGGTTGTGAGGAGATGATGAGGATGTTATAAAACCCTGTCTTTATACTGTATTCTCCAAATGATTCTTGTTTATTTTCTATCTCTCTCTCTCTTAAACACCCTTGTTCCTTCTCATTTTATATGACATTATTTAATCAGTGTATGTAGAGTAGGTCTTTTTGTTTTTTTTTCTAACACCACCACACTGACTGCTGAACCAGGTGGCACACGTAAGGACCGAGTGACCCAGAAGACTTGCAGTCAGAGCACTGGTGATGCAGAATCCTGTTATGATGGAAACACATCAATAAAGAAAGATTTGAAAATAGAGGATTGAGCAGTTTATTCAGTGAATGAAGGATGAATGAGATGTGTATGTTATATCATCAGAGTCTGCAAACATTTATATGCCTAAACAAGATTTTACACACAATCTCCACTAGGCTAAGTGGTTGGAAGAAGCCCCTTCTTAGTTTCTCAGTTCTGGCCTTAAAAGAACAGAAGCGCTTTCTTGAGGGCAGCTTGTAGTACCTGTAACTCTGAGTGATGCTAGTGTTTCTTTGTTTTTTCTCAGTAGATGTAGGCTACAAATAATTACTCCGTGCATGTCAATCACTTCCTAAGCGTAACAACTGGCAATTAGTATGTTAACATGTCTTGTTAATCTGACCATGTGTGATGCCTGTAAGAACAGTTTTAATAATATAATTTATTATTATTATTATTATTATTATTATATCATTGTTTGAGGGGCCTGAAAGAATTTTGTCATAGGGCCCAAAGCAGCGCCTGTGTAAGTGGTTAAGTGGCAAATGGAGTCGGAGGTAGTGGGAAACCTAATAATAGGAGAGAATGTAACCCCTTAGTTGGAATATTACGCCCCTACGCCCCTTCTTGTAGGCTAAAATGACCAAACACATGGCCATAAAATATGGTTACAGGTACACGCACACACAGGTAACCAAGGTTGTTCCAGTCCAGCCACAGACTCAATCCTGAGACTTTACAGTATCTGATCATGAGGTGAACATGCCAGCCAGCTGACTAAAATGCAGTGTGTACAGATGACCCTGATTTTCAGGGACAGTCTGTGGTCTGTTTTCAGTAAAATACAAGAAAACCCACTTTGTCCCTGATTTTTGAAGCTAAAACATTACTCATTTTGATGATATTGACTATGGAAATAGGAATGTCCCCGGTTCTCAAGGAAAATTAAGGGAAATGTCCCCTATTTTCATCTCAGAAATCTGGTCACTTTATTGAAAAGCCCAGACTACCTGTCCACCATCACACTCTTAAGGCGCCTGGATCAAGGTTTACTAACGTTCCACACGCACAGCAAGGCTAGCTGGCATCTGCCACACAGACACACACACACACAGCCTTGTGGGCAGGTTGGCCCAGCACTTGCTAACACCAAAGAGAGGAAGCCCTCAGATCACTCACTCACACACACACTTTCTCCATTATCACTTTTCAGGAGAGGAGACCAGTAAATTATTTGACACAGCTAATTGCAAGTTTGTGTTGGGATGCCACGTTGACCTGTGTACACTGATGCAATAAGCAGTTGACATACAGTCTACTTTCCTGAGGGTGGCGACTGGGAGTGATTGTCTACCATTACAGTAAAAGAGTCTACCACCCTTTTTCAACTTCTCTGTTTCCTCGGTCTGTGAACGATGTCAACGTCGATAGGCCTACCTTTCTTTGTTAGCCTTTAATCAAAATAGCAGATGCAGCAGGCAAACAATTGCAAAACAGAGGCAGTCTGTCTTTCCCTGATTTTTTCATGTCGTCGACGTGGGTGGTTGGCGATGCTAACTTTTTAAAGCTACATCAACTTCAGCTATTCGTTGCTGAACGACTTTCGATTCCGTAGGCTCTTCGTTCGGTAAGAGGTAAGAGAGACGATTTATAACCGTTTCTTGTTTTTTGTGATTATTTTTCTTGTTTAACAAATTCTACAGGTGGAAAAAATCGGCCAGGAGTGTTTAAGAGCTTAAATGGAAAAACGACATGTTCACAAGTAGCATCATTTCACAGATTAATCAAGTAGTCGGATAAAATGTACTTCCGTGTTTTTAAACAGCAATGTCAATAGTGTGTTATGCAACATTAAAGGCCTGTCTGTATGTGCATCCATGCACTGATCTCTCTACACATAAGCAGTCAAGTAGTCCGCAGGTCCCTAGCGTGAGGAAAAACCCAGATGCACTGCTAGCAAATTGAAATGTTCTCTCCAGGTCCCTATGGCCAATCGCCATTGTGTCCACCCACTTCTCAAAGAGCACATATCCTCAAGTTGTGAGGGCCCTCAATTCTCATCATGTCTCATTATCTGCTTTGACAACCAGTTCTCCTTAAGGTTATGAGGCAAAACGTGCATTATCTGTCCGCATACACAGGTACATGTACAGGTTAACAGGGTTTCTGCGAGGTCTTGAAAAGTCTAATGTTTAAAAAAAAAAAAACTGCAGATGCACTTGCCACTTCCTTGCAGTGTGTCTTTTATTTGAGAGGAAGTGGACATTTGTTTTCATGTGAAGTTGGTAGTTGTAGTCGATAGCACAATTTAAAAAGGGCATCACGTTGGTCTTGAATTTCAATCATAATGGTCATGAAAAGGTCTTTTAAAGCAGCAACCCTGAGTTAAAGGGGACATCTTTTTCAACAAGTTAACATAGGTCTGTGAGCTCCATATACACATTTTTGAAACAGCTTGCTTAAAGTACCTTTCAGATTGGTATTTGTCACCTAAATCTTTCCCCGTCTGTTCTGTTTCTCATTAATATGCATAAGAAAATGCAGCGTTCTCGTTTCAGTTGGCCAATGAGAACATAGCAACAGGTTGCGATGGTATATACAGATCAGTCCCATTTTTCTTGCATGTTAATTTGTTTTGCTAGTTCAATTAAATAGTGATAGTGGCTGATTTTATTGTTAAACCCCTAAAATATACTGCCATGAACAATTAAATTTGAGTTACTAAAATGTGATCACCGTCATATATCTTTAAGATTGGCACTCGTCTCCGTCTGCCTGATAGTAAGTAACCTGATAGTATCTTGGTGTTTGGAGTTATTCAGAGTGGCTCATTTTTCGAATCAGGCTTGTAAGATTTATTTGTTAGATGTTAGATCATTACACTGTCATGAAACAGACACCTATTACAATTTTCAGACTACCAGGTAAATGTCAAACCTAGGGTGATTGATGTAGTTGCTGGTTCACTATTCGGTCTATGTTATATCAACTTTTAGACTACCAGGTAAACGTCAAACCTAGGGTGATTCACATCGCAGGTTTAAACATGCCTTGTACTGAATATATAGCCTAAGTTCTTCTTGATGTTTTTGTGGCTAAAATGTGAAGGAGTGACCATTAAGATGATGATAAAATGGCAGAAAACAACGGATTGTTCCTACCACGCCTGTGGATGGCAAACTCAAGAATCAAGTGAATGAATTTCAATAGGACGCGTCCAGCAGATGGCTGATTTCAGTGACATTTAACCTTCGTTATGCCCTGTTAGGTTTCAAATAAATATTCTTCAATTAATTTCCTTTGAGTTTAGTAATATTTTAACCATTGTTTCCTCATGCACACATCTATTTTCTCTCATAGCAACCCTGGTATATCATGTGGTCCCGATGACGTGCTTGCAGAACATCTATTTGTTTTGCAAGGGCTATTGGATAAATGGGGTGTTTTTACTCTGTCAGTTTCCCTTTCCTCGCTTCTTATTCTAATCAGCGAATCAACCATTCATCATGGAGCCTAAACCATAAGTCTCAGAAACCTGAAACTTTAGGGCCAAGTCCCAAATTACCCCCACTACTCAGAGACCAAATCCTGAGGTACTGCACCTATAGGCAATGCAATTTCCATTCAAGCCCATATTGCAAGACCAGATTGACCTAGACCAGTGCAAGTACCTTTACACATTTTCACTTGTCTACTCTTTGCCAAAATGCATTACATTTAATACAAAAGTTTTGCTTGCGACCTATTGCTGAAGTTGTAGTTTGAGTAGGTAACTTGCTGCCAAAAAACTTGCAGGTGCTTTAGCTCAGCGAGTTAATGTCTCTCTGTTTGAAGCCAAGGGTCATGGTTTCCAATCCCATCTCTGACATGCGTGTATCAACAAGTTGCTTAAAGTGCTCATTCTCATACTGGTATGTATGTGAAAAAGGCTTGGATCCTGTCACTGCTTTGTTGGCCAAAAATGAGTCCCACAAACATAAAATTTTGTGTTATGTCCCAAATTGTGCTCACTACTAACAGAAGAAATCCTGACGTACTGCAACTATAGGTTGCAATTTATATTTTAAGCCCATATCTCAAGACCAGATTGACCTAGACTAAAATTATTTAAACTTTTTAATCATAATACCAGTGCCACAACATGTACAGTACTTGTAACACTGTAGTTGGGCAGCTAGCAGCTAACAGAGGAATTTTTTACAGGCGACATTAGCTCAGTGGGCTAAAGCCTGACATTTCTATATCATGGATAATGGGTTTAAATCTCCACCATGACTATATGAACAAGAATCAAAGTGAATCAGACTGGAATGCATGTCATGGCCAAACATGAAGCTTCATATCACATAATTAACAGAGATCCTCAAGGCTTGTACCTCATTCATTACTGCTTGCAGCTATATTTCTTTCTTTGTTTTTTCATGGTGTTTCAAAGATTACTAGCAGGTAGCTTAAAGAACAAATAAAGTGTAAATCAGCCAATGCCCTGTTGTTCAAGGTCACTGAATATTGTCTAGGAAAAAGAACCAGAAAATTTTATGCAACATCAATCAAATAACAAACCAAACTGAATGGGGCATAGTGAAATGAAACTGAAAGTATGTTATTGTGCCCCATTTACTTTGTTAATTGCTGGTTCCCTATTCGATCTATGTTGTATCAGATTTTAAAATTCTTTTTATACTTACAGCACTTAGTAATATTGAGCAACAGGGCTACTGACGCAATGGTTTTAGCTGCTGATAATTCTTATTTGGGTGTTTGTGCAAAACTCAATGCTTTCTGATATGTGTAGTCTTTACCAGTGATTTCACAGATTTTCTATTTGAGCTAGCAAAGTTGCTGTTTGAGGCACATTTTATTATCCTATTATCATTATTATCACTCATTCACACACACTTCTCATGCGCCCGCATCTCTAAATATATGGTGGTGATTGTTAGTATCATGATTGTTTAAATCATGAAATGAGAGCAGTAGAGAATACAGGTCTTCTTCTGTGCATCCAACAATGCAAATTCTATACTGTGATTCTCAAAAATATCTGTGTTATGTCTATAGTTCATGTCTTTTATTAAACGTATAACCTCATAAAACCAGCCCTCTGATTTGGTTTCAGACTGTCACACTGTGGACTCTCTTGCTATTCTTGTAAAGTTGTGGCCTCAGTTCTCCAGCAGCCACACTGTCCTGTGAGAGAGCTGGACATAAGTGGAAATTACCTGGGGGACTTTGGAGTTCATCTGCTGGGCTCTGGACTCAAGAGTCCAAACTGTAAACTAGAAATGCTGAGGTCAGTATGTTTCTCAGATATTCCACAAAACAGTATCAGAATGATTTTTGCATTCTTAAAGCCTTTTAACTACTGGCATTAGTATTCATATCTGTTTATTCATTCTCATGACTGGACTCATAAGGAATTATTATTATATAGGAATGAGTTATTATATGAACCTTTAAAATTTGAAGTGTGACAAAGCACTATAAAGCTTCTCTGGCCTTTTCATACTAGGGATACATACCACTTTACTTATTGTCTGTAATGGAGCCTTATTGATTTTCATGAGTAATTATGTGTTCGTCTCACTTTACTTGAGAGAATGTAGTGAGTGCTTGTAACCCTTCATTATTTGGCATGAGGAATTGCAGGGTCCTTATGACAAATGTAAATGAAGAGGATATCACCTGATTTGATACTGTTATTGTAGCTCCACCGTCAAACAAATCCAAATTCCACTATCGCGGAATTATTAATAGACTATATGTTTAATATGTTTAAAGTTTTGTTGTGCAAAGGCAAGGTAGAGACAGGGTGCCTGAATAGCTTGCAGGTGAATGCTTTGATAACATTAAAACATGCACAATGGATGCCGTTGCTACGTTATTGCCCAACTATTCGGCTGTCTGTCCATTCAATGAACATCACCAAAACTGACTGAGACTAGCCTACAAGTTTGTGGATCACTGCATCCAAATTATGCCCATGTGCTTCTGTCACCCCTCTGATAATTAAACAGAAACCGACCAGAAGATAAATAACAATTTCAGGAAAAGCTTGGTAAATTTGTGCCAAACATAGAGCTATAAATTTAGGGTGATGGTCTAAGCGTGAGTTCAGCGTGCATTTTTGAAGGTAAATCGATTTGCGCTGCAGATAGCAGAGGTAATAATATTTACAGCTAATTGTATTCCTGCAACTGTCCAAGTAAACAGCACACACACTGGATAAAACGTGGTTGTCTTTGCACTGAGCATTTTATTATCCTATTATCATTATTATCACTCATTCACACACACTTCTCATGCGCCCGCTCCTTCGCTCTCTTTCACTCTCTTTCTCTCTATCGCTCACAAACACAAACACACACACACACACAGACATACCTACGCATTCACTCACCTATAGTCATGGTGAATTTGAAGGCAATGCAAGTTAGATTTACATTTATACAAAATACCTACGTTTAGAGAGAAGAGAAAAGTCATTATTTAAGTTTATGATGTTTAGTTTAAAATTGTGCTGGTATTAATTTTTAGGTCAGTGATGCCTTTCCATTCTGAGAATGTAACCCACCATCTACTCTCACTTCTCTGCAAATCAGTGATATGATGAAATATGACAAATAGAATGTTGAAATGCCATCATAAGGCGGAGAGTACATAGTGACTTGGATATAGTTACTAAATTGTGACTATTAGTACTATTAGTAGCAGGGTTCTCACAGGTCAGGGAATTTTAAGGGAGATCATGGAATTTCAATACAGCTTGTTCCAGACATGGAAAATCAGAGATTTTTTTGTCAAATCGGGGAATATCAGGGAATTTAGTTGATGATCTTTCAGTGTGCCACGAATTGTTGACCAAAATTGACACTTAGCTCTGCTCACAATACCTCTCAGCTGTGCTATATTCTCATCCTCTTGGGCTCATTAGTCAGGGAAAGACATGAAAAAGTTTGACTTACAGTGGGAACCCTGTAGTAGACTATCAATGCAGTTGAATGTTGTATGGCTGTGTTTTCTGTTGTTCAGAAAGTATGTCTTAGGTAAATTAGGTAAATTAGATGGGAAAACCCCTCAAACACTCTTAAAGGAAACATCTGGAGTGAATCAGCTCATATCCCTGTTCTTTGAGGCTGTCAAGTGCTGTCGGTAGGTATAAGAATGACAACATTTGGTACAATGTAGAATGAATTTGCGAACTGGTGGCTATTGCTTACTGATGGGGGCACAGGAAAACAAAACTTCCTTTCCCTGATCAGTTAACACTTACTGCCGTTTTGCTATTTGGTCTACGTTGTATATAATTCTGTTCTCGTCATACCTACTGACAGCACTTAGCCCTGTTGTTTGACATTGCCATGGGTTGATTCACTAGGGATAATCTCTTTAAGGCTGTTGGTTCGAGGACTTCCACTTTAAAAAATAATTCCTGTAATGTTGAGTGTGGACACCTCAGGCTGTCAAGCACATTGCTGAACTTCATCATCATCACATTGATGAACTTTTCTTCAATCCATGTTACAAAATATTTTGTGTCCTTGAATTTTAACCCCACATGGGATTTGGAAAAGTCCTTAAATTTGATGCTGAAGAAATTTGGGAACCCTGGTCTGTTTTTACATCCAGCTGTGCAAATTCAGTCCTCTGATCTTCAAAAAATTATGGTAGTGTTATACTTGCATTTCGCGTCTCCTAATTTTTAAAATATATCCTCACAAACACAATCCTCTGTTTGCTTTTTGCTGTGCTCTGGACTTGAAAATCCAAACTGTAAACTGAGGTCAGTATTATCATGTGTCATGTGTCATGTTATCATGTGTCATGACCCCAGTGTACGGTTGAAGGACATAAACAGGAAAGAAAGGAACACAATGACAAGTTAAAGGGCATAGAGAATCAAAAACGTCTTTTTTGATCAGTTGCACAAACAGCATGCAAGGGAGTATCATTACAGAAACGGAATCAGAATCATTTCCGTGCAGACGGGTTTTGTAGCAGTTATGAGGGATGAACTTTTTCAAATATCAAAACTCTAGATTTAATGTCAGTATTTTTATGTTTGATTTCATGTTTAATGTTTAATGTTAATGTTAATGTTTAATGATTTTATGAGCAAAATCAATGAAGATTACTTATTCGAGTTATGTTTGAGGTGATGCGGTCAGAATTTGTATCACTCATTAAGTGGAATCTTGTTAAATATTGCCTTTGCAATGCATAGCAGTGTATACCGTATAATGGCATAATGACAAAAAGGCTGTTGTTGGTTGGTTTCATTCTTGTTGGTTGGTTTCATTCTTTTGATTTATTAAATTGTTAGTTGCTCATTTTCCATTTAATACGGACTGTGATTTTATCTTAAAATTTCAGGTAGGTTAATTATTTGGACTGGATGGGCAGCTTGTGTCGGAGCAAGCATTAAAAAAACGAAAAAAAACAAACAAAAAAAAAAAAACATGAGATTTGACGCCAGCCATCATCTGTCCCATCTATATGCTGTAGCCTAATTGTTGTGTCAAGGCGTCCCTTACAAACGTTATGGTATTGTATTTTTTTCTGTCCCAAATGCAGACTGTCCAGATGTGGGCTCTCAGATCAGAACTGTTCGATTTTAAACAGAGTTTTGAAATCTGACCATTGCTGCCTGAGAGAACTGGATGTGAGCCACAACAATCTGGAAGACTCAGGGGTAAACCTGCTTATAGAGAGTCTCTGTCGAAACTGTAAACTGGAGACTCTGAAGTAAGTTAACTCAGTGAGATTGTAATGAATTGTATGAATGAAGTAATATGGTGCAGTTTACAACATAGGTCATATGTAGTGAGCAAATGCAGTTATAATGGTCATGTTTGTGTAGAATATGGATGGGGATGATCTCGTCAGAGTATGCTAAAGAAGTTATGGCTGGATTATGCAGATACTGGAGAAAGCTACAATATGCACACAGGACAATATCAGAGACATCAGTTAGTATGTCTGTTTTTACACAATTTTTAGATGTTTTTTTTTAATTAAGTCAGGTTTGTTTATACCATCATCTTTCATTCACTGAGTGGCCTTCAAGTGTCTTTTATTCGCTAACTCATTTTGCATCATCATCTCAACCACTGATGTCCAAATTCAAGTATGGACCTTCATGCAGTCTTTCAAAACTGTACTGACCAAATCTACACAGCAAACTCTTAAATAGAGCTGCAAGCATGCTAACAGTTACACACTCCACATAAGTGTATAATTGGTATATTTGTAGTTGTATAATTATATTTCAGCGCAAAGCTACAACAGACACTTTACTGTTATAGCTTTACTGTTTTCCCCTCCAGTGAGGATATTAGAGGATATTTCAAAACGGTGTCTGTCTTGACAGTTAAAACACAATTTTGGCAACGGTAACAATGACAATAAGACATATTGTCATAATCACATATGTGTAAATGTAAACTAGCCCTTAATTCCTCGTATGTGTTGTAAGGGATAACATTCTGCCAGGCAGTCATTATCATAGAATCACTCCCGACAGAGTGATGCAAGTCCGATCACTGTGGAGGGCTCTTTAATCACTCTGAAAGGGGTTATTCCTCGATGATGGCCTCAAAGAACATTATACCACTTATTACACGGCTACCTATCGAATACTTCAATAGCATGACAACAAAGCATATTTATCATTGCTTTTATAGGGAGCCTAAGTTCTGCCCCGGTGGGACCTATCCTCAGAGACATTTTGAATGAGAGTGAATGGAGAGAAAATAATTATTTTCTGGTCCCGGTCGATATAAACCTTGAACCTTGACAAAATTCGGACAGAAATTACAATCCCAAGAAACCTTTTTTTCCCAAAGCAAAAGAAAGCACTACCATAATTTGTACATTTTTTAAATTTAGAGCATAAAGTAATATGTCAATAACATAAAGCCTACTGTTCAGTGTTTCACAGAGACAAAAATACCCCTTCTAAATGTTAGTCAAGGCATTTGCATGGCCTAGTGTCAGTGTTTTAACTGGGACAAAAATGGTAGACCTAACCTTGCATTCACAACCTTGCAACCTTGCAAAGAATCAGATTTGGTGGCTCTAACACGATTTCACAATGTTTAGGCTTTGTACTGTATCTTTCATTTGGATTTTTAAGCGCAGTCATCATGCAAATCAGTCATTCCTCATTTTCTGTCTCAGAAGCGCACTGATTTCGGCACCATGGTCCTCCTTTTTTATATACTCATTTCCTCTCTTAATTCAATGACATTTTTTCCTAGTGCCAAGGGTAGTGCCAAGTGAAGACGTCTAAGATCACATTGGGATCTATCCCACCATTAATATCTTATTCACTGAAATGAACCAAGATGATGTTTTTCAGTGTCTAGAAAAAGCCTTATTTTGTTCTCAAGTCATCTTAAATGCGGAACACTCACGTTTTCAAAACTTTGCAGACATGTAGTCTATGAGTAAATGTGCAAGCAGAAAAAAATGGGTATTTTTAAAACTTTATTTGAAGAGGTCTACATAAGAGTGACATGAGCCTGTTATAAACAGGACATGTATCATGAACATTAATGACTCTTAATTTATTGTCATTAAGTGTCATTTTGAAATGCAGGCTTTTGGATGCAGTCATTATAAAAACTGAATGACACTTTATGACAATAGTGATAAACATCAGTGAGGTGTCATTAATGTTTGTGATATGTCATGCCGTGTTTATAACAGGCTCGTCTCACCCTTACGTAGACCCCTTCAAATAAAGTGTTACCAAAAATTTAGATGGTTCAAAAGTTAGGAGCCTTTCAAGTTGTCCTAAATGGTGTTTTTTCAGTAAATATGACAATTTTGCTGCCTTCTTTGAAGGAGAGAATAAAATGTATACAAAACTGACCTCTTGTAGTTTTTGTTTGCAATGTTCTGTCTTCCTTGAACTCATTTCACGTGCACTAATGTGAATGCGCGGCCATCCTAGACTATGCAAACAATAATACTTTTTACTTCAGAATTTTAGATCATGAACACACAAAATGATCTTTACTGAAAGCCTCTTGAGTCTTCTGTAGGATGTATCACTATATGTAAATAAAATAAACACGACATAGCTATCTGGGTTGGTCTGAACACAAATCTGTCTCTTTTCTTCTAAATCTATTCTATCTATCTATTTAAGATAAAATAACTAGTTGTATAAATTTTGACTTACAGATGAATCGGATGAATTCTGTGACTAGACTAAATTGTTTTGTTCCATTTTGCCAGCATACCACTGACTAACAGGCCAGAGCTACCAGAGACCAGTAAAGGCTACTACCTATGCCAACAGTATACATCAGGGTTAGACACTGTCCTTATTCTGTCTTTGTGTATTGCTGTTATTACGTACAGATTCATTCACACACAGCAGTGGGCAGCCATTAATCCAGTGCAGTGTCCACATTACAAAATAAATGTTGCTACAACTAGCAAACTTTTATCCAAACTGTAAAGCAAGCCAGTATGGTGGTACTGAAATCTCCCCACCTTTTGAGGTATTGTTTTGGCCTGTCAGTGCAACACAGATCTGTTACACTGTTTAATGTTGTATAGTAGCCCGCCCTGTTTTGATGGCATTTCGATGACATTACTAGTCATAGACATAGCTAGTCTTGATATTTTATCATGGACATGGATAGGCCTACCTTTCAGCAAGCATACAGGTGACTGTGGTAATGCCAGTTTGCACTGTACACACTGTAATTTACACAGGCCAACACTATCAAGAAAATCCGAGTATACGCTTTGTCTAACCAAATGAGACAAGCAAACCACATGCATCTGTTGATAGTCTAAAGTTTTACAATTCTTTCCACAAAACTCACCAGAAGACATCATTTCAGGTTAAAGTTATTCTTGCCCCCAGACCCCTCTAGCATTATTGGGTTAACGACACTGACTGCACCTCTGCTATAACAACACTCTATGGGAAACACCAAGGTATATCATGTGCAATTTGTACACTTGTTTCACATCTCATCAGAAGTCATTTCAGTGGGGTATTTTTTATCTGATCAAGTCATTCATCCACTGTCATCTTACCATTGTACAGGATATCATCAGCTGAATTTAACCTCTCACCCGAAGATGACTTTTATGATTTTCTGTTCCTTCCTAGGACCAATACTAGTTACTGTGATGATGGTGGTTGTGGTAATACCAATAGTAATGGCAGTGAAGGTGGTGGTTGTGGTACTGATGATAATGTCACATCCAGGGCAAAGACAGGTACCATTAACTGTTTTGTATCTATCCATTAATTAATTTAACACACTGTCCATGATACATGGTACATTAAAAATATTGGTGCAAAAATATTGGTACATTAATTGAATACATTCCCTCACAGAATGTTTTGGACAAGCCTCTGCTGAAAAAAAGTCTGAGAGCATTAGTGATATATCAGCTGTGCCAAAGGTAATCATTTTATAGTCATTTTATGTTTTATATATAATCCCAGGTGATTAAGAATTCACATGTGCTTATATGGTCTTAATATTTCACCAATATTTTGTTGCAGGTCTTCACACCAGAATGTTTTCCAAATAATGACTGGAGATCATACAGGTTGAGCACTCTTTAATATGCTCTGATTGAACCTCTTGAATTAGGCTTATAGCTGAAGTACAGTTTCTCTGTACATTTTTGGTTGTGAAATCAATCATCAGAAGTCATGATTTAATTATTTATTTATTTTTCACTTTTTTGAGTGTGTGGGTGTGTGATTTGATTGAAATAAACAATTCATGATTCAAAATAACCTCTCATGTGAATGTACTACTGTAGGTTCCAGGATCTGCTTTATGTTTGTTTGGTTGGTTTGTGATGTGATGACATCGAGGGTCCTGGAAGCAGTAAAACAAATTAATGATGCACTGGAGTTGTGCCTGGAATGTAATGGGCACAATGTAATTCTACAGGAATTCTGTAAAATTGCATGAGTTTTAAGCTAGTGTGTAGCTATGTATTCTCTCTCTTAACTAAAATGACAGTGTCCAGTTTCATGAAGCACTGAATTCTCACAAATGGCATATAACATTGCTGTGTGCTGTCGGGCTGTCTGACTTTCTTCTTCAGGTTGACATGCTCTTCAGAGGGTTTGTTTCAGTGCCGGTACACAGGGCTGGTGTTCAAGATGGAGACAGCAGGTGAAGTGAAGTACAGAACAGAGCCATGGGACTACAGGCAACTGGCACGAATTGGTTATGTACCAGCAGGACCTCTGTTTGATATCAAATGCCCACAAGGCACTCTCTCACAGTTACGCTTCCCACACTGTGAGGTGTTTTCTGGTAAGTTCTGTTCTCATTCACGTTCTAGTTCTGTCTGGTATAGCTGAAATGAGGACAAATGAAATTTGCCCTTTATATCAATTACAATATTTTACAGGGGAAGGACACAAGCACTTGTCAGTAATACACATCAGTGACTCTGATGAATCTGAAAGACTTGATCCTCACAAGACAACAGACTGCTATGTGGTGTTAAATATCAGTGGATGCTCTAAATATGGCTTGACAAAGAGGCAGCCCAAGAAGAAATATTCTCCCATCCATGGACTTGTGTTGCTTTTCCTTCAGCAGTCAACACTGAATGTTTTATTGTTGCCAAAAAATGTTGACATCTCTGAGGTATGTTGCAAAAGGCATGAATTAGAAGTGGTAGCAAATCTTAACTGAGAAGGCTGGGTAAATATTTATTGTGCTTTTGTATCCTGGTAACCAGGTTTGTGAGAAAAGGAGGAAGATAAAGACCCCTGGAGAGGAGATATACATTGAGACAACTCCATACTGTAAACTTATCCCAGAAACAACATACTGCCTCACATCAGATCCTGAAGAAGAGCATGAAGTAAATCCTCTGGTAAAGATAGAAATCAATTTTTTTCTGTTAGTGTTGTATGATGGGTTACAATTTTGCTCAGTGGATGATTTTGTGGATTTGTATGGTCTTGCTGTTCCAAGAGCAGATTTTCTTATTGTGAATAAACTATTTATGCTTTTTATGTATAGGTCTGCCTTTATATATCCTGTATATGTTCCTACATAACTTGTGGCATTACCTATTGTCATTTTGGGAACTCTTAGAGAATCAAACCAACTTAAGCAAAATTCTGTCAAATGTCCTGTAAGACCAATAATATCCTATCAAATGTTCTTCCCATAGAGGGCTGTAATCACAATGAGTATTTCATCTCAAAGCAACTCGAACCGACTTGATGTTGCTAACAAAATTTTATGTCAAATTTCCAGACAAATATTTTAGAAAATTGTCTGTCTTCCCACAGAGTGCTGAGTTTCTTGACTATGAAAACTACACAAACTACTGTCCAACATTCCAGGTGTTCTTGTCCAAGCTTGACAAGGTGAAGTTAAATCTAACAGAAAAAGGCAAAGATGAGTATGTGTGGTGTAGTAATGTGAAGTTTCCAGGTAAACACACAAATGAACATCCATATATAAGTTGTTTAAGTGCCTTTATTTTTATTCTCACAAATATCTTTTTTTTGTATCATAGCCAACCTGACACGAAGTCCATTGGGTAAATATGTTTTGTTTTTCTTTTAATGCTGACATTCCTTAAATTGTATTCTGACATTTTGTTCGCTAATACACAGTCAATCTGCTCACACTGTTGTCACTATACAGTGGCTTGAAAAAGTACTCATACCCCTTGATTTTTTCCACATTTTGTCACGTTCTGACCACAAACATAAATATATTTTATTGGCATTTTATGTGAAAGACCAACACAAAGTGGTTCACAATTGTGAAGTAGAAGGAAAATTATACATGACATTCAAATTTTTAAAAAATATAAAACTGAAAAATGTGGCGTGCAAAGGTATTCAGCCCCCTTTTCTCTGAGTGCAACCAGTTGCCTTCAGAGGTTGCCTGAAGATTGCTGAATGATCAGCTATTGACCTAATGATTAAATGGAGTCCACCTGTGTGTTATCTAACCTTAGTATAAATACAGCTGGTCTGTGACGGCCTCAGAGGTTCGCTAAGAGGACATTGGTCAGTGAACAGCATCATGAAGTCCAAGGAACACACCAAACAGGTCAGGGATAAAGTTGTGGAAAAAGTTTAAAGCAGGGTTAGGTTATAAAAAGATTTCCCAAGCTTTGAACATCTCACGGAGTACTGTTCAATCCCTGTGAGCACTGTGGAGGTTCACCTTCCAGCAGGACAACGACCCTAAACATAAAGTCAGAGCTACAATGGAATGGTTTGAAACAAAACATATTCCTATGTTAGAATGGCCCAGTCAAAGTCCAGACTTAAATCCAATCGAGAATCTGTGGCAAGATCTGAAAACTGCTGTTCACAAATGCTCTCCATCTAATCTTGCTGAGCTTGAGCTGTTCTGCAAAGAAGAATGGGCAAAAATTCCAGTCTGTAGATGTGCAAAGCTGGTAGACACATACCCCAAAAGACTTGCAGCTGTGATTGCAGCGAGAGGTGCTTCCACCGAGTATTGACACAGGGGGGCTGAATACTTTTGCACGCCACATTTTTCAATTTTTTATTTTTTTTAAAAATTGAAATTTTCCTTCTACTTCACAATTGTGTGTCGCTTTGTGTTGATCTTACATCTAAAATGCCAATAAAATATATTTATGTTTGTGGTCGGAACGTGACAAAATGTGGAAAAATTCAAGGGGTATGAATACTTTTTCAAGCCACTGTATATTAATGGCTGGTGTTTCTACCACAGTCTTCTTCTGGACTGATGAAATGAGTGGCAAGCTAAGGGCATTCTGGACACCAGATTCGGGCAATTAAACAAACACCGCTTTAAATCAGAAAATGCAAATTACCGATTTCCATTAAGAGTCAGAAATTTAAATCATGGTCATCCAAGATCACATTCCTCACACAATAGGAGTTACTTAAAAAGCATGTTATAAGAAAATGTGAAGAGATAGTTAGGAGTTATTTACACACACTCTTACACATACACACAGAGAAGAAGAGTGTGCCGCTACATTCTTTATTTACAGTCTAATTCTGGTCAGCTCCTTTATTTGGCTGTGTGCTGACAATGTTTTCCTATTACTTTGGGTTGTGGTTCACCTTGATTTGTCATGCATGTCAGAAATTACGCATTTGTGTTACAGTGTCTCCTCCCTCAAGTCAGTACATCCCGCCAGGTCAGGACTTTTTCCACAGACACAAGGTAGAACTGGAGAAGCGTCTAGGGTTCCTGAGACCAATCCTCTCTGAGCTGGAGGCATGTGGAGTTCTGAATGCTCAGGAGAGAGAGGAGGTAGACAACATGAAGAGATCCGTACAGAACCGCACATTATTGCTCATACTGCAGAAGAAAGGAGGTCCGGCCCAGGAGGAATTTTACAAGGTTCTTTGGCAATGTGACAAGTTCCTGGTGAAAGACCTTCAGACAACCCATGACACATACAACATCTCATGAATCTAGCTTGCTTAGGATACACAATTGCACACGGTAGAGACGGTAGCATATAGATGACAATGTTGATGTGAGTGCTTTTATAGTATGGCTTTTATTTTAATTCTGTAGTGTCGGTGTTGGTACACAAATCTTAAAGGAGAAATGTTGTGTGATTCAATCCATAGCCTTGTTTTTGAGGTCACAGAGTACTGTCTGGTGGAAAAAGAATGAAACAACTGGGCTATGGATTGATTCCTGCTGGATTTCTCCTTTAATAGTTCTACACATACAATAATCATTGTAGGTGGCACTTGCTGTCTGTGATTGCTGTACCTCAGTTCAGTGGTATGTCTGTATGTATTGTATGAATTGTACTGTATGTATGTATGTATGGATGCATGCACACTATGTATGTATGTGTGTTCTGTATGTACAGTATGTATGGATGTATATATCTATATATGAATTTATGCATGCACAGTATGTATGTATCCTTGATAATTTATCAGGGAGAAGTTGGCACTTTCCATCCTTGTATTTGTTTTTATTGGATGCTTTATTGATATGTGTACTGTATGATGACCTCAGGTCAGTGTTGTGGTGATAGGGCCGTCAAGGATGAAACAGTTCAAACAGAATAAACCGTTTGAAAAAGAGGCACGTAATATTTAGAGCTTTATCTGCAGTATCAATCACATAGGCTGTATAATACATGATGTTTCAGTTTTGCACATATTTGAACTGTGCATGTATTTTTTGGACCTTTATAGTTTTGCAGCTCTGAGAGCAGATCATCTTATTTTATAAACTTGTCCTCTATACTCATTTTTATATACTATTTTTACATAACCTGTGGCATTACATGTAATACTTTTGTGAACTTGAAAAATGTCACTGACATGGTGTTTCTTGTGGCATCTGTACCTGATATTACCTTACAGTAATATTACATTTTTTAATAAAACAGAACTTTTGGAATGAGGTGTTACATGTCTTCCTTTCTTTCTTTGGTTATAAAACCTGATGTTACCTTGTCTCATCAATTCACATAAGGTTCCACTCTTTCTCTCGGTTATATCTTGCTCTCCTTTTCTCAGTTATAGATCTCTCTCTTTCTCTGTGTTACATAGCCATCTTCCTTTCTCTGTTACATAGCTGTCTCTTTGTATTATAACTCTCTCTGTTATCTCCCTCTTTCTCTCTGTTATCTCTCTCTCTCTCTCATATATATATATATATATATATATATATATATATATATATATATATATATCATGGCTAATGCCAGAGATGCATCTTGAAATACAGGAAAGCATGAAAAAATAAAAGCTTCTGTTAAGAATTGCTATGATGAAGTAAAAACGCAAACATGTCTGTACATATTTGTAATGTGATTTTAGTGTCACACACACAAGCTCCAGTGTGCATCCATAACATTGTTAATACATGCTCATTGAGCTTTTTACTTTACATCACCTGTGAAAACAGATACGCACTTATTTCTGTGATGTTTCAACAGGAGAGTTGTGTTACTCTCCTGTTGACTCTGGTGTTCCTGTAGGGATTAGGTGATGGTACACAGGTGTGCAGAGGAGTTGTAATCCACAAACCCAAACCCTGGATAGAGGGGCTCAGTGAATGTGGAGTGGAACGTGTGCAGGTGTGTGAGTGTGTCAGAGGAGACACTGTAGAAGGACAGAGTGCCTGCTGGCCGGTCCAGGTACACTCCTACTTTGCTGGAGACTGATGAGGGAGCAGGTATTTCAATCTCCTCCTCGTTGTGCTGGGCAGAGTAAATATCCCCATAGCAATTCAAACACCAGGACTTGTCATTCCTTCCAAACCTGCTGTCATCACTGAACCCTTTTCTGTAGATGCTTTTATACGACAACCCTATCCACACCCCTTCACCACTCCACTCAGCCTCCCAGTAGCAGCGTCCAGACAGACCCTCACTACACAGCACCTGAGAGCAGTAGTCAAATCTCTCTGGGTGATCAGGATATGACTGCCTCTCACTCACACACACCACCTTTCTGTTCCCCTCAGAGAGACGGAGTTCATTGTATGCTGTGTTTGGGTCCAGTGTGAGCTCACAGGCATCTACAGGAAGAGAGAAAACATCTTTATCAGAATGTGGCACACGAAAGGGAACAGAATACCCCCCCGACTATCTGACTATTTTACTTCTGACTGCTATTTGCAAATGTGTCACTTGGGCTAACCCTAGGTTCATATTTAATGAAGAATGTGCTGTGAATGTGACGGATAGACACACACACACATACACACCAGTGTCTATCGTCACATTCACAGCACATTCTCCATTAAATATGAACAAGTGACACATTTGCAAATAGTAGTCAGAAGTAAAATAGCCAGATATACTGTCAATATTTACAGCAAACCATGTAATAATTAAAATAATGTTATCAAATAAAAACTTTACACGGTCTCATCTGTGCTTTGACGCCTCCCCTTTCTCCAAGACAATACCTTTAGTGAGATAAAGAAAACATTATAAGACCCCACCATCTGACTTTTAACATGATGACATACACATATACATGCACCATGTTATCGGACAATATATAATATGCATGGAAAATGTTAAAATAATAGTTATACATACAATAGATTTGCAGGTTTTGTGTTTGTTTCTTTCAATCTCTGCCCCAAAACTAAATCAACTCTAAAATGCTTATTTGTGAATGGATTCGTTTGAATTGCTTATTGGACTGATTACAAGACCCAACCATTATTATAGTTATGTACATTTATGCCTTTAGTAGACGCTTTTATCCAAGTGATGAAATTCAAGTCACAGGCAGGTGACATAGGGCTTTAAGAGAGTATTCAGGTACATGGGAGCAGAACCATCACCCTGTAGGCCAACATCATTTAACAATCTGGCTACAACTAACTCCACTGCTTTGGGAACTATTCACACCCTTTTCACTTAATCTTCTATGACGATGTTGTGAGAAAATCAAATACCTTAAGGTCTGCAGTTTACAGTCCGGATCTCTTGTGACTTTATTCAGAATCTCAATTCCAGTATAACTCATGGCATTGCCACTCAGGTCCAGCTCTGTCAGTGAGCCCCAAGACTTCACAGCAGAGGCTACAAACTCACAGGATTCCTCTGTCAGCTTACAACCAGAAAGTCTGAGGTGAAATGAACAGAGGTGAAAATAACAGGCAAGACATATCGGTATGTCATCTTGACATGCATATTGCAGCTTGGTAGCCTGCCTCTTGGGACCAGCTACCACAATCTGCATAATCAGTTATTAATATCACAATACAACACAATCAGTTATTAATATCACAATACATAATTATAATATGTATAATTAAAATATATTTTTATAATATTTTGTATGGACTGAGGCATACTGGCCTTAGCACAGCTTTGCTCTGAGATTATACATCCGGTCATTTTGGAGTTAGTGGAATGCACCATATTTTATTTAGAAATTATAGAAATTCATTTAAATTCAATTCCATTTTATTTATGCAGCGCCTTTTACAATATTATGGTCTCATGGCGCTTTACAGAAGGAGCAATATGACCATTGTCGTGTCACATTATTAAGATTTTACTGCATAGAACAGTGAAGAGCAGAAATGAAGGGAAAAGGAAATGACATCAGGTTTGAACCAAACCTGATGACCTCAATGGGCACTTATAAGTGCTCCAGCTGCCACAGCTACCTCCAGGGATCAGTCATTTCAGCATGCAAAGTGTTGTAGATTAACATGAACTCAAACTAGGGTATTTTAACTAAAATCATGAAATAAATTATTATTACTGCAATTATGATGATTATAGCATCCCTTATCGACTGGGAATGTAAACACTGATCTGTGCACAGCTGACACTGTGTGTTTACATTCCTTCATCTTGTTATTGCAGAATATATTCCCTATGTGTACGTATGTCTGTATTAGTCTCGTCTTCAACACACTGGCCTCTTAGTGTGGGTCCTGTGAAGCCGACACACAGAGACCCTTCAGAGGTAACAACATAACCAACCTTAATTTCTGCAGATCACATTTGGGGTGACATATCCCTGCATTCAGAAGCTGAATTCCAGTGATGTTCATGTGATTGCCACTCAGGTCCAGCTCTGTCAGGGACACCATGTGCTGCACAGCCGAGACTACAACCTCACAGCATTCCTCTGTCAGTTTACAACCAGCAAGTCTGCAAAAGAATAATAAAAATAATAATAAGGTGATAATTAAACTTAGAATGACTCTAGTGTGCTCAAAGAATGGTTGTAATATGGACAGAGTCTCCCTGAAAGTAGCACTAATCAGGATCTTGTCAGGACTTTGAAACCGTACACACGCAAAATTGCCAACCTAAGAGTCTCAAGGGTACTGTCTGGATTCAGTGCTTCAGAGCACAGCTTTCCTCCACAATCCCCCAGAGTATTCTTACTCAGGTCCAGCTCTCTCAGGTGGGAGTTTACTGACTGCAGAGCAAAGGACAAAATATCACCAGACTTCTCAGTGAGTCCACAGCCAACAAGTCTGCAAATCAAATGGATATAGAAAGTCAAGGAAAACAATTAGTAGGGGAGTGTCCATTAAATGCACGTCACACCAATAAAGAGACAAACCCTGTTCAATACCTGCCATGTTACAAAGTAGCAAAAACATAGTTCAGGAACAAGGTGCATGTTGGGAACTGTGTGCACAGATTAGTAGGGAACAAGTTAATAACCTCTGTGTGTGGATTAATAATCCAAGGGAACAGGTTAATAAACTGTGTGTGTGTATTAATAAAATAAGATAAGACAACAAGTCTGGGGAGAAGAAATTATAAGAATGTACAAAAATAAACAAACAAAAAAAAATCATTAAAAATTGTACAGCCAGTCAGAGCGTTTCCTTCACAAACAGTCAATCTCAAAAGGAATCTGACAGTAGCCTCAAGACATAATTAATCAAGCATGTTTAATGTACACAACATCATAACATTCAATACAATCCAAACTCCCAGAAGGACCTGCAAATTCTTTTAGCATTCTTTTGGTCCATTTATTGTTTCTTTCCTTGAAGACCACTCATAATACACATTGTTTTTACCAAACACCACACTTTGGATGCAAAATAAGTCTAAAGAAATACAGTTACAAACCTTAATATGTGCAGGTCACATTTAGACTTGCTTATCCCTGCATTCAGAAGCTCAAGTCCAGTGATGTTCATGTGATTGTCACTCAGGTCCAGCTCTGTCAGGGACACCATGTGCTGCAGAGCAGTGACTACAACCTCACAGGATTCCTCTGTCAGTTTACAACCAGCAAGTCTGCAAAAGATCGGAGATGTATTTAGGCAGCATGTTTAAATATATATTTTTGCTATTGACAACATACTGGTAAATGTAGCATAAGATTGTGGTGGTGAAGACTGGCTAACGTTGGTCTACACAACCATTGCCAGCTACCAAACAAGTCTAATTGGAAACCCTCAGGTGTTGAAGAGGTTCCAATTAAATGATAGAAGCTGGTTTGATGAAGTCATGCCCATGGTCGTGCCACACTCTGATTAGCTAGCATCGGTTTGTGTGGAACAGTGTTCTGCACTGCCTTGGCAGCACCTTGTCCAGATTGTTGTTGGATGTTACGTTGTTCAACATCAGCCCACAGAATGATATTTACAGTTTACAGTTATGGATGTGCTAACAATACACCAACCTGAGTGTCTCCATCTTACAGTGAGGATTCAGTGCTTTAGAGCACAGTTTTCCTCCACAATCCCCCAGAGTATTTTTACTCAGGTCCAGCTCTCTCAGCTTGGAGTTTTCTGACTGCAGAGCAAAGACCAAAATATCTCCAGACTTCTCAGTGAGTCCACAGCCAACAAGTCTGGGTTGGACAAGATAGATTAACAGTGTAAGTACAATTCAGCATTGAAGACCTTAACCATATATAATAGACAAATAGATTATCAAATATTTTAAAAGTCAGTGAGGGATCTATCAGATTTAATCCAAGTAGCAAAAACATTTTGTGACCAAACGTCTTATCTGCTTTCTATAGTAGCTCACTGCTATGACCATAAAGTTCAATTTGAAGGTCATGGACACAATAGCAAGGAGTCGTGTGCCATCAGACAAGTCATGGACAGACACTCTGCAAAACGCTGACTCAATAAAAGACCAAGAACAGTGAGCGCTCTCTCTGTACCATGAATGTAAGTGTAGAAATATAATGTCCCTGAGAGAACTGTGTCTTCCAGATAATAGATAGCTAACCTCAGTTTCTCCAGTTGGCAGTTTGCGTTTCTAAGAGCAGAGAGCAGCTTCTCTTCTGATGTTTTCAGATCACTGCCACTCATGTCCAACTCACTCAGTTGAGACATACATGACTGCAAAACTGAGGCCACAACCTCACAGGAGCTGGGATTGAGTTTACAGCTGATGAGTCTGTAGTGAGAGACAAATAGATATGCAACATCTCATCTATTCTGCTTTCTTTACATTACATGAAATGCTGCATAGAAGGCAAAACAGAGATGTTTTTAAATGTAAACAGAACATAGGCCTTAAATATAGTATTACAGACCTCACTCTACAGTCTTTGTTCAGTGGTTGATGGAGCAGTTCTACTCCACAGTCCTGAAGCTCACTGTCAGTGATGTCTAACTCCCTTAGGTAGAGGTTTGCCTCCTGGAGGGTCAAGGCTAAAAACTTACCAGTCAGTTCACAGTTGACAAGTCTGTGGAAACAAAGTGCAGGAGCGAAAACAAGAGAATCTCAAAGTCTGAAGAGATAACATTTTAGCCAACAAGTAAAAGAAGGGTGCAGTCGCCTAGCTAAAGCTGCTATGTGGAGTTTTCAAGAAATACTTTTAGTTTAGGCTTGAGTTCTCTCCTTCATATGCACTGTATTTCATATGGCGACCCGGCATAGTGGAACCTGATATTCCAGGAGAGCTGGTCTGGCACTTGTCCATTTTCATGCTAACTTCAGAGTCTATCTGGACAACACAGTGTTTCAGCCTTTTCAACTATATGTCATTACAGCTGTTTCTTCCTATTCTGTTGCTATTTTCATTTCATTGATATTTGCTTCCAAAACACCACAAATCACTTTAAACAAGGCCTCCTTTCAACTGAGTAAGCTTCCAACAGCATTACTAACTTGAGATTCTCCAGTCGGCAATTTGGGCTTTGAAAAGCAGAGACCAGCTTTTCTCCTGACTTCTGCAGATCAATGTAACTCAGGTCCAGCTCTCTTAAGGGGGAGTTTGCAGATTGCAAAGCTGAGGCCACAACCTCATAAGACTTGTCTGTGAGATCACAGTGGGCAAATCTGTGAGAGAGATAAATTAGAATAATACATACTGTTAGTATATAGCACATATGACATCTCAATCCAATTCAATTCAATTATATTTACACAGCGCTGTTTATAATAGTATTCTCTCATTGCGCTTTACAACAAGGAGCACCCATGAGCAACAGGGGGAAAGAAAAACTCCCTTATGTTAGTTAGTCTAGGAAGAAACCATGGGCAAATCCACAACTCAAGGGGCTAACTGTCAGGGGTCAGTCACATAGGAGAAGTAGTAAACATGATAGATTACAAGTTGTTTTTAGTTTTAGCTAAGTATCATTATAGTTCCAAAATGCTGTCCCATAACAGTATATGGTAGTCAATCCATAGGTGGGTATCAAGAATTATGGCTGGACAGTGTAGTAACAGCCAGACATAGTGTTAAAGTCAAGGAGTGAGATGGGTCATGGGGGTAAAAATAAGGGTCAATTTTTGACAGTTCCTTTGTGAGGAGAGGGTCATTCACAGGCCTCAGGAAGCAGAGTCGGTCCTGGCATGGGGCTCCCATCTAAGTTAAGAGAACAGATAACCAGCCAAAGGGTCCCAAATGTCATGCACTGCTTGAGTCATTCACACCAGTCAGACAGGAGACTCTCCTCAGACTTTTTAAGTCGGTGTAGCTACACCACATTTACACAAAGCATCTTCATGTGAAATTCATGTTCATGACACTTTATTCCTAATAACAGCTCAAACGTCATACAATTAACCTTTTTTTCAGGGTTCTAGTATGGAAACTTATTACTTTTTAAATGGATCTATATCAGCTCTAAACAAACTCTGAAAGTCAGACAGAAGATCAGTTTATAAAAGGTAAAAAAAAAGACAAGACAGGCCAGTTTTAAACACAAAGCATCTGGGGAACGAGATTAAATTATGAAATGAATGAATGAATGGAAATGAGTGGCATGTCTCCCTTAAAGGTGCAGTTACCAATGCTGGTGATAATCACATTTGTTTATGTTTGTGTTTATGTTTATATTTCTAAGCAGGCACTTTTGTCCAACAAAGCCTTCATTATATTTTCCCCACGGACCAAATAAAACATGCCACAGAGTTCTCACCCTAGCCTGGCCATGCCCTCCTACCACTTGATTATCATCTCCCTACAGTGCTAGTCTGGATTAGATCTCATTGAGCTAGTTGTCTCAGGAGACGTTTTAACCTGTCCTATCAGCGAACAGAAGGAGGCATTGTGAATGCAGAGCTAGAATGCCATCAGTCAAGGCAAGCTATCAGTCAGGGGCTGATCCAGCAATCGAATCTCACTACCAAATGTCCAGACCCTCTGTATGAAACAAAAGTTTAGAATGAGGGTCTGGTTTTATTATTAGGCTAAGCTCACCCCTGCCTTCAGTCCATCTGAAATAACTCTCTGTTACTGTTTGGGGGGCAGGTTGCCCCCATTTGTTTGTTTTCAGTTTTTGGAGCCTGGGTATTGTAAAAATACCAGGATGTTTTGCGGTCACTCAGGAGAACGATGAGCTAGTGGATCATGAGGGGACATCACTGTTATGTTATAAAAAGTGTTATGTGTTTACAAAAAGCATAACATCACATACTGCACCTTTAAATCTATTATCTGGAGAGAATCAATCCATAGCCCTATTGTTTGACGTTGCCGAGTTCTGTTGGTAGGTATGAGAATGACAGAATTTGGTACAACCTAGACCAAATAGCAAAAAGGCAGCCAACGCTAACTGATGAGGGCAAGGAAACATTGTTTATTTTCCTGTGCTTTTTCAGTTAATATTAGCTGCCAGTTCACAAATTCGGTGTGTGTTGTACCAAATATTGTTCTTATACCTACAGGCAGCCTCAAAGAACAGGGCTGATTTTACTCCCGGTTTTTCCTTCAAGTATTTGTTATACTCACACAGCCTTTCGGCAGTGCCTTACAGCTGGTATCAATCTCCTCCATCCCTCCTCTGACGTTCTGTGTTTCCCCAGGTCCAACTCTTCCAGCACTTCCTCAGACATCAGTAGCATATAAGCCAGTGCTGAGCAGTGCAGAGGCGACAAGCCACTGGAGAGGCCTTTCTGAGATTTCAGATATTTCTGAATTTTTTCATGCACAGAGTGATCATTCATTTCTATTAAGCAGTGGAAGAGGTTGATGCATCTTTCAGGAGACAAATCCTCCCTTGAGAGAAGCTTGATATATTTACATGTTTTCTTTATGCTCTTTGAACTGCTATGGGAGTTGGTCAGCAAGCCTTGTAAAAGGGCCTGATTACACTCCACTGAGATGCCTACAAGGAAGCGGAGGAAAAGGTCCAGGTGTCCATTCTTGCTGTCCAAAGCCTTGTCCACAATTCTGTTCAACATAACATGCAAAGGAAGGGAATCTTTTTTGCCTTTGTGTTTCTTACTCAGGAATGATTCAAGTATGCTCAAATTTCCTGAGATGTAGGAGTGAAAGACAAACACGGCTGCCAGAAACTCTTGGATGCTCAGATGGACAAAGCAGTAGAATTTGTTCTGAGAGAACACACGCTCCTCCCTGAACATCTCAGTGCACATGCCAGAGTACACTGAAGCCTCACTGACATCAATGCCACACTCTCTCAGGTCTTCCTCATAGAACATGAGATTGCCATTTTCCAGGTTCTTGAAAGCCAACTCTGCAAGTTTCAATATGACACTCTTGTGGGATTTGAGGAGAAACTGTCTGTCCGTCTCATTTTCTCCTTGATACTTCTGGTTCTTCCTGGTGGTCTGAATGAGCAAGAAGTGTATGAACATCTCAGTCAGAGTTTTAGGGGCTTCCTTTCCATCATCCTGTCCCAGTGTCTCTTGAAAGACAATAGCTGAGATCCAACAGAAGACTGGTATGTGACACATGATGTAAAGGCTCCTGGCTGCTTTAATGTGTGAGATGATTCTATTGGCTTGACTTTGGTCATCAATCTTCTTTCTGAAGTACTCTTCCTTCTGTGGGTCATTAAACCCTCGTACTTCTGTCACCTGACTGATGCACTGAGAAGGGATCTGACTGGCAGCTGCTGGTCGGGAGGTTATCCAGATGAGAGCAGAGGGAAGCAGAGTTCCCTGAATGAGGCTTGTCATAAGTATATCCATTAATGATGTTTGTGTCACATCAGATAACGTCTGGTTCCCCTGAAAATTCAGTGGAAGTCGACTCTCATCCAGACCATCAAAAATGAACACAATGTGGCAGTCTTTGTATTCACCATCCTGTAGCTCCCTAAGCTCAGGGTGGAAGTCAAGCAGGAGCCTGTGAAGACTATACTGATCGTGTCTGATCAAATTCAGCTCACGGAAAGGAAGCACAAACATGAAATCTATGTCCTGGTTAGCTCTCTCCTCGGCCCAGTCAAGAATGAACTTCTGCACTGAGACAGTTTTTCCAATGCCAGCTATTCCTTTAGTCATGACAGTTCTGATGCGTCTCTGTCCAACCAAGGACTTAAAGATATCATTGCAGTTGATTGCTTCACCTTCCATAGTATGAGGTCTGGATGCTGTCTCTACCTGCCAAACTTCATGTTCCTGATTCAGTCCTTCACTCTCTCCCTCTGTAATGTAGACCTCAGTGTAGATCTTGTTCAAGAGTGTTTGAGTCTCCGACTTTACAATGCCTTCAGATATGCTTTCGAACCTCTTCTTCATACTGGCTTTATGGGCCATTAGTGCTCTCTTCAGTGCATTATCATCTGTTTGGCATTTTTGCAAATGAAAGAGACAAATTTAAAAAAGATATATATATATATATATAATATAATATACTCCTCTATATATATAAAACTGCAAATGTATCAAAATGTGTCAAACAGTCATATCAAATTAAATAGAACAGCACTGCACACAGTACCTTCGTCAGTTGTTTCTAAAATAGTAATACCGATTGGTGTATGTTCACTACCATTCACTGTGTGTCACTAATTGCAGGTTAGCAAAATGCAAAGGAAGAGGTCTATCTACATACCGTATATATTGAAAAATTGTATTGAACTTACATCTCACAATTTAGATAAATGTCTCTGTTCCCCAAAGTCTTGAACTGTCAAACATTTAACTGACATTTAACTGACACTCACCTAGGCTACTTTCAGATTCAGATTTTTTTAATAAGGAAAGTTCCTTTCCTAATGGAATGAGCAGCCTAAAATGAGCAAGTAGTTTGGATTCTCTAAATGCTTAGGAAAGGTGTTTCATGCTTCCTTTCAAACCTCCTTTAGCATAGTGGTTCCTATAAAGCGAAAGGAGGCATGACAAGCCCCACAATTCCTTGCACTATGAAACAGGTTGGCACAGATCAACAGCATCTGCCTTCCTGTAAGTGCAAGTGGATTCAGATTCTCTTAAAATCCCTGTTGTCTTTTCCTAAGTCCTAATGAATTCATTGTTTTATCTTGTCTTGTCCCCATGATGTTTTCCAACAAGATCAAGCTAAAGTGAACAGGCAAGAGAAGAATAGGAAAGACTATCCATAAAGGCCTCAGACTCTCACCAGACCTACCTGTTAGTTTGGCCCTTTTGATTGGAGC
This sequence comes from Tenualosa thibaudeaui, assembly GCA_027481765.1. Taxonomy (NCBI): domain Eukaryota; kingdom Metazoa; phylum Chordata; class Actinopteri; order Clupeiformes; family Clupeidae; genus Tenualosa; species Tenualosa thibaudeaui. Next base: position 733,236 of record JAIFZK010000159.1, read on the forward strand.
ATGACAGGAGTCTGTGTGTGCATATGGATAAACTTGTGCCTTGATTGTATATAGGTTTTGATGAAGTGCCATTTCTCTGTGCTGCTTCAGAGAAGGCTGTGTTTTGACTGTAAGTGGGTATAAATGTGGTTGCATCATGGAATTATCAGGTTTTAGTGGGGGTTGTGTTCTGGGTCTCTTTCTGCACTGGGGACAGCTGTGGTCTCCTGATGGACCAGACTGGCTCCAGTAGCTGCTGATGCACTGCCTGCAGAAACTGTGTCCACAGGAGGTGATGACTGGGTCCCACAGTAGCTGCTCACACACTCCACACTTGGACTGATCCTTGCAGAGATTTATTTTGGAATCTTTCAAAGAATAACTTTAAAAACAATAATGTTAGCACAAAGCATCATTCATCGCATCCTAACATTAGTTACACTGACAGCACTGTGTCTGTTCACAGTCCTATTCTACATGTCAACATGTCACATATGCAGCCCTCTCTCGCTCTCTCTCTCTATCTCTGTCTCTCTCTTACACACACACACACACCCTGTTTAAAGTGAAATGAAATGAAAATGAAATGGGGTAAAATCATTTTAAAATGTGTCTTCAGTATGGTGAACTGCTATTGTGTGGTGTATAGGAACACTGACTCTCCAAAGTCTCTGCTTAGTGCTAAGGATATCTTACTCTATTAAAGCACATAGTAAGGTAAATATTCAAATATTTAATTGTGTGTGTGTGTGTGTGTGTGTCTGTCATCTAAGCCAATAAACGCGTGAACACACACACACACACACACAACATATCTTACTTTGGATGAGTCTGTGGTGGCCCACTGCTGAATTTGGGAGGTTGATCCATGGACCAGTCACTCTTCATAGACACACCACTGGGCACTGGAGACACTGGTCTGTGTGTCTGTAGTCTGGGTAGATAATGAGACAGGATAACACTCTATGGCAGCACACAATTACATTCACACACATATTTTAAGAGGTTAACAATTACAGTGGATCTCTCACCTAAGGTCAGACTGTGGTGGTCTATCACTAAATTTGGGTGGTTGATCCATGGACCAGTCACCTAAGGTCAGACACACCACTGGGCACTGGAGACACTGGTCTGTGTGTCTGTGGTCTGGGTATATAATGAGACAGGATAACACTCTATGGCAGCACACAATTACATTCACACACATATTTTAAGAGGTTAACAATTACAGTGGATCTCTCACCTAAGGTCAGACTGTGGTGGTCTATCACTAAATTTGGGTGGTTGATCCATGGACCAGTCACTCTTCATAGACACACCACTGGGCACTGGAGACACTGGTCTGTGTGTCTGTGGTCTGGGTATATAATGAGACAGGATAACACTCTATGGCAGCACACAATTACATTCACACACATATTTTAAGAGGTTAACAATTACAGTGGATCTCTCACCTAAGGTCAGACTGTGGTGGTCTATCACTAAATTTGGGTGGTTGATCCATGGACCAGTCACTCTTCATAGACACACCACTGGGCGCTGGAGACACTGGTCTGTGTGTCTGTGATCTAGTTACATAAGGAAACAGGAGCTCTTTAGTTAACAAATCACCACAGTGGTCCTAATCATTCCACCTAAAATCTTAGTTCATCTTTAAGATGCAAAGACGCATACACCCACTCTCTCTCTCTCTCTCACACACACACAAACAACATACAGTATCTTACTTTGGATGAAAATGTGGTGGTCCACTGCTGAATTTGGGAGGTTGATCCATGGACCTGTCACTCTTCATAGACACACCACTGGGTGCTTGAGACACTGGTCTGTGTGTCTGTAGTCTGGGTAGATAAGGAGACAGAGTAACAGTATATGCCGACACACACAAACACATACACACACACACACACGTTAAAAGTTTAACTACTGCGGTGGATCTCACACCTTAGATCAGACTGTGGTGGTCTATCTCTGAATTTGGGAGGTTGATCCATGGACCAGTCACTCTTCATAGACACACCACTGGGCACTGGAGACACTGGTCTGTGTGTCTGTGGTCTGGGTATCCAAGGAGACAGGAGTTAACATCTTAAGTTAACAAATGGCCCAGTTGTCACATTTTGCATCCTTGAGAAACACATCTATAAGAGGTCAGCATGTCTCCATGTTCTCTTATTTAAAGGTATTCTACACAAGCCAGGGATTATATTAACTACAGAGATCCCCTCTACAGTTGCCTATTTGTTTTGTAACTTACAGAGCTAGTAAATTACCCTAAAATCTTAGTTTGTCTGTATGATTTACATTTACATTTACATTTAGGCATTTAGCAGACACTTTTATCCAAAGTGACTTACAAAAAAGGATAACATTCAAGCTACGATAACATTCAAGCTACGATGATATGATAGAAAGACACATACTGTCCCTCTCTCTGTGTCCCCCTAACACACCCTCCCTCTCTGTCTCTCACACACACCCTACAGAAGATATCTTACTTTGGATGAGACTGTTGTGGTCCACTACTAAATTTGGGAGGTTGATCCATGGACCAGCCACTCTTCATAGACACGCCACTGGGCACTGGAGACACTGGTCTGTGTGTCTGTGGTCTGGGTATATAAGGAAACAGGAGTTCTTTAGTTAACAAATTGCCCAGTTGTCGCAATTTTGCATACTTGAGAAACAGATCTACAACAGTGAGAGAGGTCAGCATGTTTTAACTACAGAGTGCCCGTCTACAGTCACCTATTTGTTTTGTAACTTACAAAACTAGTAAATTAACCTAAAATCTTAGTTCATCTTCAAGATAGAAAGACACACTGTCTCTCGCTATATATAATCCCCCCCTCTCTCTCACACACACACACAGACACACACACACACACACACACACAACATATCTTACTTTGGATGAGTCTGTGGTGGCCCACTGCTGAATTTGGGAGGTTGATCCATGGAACAGTCACTCTTCATAGACACACCACTGGGCGCTGGAGACACTGGTCTGTGTGTCTGTGGTCTGGGTATACAAGGAGACAGGAGTTAACGTCTTAAGTTAACAAATGGCCCAGTTGTCACAATTTTGCATCCTTGAGAAACACATCTATGAGAGGTCAGCATGTCTCCATGTTCTCTTACTTAAAGGTATTCTACACAAGCCAGGGATTATATTAACTACAGAGATCCTCTACAGTCGCCTATTTGTTTTGTAACTTACAGAGCTAGTAAATTACCCTAAAATCTTAGCTCGTCTTTACGACAGAAAGACTCTGTCTTTCTTTCTCTCTGTCTGTCTCTGTCGCACACACACACGACATAGGATATCTTACTTTAGATCTGACTGTAGTGGTCCACTGCTGAATTTGGGAAGTTGATCCATTGACCAGTCACTCTTCATAGACATACAACTGGGCACTGGAGACACTGGCCTGTGCGTCTGTGGTCTGAGTACACAATGAGACAGAATAACATTATATGGTAGCACACAATTACACTCAGACACATACTTTAATAGGTTAACAATTACAGTGGATCTCTCACCTAGGGTCGCACTGTGGTGGTCCGTCTCCAAGTTTGGGAGGTTGATCCATGGACCAGTCAGTCTTCATAGACATAGCTGACAGGTAACTTTAACTTTATAATAGTTTGCATGAGTCATGTTGATGTAAATAAAAGTAATTCACACATTTTGAGGATTGGGGATGAGAAAATAAAACCAAAAGGAACAAACAGATCAAAACCCACCCAAAACCAACTGTGGAATTCCAAAATATAGCCAGTCTTCCACAAGTGTCCAATCCCAATATTATTCATTTATTTCATTTAATATTTAATTCATTTATTAGTTTAATAATCTTATTCCGCTTGACATCATTGTACTAAAAGGCTGTATCTTATTAGGCCTGCGTGGTCTATATGTGTTTTAAGTATTTTTTCTTTCTTTTTTAATGCTCGGAGTCTGTTTTCAAGGGACACTTTCCTGATTTTTCCTTGGGAATTGGGGACATTCCTATATCTACAGTCAATATCATTAAAATAAAAAGGTTTTAGCTTCAGAAATTGGAAACAAAGTCTTGTGTTTTACGGGGGATAGACCACAGTGATCAAATTTGTCAGGTACAGTGGCTTCAACTATGTTAATGTTAAATTAAGGTACTAAATTAACAATCACAAGAAGTCCATATTAGTTGCTAATTATGCCTATTAGTAGTTTCATCTGAGATCTTGCATCAAATTCAAAGCACTGATGTTGGCCTACAGGATGATTGATTATTCTGCTCTCATCTACCTGAATACTCTCTTTAAGCACTGTTAGCCGCCGACCACTTTGCTCCTCCAAGGAACGTTATCTAGCACAGCCAGCACCTTGCAAAGGTCAATCCAGACTATTCTCATGTGTTGTTCCACGCTGGTGGAATGACCTTCCAAGTGATGCCAGATCAACAGATACCCTCTCCACCTTCAAGAAATTCTTGAAGACCCAGCTCTTGCGAAACACTTTGAATTTAAAATACTGCAAATTTTCTGTTAACAACATGCACTCTTTGTTAGTTTTTCATTGTGCTGTAGCTTCAATGTTATCCTCTTTTGTAAGTCACTTTGAATAAAAGCATCTGCTAAATGCATAAATGTAAAATGTAAAAGTAATTGTCTATTATCAATTATCAGCTAACAAATATGCAAATTGCTTTGTCTCTTCATAGCCCATTTTTTAAATTATCTGCAAAGTTTACTATAGATTAATATGGCTAAACCATATTAATCTCCAAAATAGGCTGTTGGCTATTCATGCAAACCAAAGGTTTACCTCCAAAGCTGCAATTTTTTAATTGCATTTTAAATCTTTGAAATTCTGGGGTTCTTCCATAGACCTCGAAGTTGCAGAGTGCCCCTTAGTTTGACAAACTGGCTCATCATGAAACATTTTGTCTTTAGTAGGCCTAGTAGTCACTTGTCTCCCTCATTAGACATTGTATTTAGCAGTAGACTGATAAAATGTTTTATAATATGTGAGACATGGAATGAATAGAAGTAGAAATGCAATGAAGATGGTGTCGCTTAAATGAAAGATACAAGAAGCACATATTTCCTCTCCATTCAGGTCTAGGCAAATCTGGGAACGCCCACAACACCTATGTGAGTGTTGGGGAAAACACTGGTTTGGTCACTTCTGAGAGACTCAGTTGTTTATCCAATTATAAATAGCATGAGGACAATCATGGTCGGTTTCAGTGTATAGTGTTCTCCATTCATAGCTGAGTCATGGACATATTCTGCCAAATTAATACAGAGTAATTACAGGGACATAAATCAGCATTTGTTATGTATTTGCCATGTGTTTACTGATAAAGCCAACCTGTGTGAGATGCAGTGCCGTGCATGAACTATTGAACAAGTTCAGATTTTTTTTTTTAGCTCAGACTATGGGCTACAAGAAATATCCATAACAGTAGTGATGGGCAGCTGATTACAGGGCTGCCAACTATTTCAAAACATCCCTTAGAGTAAGATTTTTTTTTTCAGTAACCCTGTTTATGCAGAGAAGATTAACCAGACCCATCAGACCAAAGACTACTCTGACAGTGATGCAGATGAGAAGTTGGGGTACTCTGACACTGATGCAGATGAGAAGCTAGGTTACTTTGACACTGACGCAGATGAGAAGCTAGGCTACTCTGACACTGATGCAGGCAGTTGCTGCTGGAGTCTAAGGTGTCTGAGGGTGAGAAAGAGAACGAGGACAAAAAAAAAAAAAAACAGATAAGCAGGGAAAAGGGGGAAAGGACCGTCTAACTATAACTCTTCTGAGGTTAGTTTCCAATCACACATCAGTCACATGGTGTTGTAACCCACATGCAATGAACAGTGCAATTGGTTCTGCTTTCATGCTGATGAAAAGAATCAACATGTGACTTTTTTTCTCTTACTGGAACATGGAGGGAAACCCATTGCTTACTTTTCAGTGAAGCCTGACCCTAGCAGCAAGCTCACCTCTCTGCCCTTCAGGCTTAAGCAACTACAAAAGAAAGCTGTTTTAGCATCTGGGGTATTGTGGCTAAGTGTACTCACCCCTTTGCTTGTAAGTATCCCAAGCTGTCACTCATCCCTCTTGAACAGTGTACTTCTTATTTATCCACGACTCGACAACTTCCTAAACCATATTACTAAACATGCCCAACATTACGGTCAGGTGTCATTCTTAATGCTGCTAAAGTGAGCCACATGATTTTGGAGCTAAACTTAATTATGTTTGTTGTCTCAGAGTTGATCTCACAGACATAACGTGTTCCCTTTGCAGACCAGGAACTGTTTGTTGATGGCTCCGCCTCAAGGGATCCAGCCACAGGAAAGAATCCAGTAGGGCAAGCTGTTGTCACAGCTCATGTCACACTGAAAACTGGTCCTCTGCCTCAGGCAGCAGACTTTGTGGCATTCACAGAAGCTTTAGGCAAATGAAAACATGTGTAACTTGAAAGGCATCTTTAAAAAAAAATAAAAAAATAAAAAATATATATATATATATTCCACAGAAAAGACCAAGCTACATGATCTTCACAATTCACCTGATCTTTATATAACATATTTATCAACATTAAACATATTTAGCAATACTTATTACCAGTACATTAGTACGATTTCAGATAAACATTTCAGAATTTAATAAATAGTTTTTTTAAAGCTGAAAGTGATTGACATTTAGTAGTTCAGGCCACTTGATTGTCAAATTGTGGCACCATCACTCCAGTATGCCATGAAAGACTATCACAAGAAAACTTGTCAACAGTTAGCATAACCGAGAACCAAAAGAAAACGGTGATTTGCTAAATACTTTTTAACAAACCACTATAAATTATATTTTCCATGAAATACAACATGGGTGTACAACCATCCTGCTGCCACTGGTGCTCCTGCAGGAAAAGGAGGTCATGTGATCTGATACAGGGACACTGAAGAGTTAGCGTCCCAGAGCCAAAACCCAGGATAGAGGGGCTCAGTGAATGTGGAGTGGAACGTGTGCAGGTGTGTGAGTGTGTCAGAGGAGACGCTGTAGAAGGACAGAGTGCCTGCTGGCCAGTCCAGATACACTCCTACTCTGCTGGAGCTGGGGGAGGGGGCAGGTATGGCAGTTCTCTTGTAATTGTGCCAGACAGAGTAATGGTCTTCATAGCAACTTAGACTCCAGGACTTCTCATTGGCTCCAAATGCTTTATTGTTACAGTTGGCTTTCTTTCCTTTCCTCCCCTTTCCTTCCTTCCTCTGGATGCTTTTATATGCCACTGATATCTCATTCCCACCACTCCACTCAATCTCCCAGTAGCAGCATCCAGACAGACCCTCACCTGCACACAGTATCTGGGAGTGATCACAAAATCTCTCTGGGTGGTTAGGATACGGCTGCTCCTCACTCACAAGTCTCACTTTTCTGTTCCCCTCAGAGAGAGAGAGGAATCGGTTTGCTGTGTTTGGGTCTAGTGTGAGCTCACAAGGGTTGAAAAAGATATGGTAAACATCATTTATATAGCACACAACAGGGTTGAAAAGATATGGTAAACGGACTGCATTTATATAGCGCTTTTCAACTGGTACAAGCACTCAAAGCACTTTACAGTGTATGCCTCACATTCACCCATTCACCCATTCACCCACATGCATTCACACACTGGTGGCGGAGGCTGCCATGCAAGGTGGCAGGTGTTAGGAACAGATTCATGCACCTGCATGTTTGGTTAATTTAGGTCTGGATCAGGATCCTGGATCGGATTGCCTCACCTTTTGTATGCCTAACATTGAAGTTCATGTTTTTAGCATTATCAAATACACACACACATACACCTCCTATGTAACAGGCTTTTTACTCACTCACATTTTCTCAGTCCTGGTTTAATCCTGAACTCTCCTCCATGGTCATACCTTAAAAAAAGGAGAGTGCAAAATATTGATGTACCACTAAACTGTTTTCTTACCATGTGATTTGTTTTGTTACAGAACATATGTTCTGTAATCAAGCAATTAATCAAATAAATCGAGCAAAACTAATGAATAAATTCAAACTAAAACAAACAAAAAAAGAAAAGAGAAAATCAGCATATACATTTCATTGAATATATACTGACATATTTGCTGGTCTTGTGTTGTGAGGTTGTTCTAAATAAAGTCAAATGAACTGTGCATAGTCCCCATCCCCATGTGTGTTTTTACCTGAAAGTCTGTAGTTTACAGTTGGAATCATTCAGTCTGTCTGTGAGCTCTTTGACACCTGAGTCTCCAGGGTGATTGTAGCTCAGATCCAGCTCTTTCAGGTAGGAGGGGTTTGAATTGAGGGCAGAAGCCAAGAAAGAGCAGCCTTTATGTGTGATCAGACAACCAGAAAGCCTGAAACAAGAGAGAATCTTTTCTAAGAGAATAGGCAACATAAACTTAATGGACAGGGTAAAGAAGATGCTATGAAAATGAAAATGCTATGAGCATGAAAATGCTACAAACACACACAACCGATCCCACACACCCAAACCTTAAAATCTGCAGTTTACAGTTGGAGCTACTTAGTCCTTCAGAGAGAAGCTGAACTCCAGAATCCTTCAAGTCATTGTGACTCAGGTCCAGTTCTGTCAGAGAGACTAAGGACTGCAGAGCAGAGGATACAGCCTTACAGGATTCCTCAGATAGCTTACAGTTAGCAAGTCTGTACAGAGTTAAAGATTAAGAGGAGATACGAATTCACATAAGCAGGTAAAATAATAACCATAAAAAAAAAAAATGCACAAACATATGCTACCATGACATACTTTGGAATTACCCATGTTAACATGTTTTCAAATATCTAACACGAGTAAAAAAAATTTTTATGATCAGCACATGTTAAATGCAAAAAAATGAAGCTCCTCCCCAGACCCACATAACTACACATACAGTAATGTATGACTTCTCAGGGGCAAATTAACTTTTATAAACCTTTATGGCCAATGTTAAACAGCCTTTAAAAATATTACTGACCTCAGTTTCTCCAGTTGGCAGTTTGGGTTTCTAAGAGCAGAGAGCAGCTTCTCTTCTGATGTTAGCAGATCACAGCCACTCATGTCCAACTCACTCAGCTGAGAAATATATGACTGCAAAACTGAGGCCACAACCTCACAGGAGCTGGGTTTGAGTCTACAGCTGATGAGTCTGTAATAAAAGAGAAGAAGTTCAACCGGTAAGCATTTCAGATATGCCAGAAAAAAGGCAGTTTATTAGGTCATACGAAGGAAAAATACAGACCTCACTTTACAGTCTTGATTGAGTGGTTGATAGAGTGGTTGATAGAGCAGTTCTCTTCCACAGTCCTGAAGCTCACTGTCACTGATGTCCAGCTCTCTTAGGCAGGGGTTTGCCCACTGGAGAGTCAAGGCCAAAAGTCTTCTTGTCACTTTACAGCTAACAAAACTATAAAGAAACAAATGCCATACAATATAGTCACAAAGAGAAATCAGAAAGTGTTGCTCTACAATCCATGTGTTGTGTACCACTCAAGACAAAAGTTTCAGCTAAATTATTCAGCTAGAATATTTTGATAAGGCTTACATTGGAACTGTGTCACTCAGAGTATTACTGACCTCAGTTTCTCCAGTTGGCAGTTTGCGTTTCTAAGAGCAGAGAGCAGCTTCTCTTCTGATGTTTTCAGATCACTGCCACTCATGTCCAACTCACTCAGTTGAGAAATATATGACTGCAAAACTGAGGCCACAATCTCACAGGAGCTGGGACTGAGTCTACAGCTGATGAGTCTACAGTGAGAGCGGAAAACACTAATGACATTTCTTATTTAAAAAGCCAAAATAATTATGTGGACTGTTTTAGATCACAGCACAGAGAGCAAAAATACAGACCTCACTTTACAGTGTTGATTAAGTGGTTGATGGAGCAGTTCTCCTCCACAGTCCTGAAGCTCACTGTCACTGATGTCCAGCTCTCTTAGGTGTGGGTTTGCAAACTGAAGAGTCAAGGTCAAAAACCTTCCACTCACTTTACAGCCAACAAGACTGTAAAAATCATACAAAAGAGAATTACAAATAAGGAAATCAAAGAGTGAAAAGTGAAATTCTGTGAAATATATAAATGTAACTGTCTGGTTGGAACACAACATTTGGCTGTCACCTTAGTTTTTCCAGTTTACAGTGTGGACTCTGCAGTACAGAGAGCAGCTTTTCTCCTGACTTCTGTAGATCATTATGACGCAGGTCCAGATCTCTCAAAGGGGAGTTTATTGAGTGCAGAACTGAAGCCACAACCTCCCAGGACTTTTCTGTTAAATCACAGCCAGCAAGTCTATCAGAGAGAAGAAAGCGAGATATATTTTTTTTCCCAGTGTCTTTAAAGAGATTGTCCAGAGAAAATCGATCCCTAGCCCCTTTATACAAGGTCATCAAGTGCTGTTGGTAGGTAGAAGAACAAGAAAATTTGATACAACACAGACTGTTGGGTTGATTTAACTGGGACCTTTCCTTTAAAGAAGCACGTGAATAATTCAGATGCAAAACCCTATAAGTCCATTTGCAATGAATTTACAGAAATATGATTTTGATAAACTTTATTATCAGTCCACCTACACTTGGATTGTTTGGTTTTACTTCGTAATAATATTTAAGTTGCAGTTTGATAGAGATTACTTGGAAATTATTATTAAAACATCTTTTGCATATCTCTGGAAATGGACTTAAAGGGTTTTGCATCTGATATCTTCATGTGTCCACACTACACTGAACTGGTGTCTAATGTCAAACCCTGTAAGTGCATATTTGTAGGTGAAAATATACAGTATGGCCACGAAATAGCAACAGAATACAAAGAATAAACTTAAGCTTTGTGTTGCTGAGATATCTACTGAAATCAAATTGCAGAACAACAATAACTGTATAGGGCAGGTCATTACATACAATGTACATTAAGTGAAAGGAAGAGCTACATTGAAGATAATGTGACGGCAAATGAATTGCATGCAAACACCACATAGCATCTTTAATGCATAGACATAACTCACACAGCCTTTCTACAGCATCTCACAGCAGGCACCAGTCTCCTCCGTCCCTCCTCTGATGTTTTGTATTTCCTTAAATCCAACTCATCCAGCACCTCATCAGATATTAGAAGCATGTAGGTCAGTGCTGAGCAGTGAGCCAGTGTGAGATGTTTCACAGCACCTTTTTCTGACTTTTGGAAAGCCTGGATTTCATCATAAACAGAGGAGTTGTGCATTTCCAAAAGACAGTGAAACAAATTGATGTATCTCTCAGGGGAGATATTTGGCCTCTGCATCACCTTCAGATTCTTGATTGTTTTCTTCACACTCTCTGGACTGCTGTGTGTGTGCGTCAGCAAGCCAAGCAAAAGTCGCTGATTTGATTCCAGGGAAATACCGTGAAGGAAGCGAAGAAACAAATCAAGGTGTCCATTCTTGCTTTCCAAAGCTTTGTTCACAGAAATCTTCAAAAGCTCATCTAGACTTAAAGATTTTAGTGACTTCATTTCTCTTGACTTAAACTTTCGACCAAGAAATGATTCCATGATTTCCATGTTCTTACTTAAATAGGAGGCAAACACATGCAGTGCAGCAAGAAACTCCTGAATGCTCAGATGGACAAAGCAGTAAACCTTCTTGTGTTGAAACACACATTCTTCCCTGAAGATCTCAGTGCACATGCCAGAGTACACTGAAGCTTCACTGACATCAATGCCACACTCTCTCAGGTCTTCCTCATAGAACATGAGTTTGCCATTCTCCAGATGTTTGAAAGCCAGCTCTGCCAGTTTCAATATGACTTCCTTATGTGATTCCAGGAGCCTCTGTCTATCTGTCTCACTTTGTTGCTGATACTTCTTATTTCTCCTGGTGGTCTGGATGAGCAGCAAGTGAATGAACATTTCAGTCAGCGTTTTGGGGGCTTCCCTCCCATCATCCTGCCCCAGTTTCGGCTGAAGTACAGTGGCTGATATCCAACAGAAGACTGGCATACGACACATGATGTGGAGACTCTGGGATGCCTTAATGTGTGAGATGATTCTTTTGGCTTGACTTTGGTCATCAATCCTCTTCCTGAAGTACTCTTCCTTCTGTGAGTCATTAAATCCTCGTACTTCTGTCACCTGACTGATGAACTGAGAAGGGATCTGACTGGCTGCTGCTGGTCGGGAGGTTATCCAGATGAGAGCAGAGGGAAGCAGAGTTCCCTGAATGAGGTTTGTCATCAGCACATCCACTGAGGATGTTTGTGTCACATCAGACAACTTTTGGTTCTTTTTGAACTTTAGTGGAAGTCGACTTTCATCCAGACCATCAAAGATGAACACAATGCGGCAGTCTTTGTATTCACCATCCTGTAGCTTCCTAAGCTCAGGGTGGAAGTGAAGCAGGAGCTTGTGTAGACTGTACTGATCATGTCTGATCAGATTCAGCTCACGGAAAGGAAGCACAAACATGAAATTTACATCCTTGTTAGCTCTCTCCTCTGCCCAGTCAAGGATGAACTTCTGCACTGAGACAGTTTTTCCAATGCCAGCAATTCCTTTGGTCATGACGGTTCTGATGTGTCTCTGGTGTCCAGGTGGAGACTTAAACAAATCATTGAAGTTGAATTTTGTGTCTTCTGTCATTAGTGGCCTGAATGCTGACTCTACTTGCCAAACCTCATGTTCCTTATTCACCCCTTCACTCTCTCCCTCTGTGATGCAAAGCTCTGTATAGATCTTGTTCAAGAGTGTTTCAGTGTCGGATCTTATGCTCTCAAACTTCCTCCTCATAGTGGCTTTATGCATCTTCTGTACTCTGGTCAAGACATGGTCTGTGTGTCCATTAAGTGAATAATAAAAAAGATTAGCATAATTCATATTAATACATAGTCATCAAAAGTAACATTTGAAATTATTTTTTTATTATTATTATTATTTTTTATTTTGAAATAAATATTGAGGCCTATACGGTCATATAGAGGCTAATTACAGGCATACCAATGTTGCTAGAAAATTTCAGCCAATCCTGCACACAGACAGACAGACAAACACCGGTGAAAAGATAACCTCCTTGGCAGAGGTAAAAGGTAAAGGTAAACATTTTTTACACTATGCAAACAGAATTCCTAATGCCTGGCTCAGACAGGGCCCACTGCAAGTTTTCAACAACCAATCACTGTACACCATGCATGCCATGATTGATTGCTGTTTACACTGCATGCAATTTGACAGGTTTGTCATGCAGAAATATGCTGTGCTGAATGCTGTGTAAACAGCATATTATTCAACGCAACACACTGGGACCACAATGCAGAAATTCAGAAAAGTATTTCATAAGCCCATGTAAAGTGAATGGAAAGCCACTAGTCTACAGGGATTCTTCAGCTAGGAATGAATGCTAGACAAGACTCACCTGTTAGTCTGGCCCTCTTGACTGGAACATGTTCAGTGAGGAGTTGTTTGCTGCCTTCCACACCATCATCCAAAGGATTTTGTAGGGAAATTTGTGCCACAGGTCTGTGTGTATTCATGTCTGTTTGTGCATATGGAGAAACTTGTATGTTGGCTGTAGGTGAATAGAACAGTTTTTGGTGGCATACATACACCATGGTTTTGTAGTGCTTGTGTTCTGGGTCTCCTTCTACACTAGGGACAGTGGTACTCTTCTGAAGGACCATGTATATCACACATATACTCTCTCTCTCTCTCTCTCTCTCTCTCTCTCTCTCTCACACACACACACACACACACACACAATTAAATTTTTTTTTCAATGATTTCAGTTTTAGACAGGTGATTTCCTCCAGTGTTTCCTCCAATGATTCCTGTAGACTTAGGCTAAGGAAGCCCATGCATCCATGCATTAGGCTAGCATTTTATGAGATCCTGCCTCATTTAAATATTTAACTCTAAAATGTGTGAAAACTTGTATAAAATCTTTAAGTGACCAATTAGTAGCGTTACATTAGCTACATTGATTCAGCCAATACGTGGCTTGGGGTCTAGGCCTGTATATGCTTATTAGCTCTCTAAATTCAGTTTAATAACCATAATTCAGAATCAGCACCCCAATACAAGTTCACAGCAAAAGTTGTCCCAGCTTTAGTAACAGAATTGACTACACTGTATCACTACCTTGTTATGCAACACCATTAACCCAAGTAGTAGTGTGTAGGGTGACCACCTGCCAGACTCAGAAAAGCAGGACACTTGTGTCTAAAAGTGAGGACAATGGGTCAAAATGTAATCTTTCAATTAACTGCCTTCTTGATATCTTATAGTTGCCATGATAACTTTCAGTCAGGATTTTGTGCCAATCACAGCACTGAAATAGCATTGATTACAGTTATAAATGACATACGTCTTATACTGATGCAGGCAAAATATCTGTCCTGGTGCTATTGTACCTTAATGCAGCTTTGGACACAGTTGATCACAACATACTGCTACATCGACACTGTGTTGGGTTCACTGCTATAGATATAAATTGGTTAAAATCCTATTTACAAGACAGAAGTTTCTTTGTTGCCATGGGAAATTGTACCTCAACATCAATGCCCTTCACCTGTGATGTCCCCCAGGGGTCAATCCTTGGACCATTACTATTCCACCTTTATATGCTCCCACTTGGACAAATTATCAAGAACAACTAAAACTCCTATCATTGTTATGCTGATGACATCCACGTTTACTTTGCTCTGTCACCTAATGATTAAGCCCCCCTTGAATGTCTATCAGTTTATTGACCAAATCAATAAGTGAATGTTACACACTATTCTTGACACAAATGGGATTAAAAAACAAAATATACTGTTAAAAATGTTGATTGACTGCAAAGTAAACTTGACAGTCACATGAAATCAACCACTAAGTCAGCATTTTATCACCTAAACAACATTCCCAAACTAAAAGAACTTACGAAAAAAATTTTGGGAAAACTAATCTATGCATTTATTTCCAGTAAGGTTGACTACTGCAGTGACCTTTTCACTGGCCTGCCCTAAAAGACTATTTAAAACCTGTTGTTAGAACAAAATGTGGTGAAGCAGCCTGTGGCAGCTATGCACTTGCTATGGAACCAACTCCCAGAGGAGATCAAAAAGGCTCCTACTGTTGGCAGTTTCAAATCTAGACAAAAAACTAAGCTGTTCTCAGATGCTAACTGCTGTATTTCTATTTCAGCTTTAATCCTTTATTACTTCATTTTATGAAGTAATTCACTTCATCTTCACTTCATCTTCAATTATCTTCATTTTATTACTTTATTCACTAATCTTTCACTTTCACTAATCACCCATGTTTATTTTCTACCACTTTCATTTTTCATTTTATGTCATTTTATTTTCTCTTCACTATTTTTTAGGCTTGGGGATTTGGTCCGGGACGTGGGTTTGTGCTCTGTTCTTTTCTGGTGGTTCTAAGTGAAACGGGGTGTCAGTTTGTTGGATAAAGTGGACTCAGTGACATAAAATAGCTGGTTGTGGTTGCTCTGGAATTAACACAAGGCTTAGTTGTTCCAGAGATTGTTTTGTGTTTAGTTGTTCTAACATTAAAACCCATAACTGCACTACTTACAGTGAGAAGACCAAGCTGTTACGCCGATTGCTTCCACTGACTGGGTCAGTGAAGTTTGACTCGGAATCAGCTCTTGGGTGTTAAACACATGTGGATTTGGTCCGACAAAGGTTTGAGCTATGTTCTTTACGGTGGAAAGTTGTTTCATCGGTGGTCTACAGCAACCTGATTATGTTTTTATATTTCCTTTCATTCACTTTTTTGGTTTTCTTCTTTTCTCAATCAATGTACATAATTTTATTTATTCTATTATTCACTGCATTATTCTTTTCCTTTATCTTTGGGTGGTGGTAACGTAGCGGAACCTGGCTAGCATGCTAGTAGTCTGGAAATTGTGGGTTTGAATTGTTGGCCCTGATGTGTCTGATAGTTGACAAATGTAAGTTGCTTTGGATAAAAATGCATAAATGTAAATGTAAATCTTTGTAAAGCACATTGAACTGCATCTGTACATGAAATTCTCTGTATAAATAAACTTGACTTTGTAATAGCGACCATTACAAAACATACAGCTTGCAACATACAGTGTTGGACTGCAGTTTTCAAAGCGTAAAATTGCTGTTTAGGAGGAAAACAATGCAGTTTGCATGAAAGCCATCAGTCTATTTTGGAGATGAGTATTGTTTAGCTGACAACTAATATAATGCACTTTGCAGAAATGCAAAAAATGTGTAGGCTATGAGTAGTGTAGGCTACCTCCAAGAATTGGAGAAGTTTGCAATTTGGTTTCGTTTTTGTGGGTTGCTAAACAACCACTGATTCAATCGTTTTTTGTTGATGTTGCAATCCATTAATAACAAACTAAATAGTATATGCCAGGGGTATTCAAATGCAAGTCTACAGGGCCCACACATCAAAGTTTCTCTGATTTTGAGGGTCCGCACAGATCAATTGTTTAAATTACACAAATGTAACATAATTACATTCATTTTTGTGTTGTTTTTCTGAAATGTCTTCAGTTTTATGGATGTCTAATAGGTGCAGCCCCATTGCAAAATCTACATCAGACTTGTCTTGACCTTGTACAACTTAAAACCGCATGCATAGTCTGCAATTGCCTACAACACCTAGACAGCCTAGACAAAAATATGAACGTTTACGGTGTTTTTAGTGCATGCTATACGTTTGTTACCGTGGGTGTAAATTTCCTTTTTTCAGGCTATCCTGTTGCCTATTTGTACCCGGGGTGCACCTTTCAGTGATTCTTTCACGCTTCCGCACTGCCCCCTAGAAAGCAGACTCCGAGCATTAAAAAACAATTCATCCGTGGTGTCCGCAACTTTTTAGTGCGTGCGTCTGCGCCGGCAGATGTTTACTATTGCGATTGGAATGCAGGAATGCAGTGATCGCGGAGAACGCATTGCTTTCAATACTGCTGCTTATTAGCATGGTTTGCTATTGCGCGAAACAAGCGTCAAAATTACGGACAAACGCCTAAAAAGAGGGACACTATTTCTTGGTCCGGACAGAGTGCTGGAAAACCGGACTGTCCGTGCTGTACGTTAGCTGTATGTTAAGGAAGCCAATGTGCTGACGATTTGACAAAGTTGTCAGTTGGCATAAGCAACATGGTGTACTGTACTCTAAAAACTCGCTTTTCGAGAGTTTCAAATACCATGGAAAGTGTCAATAACACGAATTAACCCGTAGGATATGTATAGACCTACGGCGTAAAGTTACAGTACATATGGAAATGTAGCTTCCACTTACCAACACGATGGACTTATGTGGCTGACGTTACATATCAATTATGTCGCTTCCGTTTTCACCTGTGCGCACGAACCATTGCATGACCCCAGTGCGCACACGTGATAGGCTCTGCGAAAAACAAAATCCTACTTCCATCTAACGGTGAAAGAATGATACGCCTTAGTCAGTTAGACCTGCGGCCTGAAGCGACAGTTGCTTTTGATGGCAGCCTGAACTTAAGGTGCCAACTTCTCAATGCAATATGATTTCCTAACTGACAATATGTCTGGGCCAATGCAGAAAGTGCATTACTGTGACTGCTTATGACTCTGTCATTGTTGCCCTTCTTACTACCAGTGTCCCTACTAAGGTAGGCCTTTAATTTGAAATCTGAAAAAAATCGGATTAAATAGTCACATACACCTACTTGTAGACAATACGTTTATCTGAATCTGCTTATTATTCACACCTCAGAGATACTCAATTCAGACTCTGGATATCTTAGATAGGCATTACTATATTATCACTGTTTTGGTAAATATTGACCAAGCTCTTTTACTATGTAAAAATAAATCAAGTAAAAACAACTCATATTTAGATCCACTGACATATTTGATCGTTTATAGATCCACTGATATATTTGATTGCGTTTTGGCGCGTGCCTTCTTCTAAATTTATAAATGCAGTCATGAGTATACTGTATGTCCAATCGTATGTATGTACTGTATGTATGAATATGCATGTAGGTTTGTATATATATGTGTATATATATGTGTATGTGTATATATATATATATATATATGTATATATATTGGTGAAGTCATGGATTGTTTGGATTATGAATGGACCAGACAATGTCATTGGTTGATGTTAATGGGCTGTGATTAATGGGTGTGGGTATTTAAGATTGGCTACACTGTTGTCATTTGCACACTGAAGAAGGCACGCGCCGAAACGTGTCAATAAAAGTAAAATGTGCATAGTGCGGCCTCCTTTGCTTTCTTTTGAAAACATTCTTACAGCTAATATGTAAAACACAAGTAAATGTGAAAACAGGAGTTCAGAATACATACTTTTTAATTCACACAGATGCTAACAAGATGCAAACAAGGATTGACCCAAGTGCTAAGCTGCTCAACACATTGATTATCTGATCCTGAGTGAAGTAATGATTTTGAAAAGAATTGTGAATTCAGAGGCAACACAAAACAATATATCAGCTCATAAGTGGTTGAAATTTCATGAGAATGCTGAAATTTGCAATCAACAAAGTTACATCTCAGCCAAGTGCAAAGTACAAATATCTCGGGAGAAAGAATTGTTCCATAACAATGCAGATCTGTGCAGGTCCATCCAGACATGTACCAGTTTACACAATGGTCAAAAACAGCTACCCATAGTTTAGAGATCAAAAGGTCTAATCATATCCTTCCCTGCTGTCTGGGATTCAGCTTTTAGAGAATTAATTTGGGAGAAACCTGGGTCAATTCTCTGCCAAATTTGATAAAACTGCATATGGGCCCATTCCTTTTTTTTGTAAGACATCAACCAATGCACAATTCTGTTCACGCCTTCCGGTTTGACTTTGCACTTTCATCTTCTCATCAGCTGACAAAATATCCAGTTGCTCCAATTTGTGAAGAATACTCTGAGCACCCCCTTTCATATCAAGACCATAGATGTATTCTTTGTTCTTGTGAAAAAATGTTGAACCTACAGGATAAGCAGATGATGACAGTTCACATCACAGTATAAACACACAGTAAATTATATATGATGAGAATCAATTCCATTAAGCCTAAGATAAGTTTTGAAAACTGAAAACAAATTGCTAAATCTTTAAAACAAGGTTTACACAAACCCTGATGCCCTAATGTCAGCTTCAGACAGGGGTCAATATTATAACTGACACAACAAAGAGAATTCTTATATTGAGTCCTGAGTAGAGGTCAACTGATATACCAGTATTGTTTTTTTTGTTGTTGTTTTTTCTTTCCGGCCAAGGCCAATACCGATAATTAGGAGTCAGGGTCAGACAACGTGCTGCTGATTTTTGGGTCTATGTATATTTAGGGCCAATATCTAGACATTTCTACCCTATTTTCATGTTAAAATGTCACATTAATAATAAAAAATACTTTCAAGGACCCGTCTACTTCAATTCTTTCACATTCACAAACTAAAAGATTTCAAGGACCCATGAGAAGCTTGTTAAAAACAATACTAGATGTACTAGATCTTACCTTCATTCCAGTACTCTGTTAATTTATCACTGGCATGTTTTTCCTCCAGTCTTTTCTCAATTTCTTTAGTTTTTTCTGTGAAGTCATTCAAAAAATGTTACTGATAGTGGCTACATTCACTTGATTTGGTTGTAGTTAGTTTAGTTAGTATGGACCTTTTAGTTATTGACTGCATTTACATGCTATTATTGGGATATTAAGTATCCTGGCTTTGTGTTTGCACATGTACACACCTTTTCCCAAATTCAGTCTCCTAAAGAAGACCTAATCCCAGTTTTTGAGAAATTGGGATATGCTAGGTGATGTAGGCTATTCCCAAAAAACTGGAACACTGTAGTAGGCCACTGCGAAAGATACCATCGTTGGCAAGCTGAGGGATTATTACGAGCACACTGGTGATGGTGCGCAGCCCTTGTTTTTACACATTCATCTCAGCCATCTCATCTACTGTTGAACAGCCATTGGCTGTTGTAGCGTACGTGTACTGTAGGGTAACAGATGTTCATGTCTGTCCGTGTAGGGTGACAGACGGTCAAACTCTGTAATTGCCTATGTTGTGGATGGGCCAACTGAGGTGCACGGAGGGGCTGTCGCATGCCATCTACAAAAGAGTCTGGTGCACGACCTTGCAACGTGACCTAAAAATCCGTTGCGCATCATTTTGACATCACAAAAGCAAGTGTAAATCACCCTTAAGGCACCCTTCCCGGCATTTTTCCACAACAACATTTATTACAGGTAGAAGTACGGTGTGCTTGTTGTACTTTGAAAGTTTTGTTTTTTTTTGTTTGTTTTTTTGTTTGTATTTGTCCAATATCCACCGTCATTTTGAGACGGCACAAAATGATAATTCAATCAAATCTACATTCAGAAATGAAGGCTTTGAACCAGTTCACGAAACAAAAACGAACCAAATGATAGACATTTTGCTAGGAACCTTTTTGAAATGTAGGCTATTTTTGTCCATTCAATTAGTACGTTTTCTGCTTTTCTGCATTAATTTGTAAGACAGCGAGACCATCATAGGCCTACTAAAGAGCAGGGTACCCAATTCCTGAGGGTTAGACATGAGAGAAGCATTATTAAAACTCAGTGAGAATGTTGTTAGTTTTGTTACTTGGCTATAACAAAAATCCATATTTGCACAAACCCAAAATGAGTGATTGTGCTTCCCGTTATGCAAGTCAGCCTGTAGTGAGCATTTTCATGTATGAATTGTATTCATTTCCCTGCTGAAAACAACTTGACCAGCTTATGATAGTTTGTTGGTTGAAGCTATGTTTTCATGAAAGTTTTGCTGTTTTGGCTGGTTGACCCAGCTTATGATGGTTGAAGCTGTGGTTTTGCGAGAGTTATGCCGTTTAGCTGGTTAACCCACCTTATGATGGTGGAATTACAATGGTTTCGTTGGTCAAACCAGCTTAGGCTGGTTATTTTAGCTGGAGATTGACTTGTCAATCCAGCAATGTCCAGTTTTATGGCTGGTCAAACCAGCATTACCATCATAAACCAACACACTTACATATGACTAGCTTGGCAAACCAACATGGCCAGCTTCCTCAGATGTTCACACCAGCAAGTCCATAGCTAAGACAAGCCAAAACCAGCTAGCAGCCTAGGCTGTTTTTTTTCCAGCAGGGTTGGAATAAAGGAATTATTCAGTTTTGAAAACATCAACATGTCCTAAAACAAGGTTATAAAGTGCTGCCCTGCATCCAGCCAGAACAGATTCAACGTATTTTCATGTTGGAATTGTGGTGACATAATTATGCATAGTAAAAAACAACTGGTGTGTTGATTGGCACACACAGGAAAAAGACCATTTGTTATTGGCACTACATATCTAAAAGGTTGCCGACCCCAGCTGTAGGCTGTACAAACACCTTATCCCGATTTCTGTCGTCGAGAAAGATTTGAGCACGACATGCAAGATGGAATCCTGATAAGCACCAAAGACAATCAAGCGGCGCTATTTAGAAACCTCAGTGAGAACACTGCAAAGTGGAATATTAGTATTTTCATGTAAACATTTATCCTGAATATGATCAAAACTGGGATAAGCCTCATGTTCAGGGTACTAAAGTACATGTAAACACAGTCATGTGTCTTTAGTCTTTGTTCATGGCTGTCTTATGTCAAAGATCTGTTTCGTTATAGCAAAATGCTGAGCCTCATGTATTTAGGAAGAATAACTAGCCTAATCTACTGAGCCATACAAGAATGCAGCAATTAATTTGCTTACTGTACACATGAGCACAGGCAGCAAATGCTCTATCCCACTGAGGGTGTCTTGTCACTCTCCTCTATTGTAAATCTGTGAGGCGGCAGGTTTAATAAAGGGGTAGTTACAAATGTACCTCTACAATCCTTCACTAATGCTCCAATTTGAGGTCAGCCAACGTAAATAGCACCTATCAATTTAGATTCAGGTGATACAGAAAGTCTGAATGTTGTTCTCTGGCATTACAATAGGGTTATAACACAATAAAAGGACCCCTATCTAGTAAGACATATTGCAAGACGATATCAGCTACATCTAACTGGATCTAAAAACACTCAAAATGCTGTCTTTTTATTAAAACTTTAAGAAAAAAAACCCTTCATTTGCAGAGCTTGTAAGCTGTCAATGTATTTACGTCTCAGTGCTTTCTGGGTAAAATGTGACATCATATGGTTGATATTGATGGTGTCTGTGTATTGCACCAGCTTGATTGCTGCATCTAGATTAGATACAACCAGGTGTCACTTTTCGCCATAATGGCAGCTTATGAGTGAAAGGATTTTCTAACTTTTAAGAAAACCAAAAACATTTTGAGTGTTTTTAAATCACGTTTATGTATCTGACGCCAAAGTCAGTCTTAAAAGGCCAACATGTCCTTAAGTGGCGATCTATAACTTTACAATTTACATATGAAAGAGGGTAGAACCATGTTCTATGTTTATGACAGCTCTGTGGCCATGCCATCAACAAGTCCAAGGTAAAATAACTTTGTCACCTTTCAAGGAACTCTAAGAGGTGGTCTAAGAATAATTCATAACAAAAACATTTTAATTAGCCTAGACATACCTTCCATGTTACCGTAAAGCACAAAGAGTCGCTGCAATCTGATTTGGTCTTCTTGTTTCAATATTTTCAGTATGTCTTGTGATCTCTTAAAGGCCATTTCAGGTCCATAACTCTGTGTCATCATTCGCACAGTGTCTTCAACACCAGCATTATCTAGCTGTGCCTTCAGAAGGTCAGGATTATCACCTGAAGCATGTTCAGTTAGATAAATCTTGAATTTATCCATGTCTTCTCTTGATAATTCTTTTAATACCATAAGAACGGGCTCCATTTCCAACACAGGAAATATTCTGAAAAACAAATTGTAATTCGATTCTATATTTTCTGATAAATGTGCAAACAAGGGTTTGAATAAACTTTCTGAATCTGATAAGAAAACTTACTGTAGGCTTTCAAGTCTACCAGGAAGCTTTTCCATCTTGGGTGTGTATGGCTGATCATCTCTGCCGATAATAAATATGTCCCTTAATATACTGTTATGTTATACTGTTTCAAGGGCTACTGCCAAGCTGTATCTGAAAGTGAAAGCATACCCATACAATCCCTCTAGAGGGAGCTAGCGTCCTGTGGGAATCAGAGCCGTAAACTCTGGTGTGAATAATGGAAGCTGGAAGCTAGTAGAGAAGAAAAGCTAGAGTAAGAAATTGAACCAGAAGCTGAGTGTGTTCAGTTGTGCGAATAAACAGCACAAGCCAAGTAATATTTATTGTTTGCTGATTGCTTAACTGGAAGAATATAACACAGACAAAATATATGATGGCTATAAAAATAATGTTGACAGCATCTACATATAACATTATCATCTTTGCTGGCTCCACAGCAAACACCAAACCATCCATTAAAGAAAGTTATGGTCCAAGATATTATATATGTTATAGCCATGTTTCATGTATCCACCATTAGGGGTATTCCTGGCATGACTGCATGCTAGATCTGCAGATCAGTTGAGTCAGTTGTTTAAGCTAGAAACAATTGTTTTGCTACACTGCTAGCAAGGTAGAAAGCTTTCGCACAAATTTATAGCATAATGTTCAGAATAGCTGCACCCAAACAAACGGACATACAGCATGTTACTGAACTTCACAGTCATATTTCTCATATCTCTCTTTTTTCTGAATTGTAACACTTTACACGCCCTCATCTCCATAATTTGTTGGTCATATGTATTGTTTGGTATTGTTTGAAAGTGTATTTTGTCACCTTTTGTGGCAAGGTATTAACTGGATGGTCACAATTGATCTACAATTTTTGCTTTGTGATACTGGACATCAAATGTAAGCTTTGTTCTAATTTGCCCATGTTTTAGTGGCCATTTATAAGTTCAAGATTTATATATGAAGAAGGGCACAACCATATGTTCATGGTATCTCTTTAACAATGCACAACCTCTCTTAATTCTACCGAGACAAGGCAAAAATGGTTTTCCATTCTATGTCTCCTTTAACTGCCACTATACATAATACTCTGAAATAAATCTCCATAATTAGAATTTATCACATTGAAGAAGACAGGTAAACACATATTAGGCCTGCAATGCAAAAAGACCATCACCTACCTTTGTGCCTGGAGGTTGTGTCTAAGGTCAAGCTCTCTCAAGTTTTTATTTGACTGCAGCGCTGAGTACAGGTCTGAAAATTTATTTTGTGGAATTAAGCAACCTGACAATCTAAACAAAGAAAGAAACACTTTAATTTTAAAGCAGTAACAGACAAGCCTGCAATTTTTCACCTTCAGAGCTCCACTTACAGGCGCCAAGTTTTTAGAAAAATAGCATTGTATAGCAATAATACTGTACATTCTCACCAATCCATGAGGATTTGTTTGCAAAGCAAAGTATCGAAATCAGCAATGAAAATTTTTGGGGAGTGATGTTGACTGACAAGGTAATAAATATGATTTCAGTTTCAGTTTCGTTTCTACAGCTCGGTAATGAGAAGCTGTGCCTATAACTGCGCTAGGAAATCGCTAGATGGCCCAATAGAGCCCCCATTCTCCCCATAATGAGCCATTTAACCATTCAAGTGATCATGAAGCTGGTAATTTAACCTGAAAACAGCGTCAAATGTTGTCTGGTGCTGTTTTAACACTTTGGGATTTAGTTTTTTTATTAAGTTTATTATGTTTTTATTTTAAGATGAAATATAATGGTTAATATGAAATACAATGGTTCAGTGGCGTATTCTCCCGGAGGCCAAGGAAAACATGGCCTCCTCATAAAAACACTCTAATACAGAAAACAGTCAAAGACTGCAACCACACAGTGCGATCACAATTTCCCAAACGGAAAAGAAATCCCTTGTTCTACAAACATCGGCCTGAATTTTAAGCACAAGGAGACGCCACTTCCAACAGTCAAAAAGGGGTATACCTCACCGGCTGATGCGTTCAGAGACGATGCATGCAGTAGGCCTACAACTTGTAAATCCACTGTCTTGAAAATTAAGACAAGAATTTTTATGGTTAAATCCAAACCAGGAGTTCCAAATGATTGTCAAAATGTTTTAAGAGCATCTTTTCTTATTTATTTTCTAACAGGATAAATCACACCCTGGTCCACTGAAATTACAGGCCTTTATGGTCATCATGAATAGCCTACTCCGAATTTACAGATTTTGGACTTTGTGTTTCATTTGCCCCAATGCCCGCCAATGCACATCTCACTTTTGCACAAATTATTTATAACATCTACATTTGACAGAGAACAGATGTAGGTTGCTAGTGACAAAATATTAGATGTCAGTCTTGTACAACCTTTTTGTAAATTACATTTGATTGAAAAGTGTTTCGTTTGTCTCGGTTCTCCCCCACTTACTTAGGCTAAGAATAGACTACTTTAAATAGGCTTAGGCTAATACCCTATTATATAAACTCAAAAAATATTTGGCAACTATCTTTAGGTAAAGGGTTTTGTATTTTACAACTATGAACTTAGCGTTTTTTCGACTGTTTGCACAAACATAGGCAGTTTTATTTGAGATTAGGCCTAGTTATTGGCTCCTCATGCCTGTTTATGCAACCATCTGTAGGTTGAGCGCCTCCAAATCTCAAGTCAGTTTATTCTTATATTATAGGCCTAATGATACAATTGTATTGTCTTTGCTATTGACTATGCATTTGGTTGGGAAATTGTACATGGCGGGATAAGGCCCTGTTAGCCTGACCTAACTGACAACAGCTAGTTTGGTTGAAATTATCTGAAGTGTTTGCCTATGTAATTAAGTCAATTTAGCCTAACAGTGTGGACTATTTAATACTTAGACTGGTTGAATTTACCCTGGATGTCTTCCTGTGTCTTCTAACTGACTCGCTTCTAGATCTTCTTTCATCTTTAGAAGGCATTGACATTAGGTGAATTCAAGATCAGGCAGCCCTGTACAGGTTTGTTCAACTTGGCTGGCTGGCTGGCTAAATGACTGAGACTTTTTTGTTCAGCAAAAAGCATTGATAAAAAAATGTTATTCTGATAAAAAATGTTATTCTTTAGAGATCAGTGGCCAAGAGTCATTTTAGTTATGTCTATGTGTCTAGTTCCAGCTAGCCCTCTGAGTTCCTGAGCGCTTCGATTTGAAGGCGTGGTTGTCACTCACTCAGAATGTTGAGCGAAAGTTCTTTTCAGCATTATTTTCTAAATGGAAAAGAAAAATAAGGTGGAAAATGGAAAAGGAAATGGAAGAGGTGGATTTTCATTCTGAATGCAAAATTAAACAGAAAGCATTCATTTAATATCAGTGCAATGATATTAATTAATAATAAAGTATTTTAATAAGTTTTAAATAAATTTAAATTTCAAATGTAATTTTTAAAAATATTTATAATACCACTTTTCAATACTTTCTATTACTGTTTACAACAATGTAACGAAATGTAATGAAATCTTGTATTTCTTTTCGTGACACTATGGTCCTCCATAATCCCCCCACCACACACACACACTCTCCTAAACATTGGTTGCAGTTGTCCAATCTTTCATAAAATTCATTAAACATTCATTTGCAAAGATGTGAAACTCACATGAATGGTCAGATGGTGAATGTATGGTTGTATTATGTAATACCAACACCAAGTAGGGCTGTGAAATGAATCAAATTTAAATATTGTGTACAACTGTGACTCATAATTCTCTATTGAGTGACACACACACCATACGAAGGGAAATTCATGGGGAAATGTCAAATTCTAAGGATACTTCCAGTTTTTTTTTTGATAAATAAATGCAAAATAAATGCATCATGTTTCAAATAAAATGAAATGAATAACTATGTGAAATAATCATGATTTAAATACTGATCAAAGTGATTAGTATAACCCCCGCCAAAATAAAATAAAAATAAATGAACAGCCCTAATACCAATTACACCGGTACAAATTTTTACTTTCTGGAGCTGTCTACAATTGGGATGTGAACAACAGACCTCAATGTCCTAAGACTGCAGGTAGAATCTGAGAGAGCGAAGGACAGTGTGTCGATGCATTCACTCTGTAAGTCATTCCTGCTGAGGTCCAGCTCTGTCAGATATGTGCTTCCCTTGAGAAGAGATTGAACCAGAATTCCACAGCCTTTTCCAGTCAAATTGCACTGACTCAACCTAGAGGACAAACATCTCTTTAACCTGCTGTGCTACCATCACCCCCACTTGGTGCAACAGACAGATATTATTATTAATAATAACCCATCCACAGTGAACACCAACTTATAAGTGAGAACACAACCATTCAGAACAGTGGATACACATAAATTGCACATAAAATGATTTGAGATACAAGAGTTAGAATGTCAGTCACATTTACTTACACCAATCTCTCCATTTTGCAATGTGATGTCCTTGATCCACCATCATGTGATCGACTGTAATGACAACATAAAACTGAATAAAATATCCTGAAGAATGTGAAATGTGATACAATATGAATATTTGTGAGTATATATGCATAGCATACCATTTTTGACTGATTCCAGAACATAGAACTTTAATGCCCTCATCCTGCAAATTGTTGGTGCCCAGATCTAACCTCTTCAGCTGTGATAAAATTGGAGCTTTGGATAGTTCTTCACAGCTCCTTGCACTAAGGTTACAATTCTGTAGCCTAGAAATAAACCACACCTTCAGTACTATCCATTTTGTTTGCAGCCTGGAAAGTACTTATAAAATATCTGAAGAAAATGTAATTAAATTCAATGTATTGTAACAGTTAACATAAAAAAAAACATCACCGTAATGCTTCCAGTCTGCAATCGGATTTTTCCATTTCCTTAAAGAGAACCTTTATGCCAACATCTGGGTCACATTCCAAATTGTTGCCGCTAATATCCAGGTCTTTCAGGTTTGAAGAGCACAAGGATAATGACAGAAACTTACAGCTTTTTGCTGTGAGGTTGCATTTCTGCAGACTACATGACAAAAAAGTTATGCTATGTGGTGTTTTTTAAGAATAACAAATAAAAAAACAAATATGGATATTTACAACAGCAAAGCATTCTTTATTAGCTTGGCCATGCCTTCCTACGCACTTCCACTCAATCATCTCCCTACAGTGTTAGTTTGGAATTGATTCCATCAGTTCCGATCTGCATTAATAGGCTCATCATAAAATATCTTGGATCCGCCTATCTACCACCTTTGCCTCTGTTTTTCCCCACAGTAGCACAAAGAGCTTATTTTGTGGGCGTAATGAGGTCTTAACCAGGTTGCCATCTGTCAAGGGCTGATCCAATCTTTTTAAACTTCAACACCTCTCACTACTGAATGTCCAGACCCTCTGTATGAAGCAAAGTGTAAAATTTTTTTTGTTGTTTTATTACCAGGCTAATTCTTTATAACACTGATTGCAAGTGATGAGACTAAACTTACACCAGAATCTCCAGATTAGTAATCATGCTGCTCAACAGTTCAATTCCACTGTCTTTTATGTCATTGTGGCTCAAGTCAAGAGTTGTGAGATGAATAGTGTTTTCCTGGAGTGTCTTACAGCTGTTTCCACTGAGACAGCATCCAGCCAACCTGCAACATAAACATTGACATAATTCTTCTATTCTATCAGCTTGAGATGAAAGAAACAGCTTACTCTATCAAAATGTTTAGGGCAGTTTAGCAAAAACATGAGGTTGAAATTTCTAAAACATTTTAGGGGTTAAACTTCAGCTGAATATTTATGATAAAAATCATATATTACACTCTGAGATGGCTTTCCTACTCTTATTGGAAAAGACGAGGCCTACTTATACAGATGTTTTTTTTTTATCATACATTAATCGTGCGCTTGAAATGCCCTTTTCACCCAAATATGTTTGTTTGGCATGTTTGATGTTTTGCTTCAGGAGGTAGTTGATGAACTTCTTAATGACATGTTCCTATTGTTTGCACCTCTGGTAATACTCACAAATAATCACAGTTAAGAGCTGCACAATGAATAGTAGTCTTTTGCAGAAAGCATTTGTTCAAATTCCGATTTTGTTATTTTAGTTATTTTAAAATTGGTTAGCCCTTCAGCCATAGAGACGCACAGCCTACACAATGTTGTTTATACTGTGAGCAGGATAAAATTTTTCTGATTGTGAACAAACCTTAGTGTCTGCAGTTTACATGTTTGCTTCCCACCAAAGAGCAGTTCAACTCCTGAATCCTGCAAGTTATTGTGGCTAAGGTCCAGTGCTGTCAGATGTGGGGATAAACTGATTACAGGAGCCAAAATTTTCCAGCTTGATGCACTAAGCTGACAATTGTCCAACCTGTGTATAGCATAAAAAGAATGTTTTGGTGCACATTTTTTAGGCCTTTTACAATTGTGTAATGATTGTAGGCCACTGTGAACTGGGCCTTCATTTCTGAGTATGTAAATCACAACAAATGTACATGTCTGACCAGAGAAGTGGTCTTGTTTTTTACAAAAATATCTAAATAGGCTGATAATCAAGTCAAAATATGTAAAAAAATATTTTAACTAAATGTAAATTTACCCAGCCAATGGTAAAGAATAACTCTGAATAACAAAATTTCATATGTTAAAATCATGGTAGAGCTTACAGAGCTTTTCTTGTGTACTTGATTACTGGAAGGAGAATATCAAGGCTCTGGGTTTTCCAATATTTCTTCAGATCAAAGTCGATTTTTGTTTCTTCTGCTGTTAGCAACAGGGCAGCCCAGTGTGCTGAAGACATATCCTCTCTAGGTACATTTACTGAAGTCAGATAGTTTTTAATTTCTTTCACAAAAAATCTGTCTTCATTTCACTAAGAAAGTAGAAAAGGTTGATGGCCTCTTCAACTGATTTACTTGCTTTGATTTTCTGCCGTATGTACTCAAAAATGTTTTGTACATTCTCTGCTTTGCACTTCAGTCCAGGAACGGAGAAAGCGTACAAACAGGTCAAAGTGCCCATCTCTACTTTTCAAAGCCCTATCTACTGCCTTCTTCTGGAGATTCAACATTTTGTCAGAGAAGAGCAACCAGTAAAACCATTGAAGAATTCCTCTTTTGGTGAGAACATCCTTTCTGTCATTTCGGAGTGAATGTTTCATCTGGTTACAAAGAAAGTGCAGGTAATTGACAGTCACATTTCCCCCTATGTACTGGTTTCTCTCATTTTTGAGGAATTCCTCAGTGACAGTGCACAAAATCCAACAGAAGAGTGGCATCTTGCACAGCATATTTAGTGTGCTGGAATTCATGACGTATTTCTGGATTTGCTGGACAATGTTCTGTTCACAGTTCCTCTCAAAGTACTGAAGCTTCTGGTCATCACTGAAGCCTCTTAATTCTGTCACTTGGTTTACATGCCCACGGAGAATGCGGGAGTATGGGGTTGGCCGTGATGTTATCCAGACACAAGCAGAAGATAGCAGATGCTCAGAGATGACATAGACAATAAGAGCACTCAAAGTAGTTTTTTTTTCCAACTCACTCACTTTGTTTTCATCATCGAAATCCAACAAAAGTCTGCATTTATCAAGCCCATCAAAGATTAACAGCACGTTAAAGTGGCTCAAAGGAACATTCAGGTCTTGTATTTCTGGAAAATGACTTTTGAGTAGTTCTAAGAGACTGTACTCTTTCTTCATTTTACTCAGCTCACGAAAAGAAAGAGAAAAAACAAAATCGTGCTGCGTGTGTTTTCCTTCAGCCCAGTCAAGGATGAACTTCTGCACATAATGGTCTTGCCCATACCTGCGTCACCCAGTGTTAGCTCTTTCCAGCTGTGGTGGGATGTAAACATGTCCTTGCATTCAATTGTTTCTTCTTTTTTTGTCCTCTGGGAGTTTTGGTCCTTTTCATATCTCCTCACTATGTGAAGGCTCATGTTAAATAAAGTTTTTCCATTTAATAAATTAACCAGTGTTCTCTTAGCCTTATTCTTCATGCGGTCTTTCAGTTGTTGTATTACTTCTTCCTCTAATAAAGACATATCTTTAGGTTATTCATAATATTTTCATCAGTAATATATTATGTATTTTACAAAATGATTTTAAACTCCAATTCCATCAAATACATTTAAATCACATTGAATACTATGATGCTGTATCTTTTTTTAGCACCTTCGCTGGTATGTGCGTGGAGATTGCCGATGCATCTTTACCTACGTAAAAGATATAAACATAAACATTATGTTCAGCAACATATATTACATTAATATAGTGCAAACACAAATGTCTAAAAACAAAAAATGTGGCTTGATCAACATGTTTTACACCAAGAACAATGTCTGTGCAAGAGAGGAGGGCCTATTGGTAGAGTCTCTCTAACAATAATTCTACCAAATCAGCAATGATTGTGAGCATTTTTTTCTTAGGTTGTCAGAAACTACCTCTGCTGCCCCAGCTGGCTGCTATTTAAAGGATATTGCCAGCACTTTCATGATGGCTATTTGACAAACAATATCAAAAGCCCATTTAAGACTGACACCTGTCTTCCATTCAACATGCAGAGAAAGCATTCACTAATAATGTAATGTAAGTAATCTTAGGCCATTAGATAATTCATATTTCCAACTAATTTTAAAAGGAGATTAGGTGACAGAGTAGCTGAACACAGGTATGTGATTAAAGTTGGAAATATGAATTATCCAATGGCTAAACCCCATACAAGACGTAATATATGGCCATGCTACATAATTGGCCTTCAATAAGACATATTTCTAAACATGCAGTATATTGATGTGAAATTAGCATGTCAGAAAACGGCCTTCTTCGCTATACTTTGAAATATGTAAGCAAATATAACACTTGTGGTCGTGGGGACAGCCACAAACAATCTCTTGACCACAAGTGTTATGTTGCTATTATACAACAGTTCCATTGCCAATTAACAAAGTTTTAAGACACCGAATGGTGTTTTCTACCATTTAGTTTTATTTTCTGTTCCGCCCCCAAAAGACAGTTAATCAGCAGCTTGGAAGTTCAGGGAGAGTGGCTATACTGTGCTTGTGCACATGCCTGCTTGCTTGTCTGTAAGTCATATGCCAAGCTCCATATTCAGACTTCTCCATTAAGACATTTTCTCTGGAGAGAACTGCTAACTGTGTTGCTAACATGTTATGAAAATTGCTGCTCTCTCGCTTTGAATGAATGGAACATTTAGTCAGTCAACTCAATGGAAAATGTGTAAAGAGAAAAGGAAACAAAAGCCACAAACATTCAATGCATGATTCATTCACGATTCATTCTGCATGCACCTACAACTGTACGATTCTGTACGATTAGAGACCATGAATTACATGCTTACATTTTCCCACATTCCGCTCCAAGGACTCGGCCAAATTGGTTTCGTTCATTTTCTGCAAGATGGCCACCATTTTGTCACCTGCTTTCATAGCATACACTTGCACCATCAAGTCCACAGTGTGGTTTGTGTCTGCCTTCTCCAGGTCGCTCCATGGGATTTCACTCAGGTCTCGTAGGTCGTGCCTGAACCTCTTAAAGTCGGCCGTCGCGAGGTTTTCCAGAGTGTTCTTCAGTACATTCTTCAAGGCTGCTTCATCCATTGTGGGATTTGGGTTATGCATCTGTCAATAACCAGATGTAGGAATCGCACACGGGTCACCCACTTGGCTGTCAAGCGACGTAACCACTATTGCAACTCTCTACCACAAGGTACAGGTCCATCTATGGAGCTTTATTTAGAGGAGCTAATGCTAGCGAGGTGTTTTCCACTTAGCCTACCCTTTCTATGGCTCGAGCCTACTGCTCTGCTATGACCAAAACTTTACAAACCGTTTGAGATATGTGGATTGTGAATAACTGAAACCAATGTTAGGTTCAAAATTGCACTGTTAATGACACTACTATTAGCGGTAAATCTAACAGCAAGTTAACGTTAGATGCCTAACGAAAATAAAGGACCCACACACAGAAAATTCAGTGAATAATTCAGCATTAAACCAGTAGAAAACCATTGGTAAACACTGACTTACCATCCTAAATTTCTAAATAAGGATGATGTGTGTACCACTGCAGCAGATTACATCCGGCGCCTGTTCTGTTCACTTTAAGTTCAGTAAGGTTGCCCGAACAGGTCAAAATTTTCCCAGTAAGTATAAATTGATGACTTTTCAATCACCAAGACAACGAAAAATCTATTGCTTTTCAGTACCAAACTGGCTTTACTTTCGGTTTCTGCTTCGCTTAAGCTCTGCCTACCTGTTTTTCGACGTGTCTGCATTCCAGAGCTAGAGCGACAAGGCTATCCATGCCGCAATTTCATTGGCTAAAACAAAGAACCTGCAAGCTCACGTTCTTCTCACATGAAGCGAAGCTTATTGAAGCAAGTAGAAGACACGAAGGAGAAAGCATAGGCCCTACGTGTGTTGTGCTGACAATGTAAATTATCCCTACTGCAGGTCCTCAGAAACGGGTGAAGCTTAACATTACTATTACCTTGGCATTCAAACTCATGTTGTCCTATTTTTGCATGGTAGATAGGCTAGACAGTGCCACCCAAAAAGAAATTAAAAAAGAAAAGAAAAAACACCCCAGAACAAGCCGACATTATTAAGCTATACCACACAATGCAAACCTATCATCAAAGTGTTATATCAACAGTCTTACTACTGTGGAAAATTGTTATGTGGTGTTAACATAGCCTACAGCAGTGTGCCAACCCATGTTTCACTGTCTCTTACCAATTATTGCACTTTACTCTGCCTACAGTACAATGCATGGTATAAAAATGTATGTGTGTGTGAGTCTGAAGTATCCCAGACGGGGAAATCCATCTGACACATCTGTTCCCATGTGCGTTTCTGTAATGTGTGTGTGTGTGTGTGTGTGTGTGTGTGTGTGTGTGTCACACTCGATTGGCATGGACTGAGTGTTTGTCTGCGACCAGCATCAGTAGCAAATAATCCAAATAAGCCAAAAACGTAAATGAGTTATCCACAACAAATAAATGAGAGATCAGCTTCAAAATGCCCTCAACTTTCTGAGATCTGAAGTCAGTCATGATTGGTTGAAATTGTTGTCAATCTTGATGCAGTACAACAAACAAACGTATAAAATTTCTTTGCACAGACAGGCGGATATACACACCCTCAGAAAGACACTGAATGAAACAGAAATTATGATAGCCCTTGGACCAATGAAAATGTTTTGGGATGTGTGTTTTGGGATCTTCACTAAATAGTGTCTGGGGAAATTGCAGGCTAAATGTGTGCAAATGCTCAACGTAGGAAATTATTACGGAACTCATTTTATTCAGTCAAACTTAAATCACTTAATAGTAGGCCTAGCCTGTAGGGTTTTGTGAACTTGATGCCCAACTTACAGTGTTACCTTCCGTGTTGGGTACTGCGCTTTATTTTATATTTTGAAACAACACAATGTGCGCATATATCCTCTGGTAGGCCTATGTCGTATGATAAATAATAATTATTGTTGATTATTTGTTGATTATTCCAGCTAGTCTCTGCATTCTGAGAACAGTTACATTTCTACAGTGATGATTTTGTTTATTTATTGTGTTTCTTTCTCTGTTTTTTTGCATTAAAGGAGCTATACTCCTGTAAAATTGTCTTCTCCCATTAGTCTCACTACAAACATATACATACACACACACACACAGTGTCTGAATCCCTAACCCTTAAATGGCTTGAATGTCAAGTGCAGGTTTTTTGGATGCTGTCACTGTGTCTTAGGTTAAGATTATGAACACTGCTTACTGCTAGGGTAAGCCAAGGCGCCTTGGGATGTACTCTATGTGATTTTTTTTGAAGGCCTACAGAACTGTTAGGCTGCTGACGCTAGATGGCAGAGTTGGCTTTGTAATTTCAACTGATACCCGAGACCCTTCAGCGGGACAAAAACAGCTGAGCTGTTAATAATTCAGAGACCTGACTAAGAAGCTCCACAACGAAGCCTTTTCTGTTATCCCATATTTATGCTACAGCACAAATTCAAAACTTGGAAATGGCCTAAGTTGAAAGTGTAGCCTATACGAGCATAATATTATTTGAAATTGTAATAAAGTTTGTCTACAAAGGAGTGACAACGCCTACATAAAATAGTTTAGGCCTAAAGGCTATAACATTAAATAATTATAACAGTAGAATGTAGTTTATATTAAAAAAAGACAACACAGAAACGTATATCTAAGCCTCTGTCTCACAGAAAAATAACTGTCCGCTAACAATTGAGGCATTTCCTTGTTATGGGTTTTTGGTCTTAGCCAGTGAGGAAACACCCTCTTCGAAATCGTTCTTCCTGCGGCCCGCCTTTTCCCGTTGAAACTCTTTTCCAGTGGCAGAGTGTAATGACAGGCGTTGCATAAGACCAATAGACGCGTCAGGCAACAAAAGTATCATCACTATCATACGCCGGAGGTACAGAGTCTTCTGACCGGATAACATAAGTTTTTTATTATTCAGACATTCAGCCGAGTTCGACCCTCTTTTTTGTTTGACTGTTTGTCTCTAGTTTTTGTCTTGCAGCCGTCTGTCTGCTTCGCTCTGCAACTAGTGCAAGTTGTCTTTAAACAAACTTTCACAACAGTACACGGCTTCAAGAGTCAGTTGGTTTTCACGGGACAGCTTGATTTTTTGCTCGTCCTGTTCAATTACGGATTGGCTACTCCTGGCACAGAGAACGTTTCTGTGAGTGCCACCGTGTCGCCGCGGTCTAGCCATGGGTAACCGGGGAATGGAGGATCTCATTCCCCTCGTCAATAAACTTCAAGATGCTTTTAGCTCAATCGGACAGAGTTGCAGCTTGGACCTGCCCCAGATTGCTGTGGTCGGCGGACAGAGCGCAGGCAAAAGCTCCGTGTTGGAGAATTTCGTGGGAAGGTAATTTCATAATGAATGTCTTTAACGCGGTTATACCATTACTTTTCTTTTCCCCCACACACTACACAGAGTGCACATCATCAACAGAACAGCAAGTCACTGCTAATAAGGCTGGAATGTTATTAGGAATGTTATTAGCTGACGCCCGAATTTCAAGGGTTCTCTTACACGCGTAACGTTAGGCTACTGTACGGAAAATTACGCGCTAACAGTCGCTGCAAAAGAAGAGGTGGACTCCGACTGTAGAGATAATTTGCGACTCCAAATAAAATGCCGTGGTGCTTGTGCAAAAAACAAACAAACAAACAGTATGCTACATATTTACATAATAGTGTACTATACCAGTTGCTAATGGTCTGTCACATCCATAATGTGGGATTGCCTCACTGTGTTTCTTCGTAACTGTAGCTGTCTGTCAGTGTCAGATAGCGATCGATCAACAGGAAATGTTTTGATGAGGCGCACGGCGTATGATGAGCACCGGTACCGCTCAGAAAAAGAAAAGAAGGCCTTTTACTTTAGCAGTGTATTCAACTGACATGATGAAACATTGTTTCTTTGCTGTACAGTGGGGTTTACGTAATATGTAATATATATTTTAGTACGTCAGATAATCGTAAATTGGGACTTTAGTTGTAGTGAATAATAATGATTGCAGGACCTGTCATTGGAGTTATTTCTGTGGTGGCGTTCCAGTGGAAAGGAGAAAAAGTTAAAAGTGTTATTACACGACGGAAAGTATAACTCAACTCTGGTGTTTTCTCTCTCTCGCCCTCTCCCTCCCCTCTCTGTCTGTCTGTCTATGTGGTATAGGCGCAGTAATCACAAATTCAAGGGCTTCGGAGACAAAGGTTCTTTTTTAGTGCGTAATATGGGAACGGGGTTATTATGATAATGCAGAAGGAAAGGGAAGACCCATATTGTTGTCTCTCCTTATAGCCCTCTAAGGCACACAGACGCGCACACACACACACACACACACACACACACACACACACACACACACACACACACACACAGTAAAACCAGTGATGAAGTCGTGGTGATAACAAGGCCACAACTGAGGTCAGGCCTGTCCTGGTAGGATGATGTCAGTCCGAGGATGCTGCTATATGGGTCTGCTGTGCCTCTTTCTGTGTGTGTGTGTGGGGGGGGGGTTGGTATGTGGGTCCGTCTGTGTGAGTATGTTGGCGTGGTGGCGTGGGTTGATTTCAGAATATAATGGGCGTTTTAGAATTGCATTTTTTAAACAGAGGAAAATATGCGTAGTCACAAACAGACCTTTATGTGAAAGGTGGAGAAAGTTTGGTTGGAGGATGAGGAGATAGTGTTTGTGAAAGATTGCATGTCTGACTACCCCTCTCTCTCTCTCTGTCTTCCTCTCTCTCTCCCTCTTTCTCTCTGTCTTCCTCTCTCTCTCTTTCTGTCTCTGTGAGTCACTCAGTGGCGAATCAGTCTTGCTGAATTGGCTCTTTCTGACTTCCAGTAAGGATCTGTACAAGTCAAATTCCTGTTGAAGGAAAAAAATGAGAGAGAGAGAGAGAGAGATATGCAAAAATATCCATACCTATCTATTGAGCTACAACTATAAAACTCATCTTGCGCAATGCAGAGTCAGCGTGTAGGCATGTGTGTGTCTACCTTTACAACCAAGTCAAAGATCAAACTTAGAGACACCAGATTTCTGTGTTCATTGCATTGTTTCTTGTCAGGCTTCACACATAGTACACACAGGACCTTTGTACACACTGTGTGTGTGTGTGTGTGTGTGTGTGTGTGTGTGTGTGTGTGTGTACCTGCGTATGTGACCCTTGATCAGTGACACACCTTGTGTGTGTGTGTGTTTGTGTGTATGTAAGACCACCTACCCACACCATCAGCAGTGTATGTGTCCTGCACAAACAGCTGTGTTTCACAGATCTATCCAAACAGCCAGAAAAAAGATTTGCTGTATCTATTTAATACATAGTACAATAATAGCTGCTATCTTTCTCACCCTATTGACAGACCATATTATTGTTATCATTTACCAGTCTGTGTAGTAGCCGTGAGCTGCACTGGTGATTAGAGCTAAGTGTATGTTGTCACTTTGGCGCCATTGTGTCATGATGTTCCAAATTCTGTGAGATTAGAGAATGTTCCAAAACAGAACATGACTAATTGCCTTTGTTGTGCTTGAATAGTTGAGTAGTAATTCTGAAACAGTACCATTAGTCATAATGTGGGGGAACTGGAGTAGAAAAAAAAAATCTCTCGAGCCAAACTTATAAAAAATTAAGTAATCACAACTCCCATAATGAAAGATCACTTTGATCACTGCATCACACGTCTGTCTTCTGCTCCTTGAAGTATGTACCCCACCGAAGCTCCCCCTACAGTCACTGATGAAAAAAAAAAGTAACAACAAGTATTGTTCATTCTCACCAATCCATGTGAATTTGTTTGCAAACTAAAGAATAGGAACCAGCAATGATTATTTTTGTAGCGTTGCGACGTTGCGATGATTTTGTTTTCTTTCAGTCTCGGTTTCTTTTTCCACAGACTCACAGCTTAAAATCCTGTGCGTCTAATAGCTGTAGAATTTACACTAGAGGTGGCCGAGAAGGCCTTCTTTCACCCCATAATGAGCCATTTAATCATCAAAGTGACTTGTGAATCATCAAAGTGAAACTGGTGAAGTAACCTAAAAATGTTGCCTGATGTTGCCTTTGTGCCTCTCCCCTTTATAATGGGATGCAATACTGAAAATACCAGTGTGTTGCTACTAGTCTAAACTTGCCTCTCACTTTGCCTCTGACAAACAGTGATAGGCCCAACAGCATGGCTTAAGCTGTGCTTATACAAGGATGTGATAAACCTTGCGGCCAGCCGTGGAACAACACACAGCTAAGATTGTGATCAAGTCCCTCCTAATCTATGTGTTTGTGTGTATGTTTGGGTGTGTGACTCTTTGAGCAGTGCAGTGACAGACTGTGAACTGTTGATTGCGATCATTGTGAAGTCCCTGATCTGTGTGTGTGTGTGTGTGTTTGTGTGTGTGTGTGAGAGAGAGAGAGAGAGAGAATTAATAGGCTGTGATCTGCTATGTCCAGACACTTGCACAGCAACACCTATGTAAAGAGCTGTGGAGCAACACATAGCTAAGA
This sequence comes from Tenualosa thibaudeaui, assembly GCA_027481765.1. NCBI lineage: Eukaryota > Metazoa > Chordata > Actinopteri > Clupeiformes > Clupeidae > Tenualosa > Tenualosa thibaudeaui. Next base: position 772,190 of record JAIFZK010000159.1, read on the forward strand.
CTGTGATCTGTTGACAGCGATCATTGTGAAGTCCCTGGTCTGTGTGTGTGTGCATGTGTGTGTGTGTGTGTGTGTGAGTGAGTGAGAGAGGGAGAGAGAGAGGCTAATTAATAGGTTGTGATCTGCTCTGTCCAGGCACTTGCACAGCATCACCTGAGTAAAGAGCAGCATGTGTGATAGATAGATAGACTGAATGTGCCCTGTGAGAGACTTTTTCCTCACTTGCTGGCATCTTTGAATGGCTGAACTTGAGGAAGTGTAATGGGAGACTTATCTGAAGGGTTGATGGATGTGTGTGTGTGTGTGCAGAATAATAGGTAGAAGTATGTGCGTCTGTTTGTGTGTGTGTGTGTGTGTGTGTGTGTGTGTGTGTGTGTGAGCGAGCGTGTTGTTGGGTGTTATTCTCATCATCACTCCATCATAAGCTGTCTGCAGTGCACTGACTTGTCTTAAGGATGTGACCATGTCTGTTGCCTTGACAACAGTGTGTGTGTGTCTGCGTTTGTGTGTGTGTGTGCATGTGTGTGTACCCTCTGGGGGGTGCTAATCTAGGTGAGGAACTTAAGCGCACTACCACCTCCTGCTGAACTGACCTGGAACACACACACACACACACACAGACACGCATGCACATGCAACTAAATTGCATTGCAGACATTATGCAAAGCTGAAGTGGTAATTCATGTCCATGTCATTGCCAGAGTAACATTAAGACTGCACAACCTATGCATCCATAAAAAGCACTTCACCTACATTCTCACACACACACACTCACAAACACGCACACACACACACAAAAATGCACACACGCACACAAACACCAATAGACAGCCATACACTCACATAGACGTACATACAGATACACATGCTCGGCAGCACATACACAGAGCATAGATAGACATACACTCACATAGACACATACATACACACACACACACACACAGTGCAGACAGACACATACACAGGTACACACCACACACACACATGGAGTACACTGTATTTTTAACTCGTCTCTCTTCTCTGAACTTTCTTTCAAATACACACACACACATGGAGATAGATAGATAGATAGATCTATAGGTACATTCATACATACATACTCTATTATCCCAGAAATTCAGGCATCCTATAACATCCATGACGAGACATACACACATAGACACTCACACACACACACACACACTTACATACATAGAGTATGCTACATGTTTACCTTGTCTCTCCTCTCTCAACTCTCTCTAAAATACATGTGCGTGCACACACACACACACACACATATACATGCAGAGCGATGCCTCTGGGTAGCTGTATGCAGTGACCTGGAAGTGATTTTTGTTCCAGTCACTGTGGGTCAGAGAGAGAGAGAGAGTCAAAGAGAGAAAGATCTGAGACAGAACACAGAGATTCTTCCTTCTGCTCTAGTTTGCCTACCTTGCTCTGTCTCTCTCATACACTCTCTTTCTTTCTCCCTCTCTCTCTTTCATGTTCATTCTTTTTTCTAGCCCACCCTCTCTTTCTCTGTCTGATGTTTTCTCTTACTCTTTCATGTTCTCTCTCTCTCTCTCTGAAAGTGGGCTAGATGTATAATTGATAGGAAAGTAACTGAAACTGCACCATTGCATCAGCCTCACTTCAGTGACAACCTGTTTGTGTGTGTGTGTGCGCGCACGCGTGCATGTGCGTGCATGCATGTCTGTTTTTGAGCACATGTTTGTGTGTATGTTGGTCTGGGTGTATGCACATGAATTCGAGAGAGGGAGAGTTTAAACTGAAGTGCATGGCCAAACATACTGTATTCTCTCTCTCTCTCTCTCTCTTTATCTCTTTTGTATGTGAGTAAAAAACACTGTATATAAACATGCTACACACATAGACTCCATAATTACAGGGTATTATTCTTGGGTATTATTCTTATCTTGGGGTCCCAGATTGTGTTGTTGAGAGTGCTTCTGATATTATATGAATTTCATTTTCTGAATATTGTTATGCTAAACCATGACATCACCAAGGTACATTAACTAAGTTGCAAGACTTTGGTTTGGCAGATGTGTGTTTTAGCAAACCCTGATAGGTGATACATTTACATTGACAATTATATCACTTTTATCCAAAACAACTTATATAAGAGTATCAACAATCAAGTTGCAGGAGCTAGTCATAGGGAAGAGGTTGTCAACCGTTAACAGCATTTAAACTGTGTGTGTTTTACTGTTCTACAAGTATCACTACAACATATTCAAGTATAAATTGAACTACATACTGTTCTTACTGTTGAGTTCATTTAATTGTGTGTGGACTTTAATTGTGTGTGTTTGTATGTTTGTGTTAGAATCTTCATCATATAATTCTTCTCCCTTGTTCTCATCTGTAATTATCTCCATCAGGGACTTCCTTCCACGAGGCTCAGGGATCGTCACCCGTAGACCTTTGGTGCTTCAGCTTGTCAACAGCAATGCAGGCAAGTCATAACGTGCACAGACACAGACTCAGACACAGACACAGACACAGACTCAGACACAGACACAGACACAGACACAGACACACACACACACAGACACAAACACACACACACACAGACACAAACACACACACACACAAACACACACACACACACACAAACACACACACACACACACAAACACACACACACACAAACACACACACACACATTCTTGTTCTTTCTGACCATACATTGTCACTACAGAATGAGAAATGTTTTTCCAACATTTGTGTTGGACAATAAATAACAATAGTAAATTTCACATAGCCACGCTGAGAGATGGAAAAGTAAGAGTTGGTTACACAGGAAGGAGGTAGACGTGCACACGCGCACGCACACACACACACACAGATAGACAAACGCATAGAGAGACAGGCAGACAAACACACACACAGACAGATAGACAAACACACAGAGATACAGGCAGACAAACACACACACAGACAGATAGACAAACACATAGAGATACAGGAAGACAAACACACACACAGACAGATAGACAAACACATAGAGATACAGGAAGACAAACACACACACAGACAAACACATACACACACACGCATAGAGCGACAGGCACACACACACATACACGCAGACAAACACATACACACACACACACACAGATAGAGAAACACATAGTCGGACAGACACACACACACACACACAGATAGACAAACACATAGTTGTACAGACACACACACACACAGATAGACAAGCACATAATTGTACATACACACACACACAGATAGACAAACACATAGTTGTACAGACACACACACACAGATAGACAAGCACATAGACAGACAGACACACACACATACACAGACCATAACTTCACATTTCAAGTCTCATTGATGATGGCATCTGTACTCTCTGTACCTGTTTCAGAGTATGCCGAGTTCCTTCACTGTAAGGACAGGAAGTTTGTGGACTTTGAGGAAGTCCGTCGGGAGATTGAGGCAGAGACGGACCGGATCACGGGTTCCAACAAGGGAATCTCCCCCATACCCATCAACCTCCGAGTCTTCTCTCCCAACGGTAATGACCAGCCATCCCTTCTCCGCCCAGCCACCCTGGTCTCCTCAAAGTGCACCTTTTCTGGTCCTCCCTGGTTTACACACACATGTGGTTCCACCCACCACACTGCCGGCTCTTGCGTGGGGCCGCCTCTCCAGAGGCCGGTTCCTGCAGGCCTGGCGGGATCCCCTGCCCACGGGTTGGGTATGCTACCAGCAGCTACCTACCTGGTCGATCCTGCCAGTAACATATGCTTGTCTCAAAGAATAAGCCATTCAGTTCTATGCACAACCTTTGCAGTCTGGATGGAATTCTTTGCTGTACTAATTGGGCCCGTTGTGGTGTAGGAAGAAGGGTTGCTAGTTTGGTCCTGGTTCCTTCTGACCCTGTCGATTTTATTTTGCTAGTAATTCTGCTAGTCATTTTTTGTACCTCTTTGTGGGTTTTTGTAAAAACGGATGTGAAAATGACTTGAATCTGAATGCATGTATGTAAACACAGACACACACACACACACACACACACACACACACACACACATACATTAGCATCTTGTTCTCCCTCCTCTAGTCTTGAACCTGACCTTGATTGACCTTCCGGGAATGACAAAGGTTGCTGTGGGAGACCAGCCAGTAGACATTGAGTTCCAGATCAGAGACATGCTCCTTCAGTTCATCACCAGGGAGAACTGTCTCATCCTAGCTGTGACACCAGCTAACACTGACCTGGCCAACTCTGACGCCCTCAAAATTGCTAAGGAGGTCGACCCACAAGGTGAGTTTTTTTTTGGTTTCTCATTGTGTCATCTGATTCAGCAACCTTACCAGTGCAAGCAGGTGTCTGTGTGCGTGCATGCGTGTGTGTGTGTGGATGTGTAAGAGTATAAGCTCCTATGAGGATAGCAAGCCGGGTCATATTGGTGTGTGCGCACATGAATGCACTCACCTTTTGTACACCTGAGGAGACCTAAAGGTGACCTTTGACCTTGTGCTGATCCCCAGGCCTGAGGACCATCGGTGTTATCACCAAACTGGACCTGATGGATGAGGGAACAGATGCCAGAGACATCCTGGAGAACAAGCTACTGCCACTGCGCAGAGGTAACACACACACACACACACACACACACACACACACACACACACACACACACACACACCATAAATACATGTATGTACAGATACTAGGATAATTAACCAAAAAGCCCAGAGAGGCTATTCCATATGCTGACATTAGCATGGCTGAAAGGTGTTGTGAGGCATGAAGCGAGCAGAGTGAAGCGGTTACCGCACATTCCTAGCTCAGATTCATTAGACAAAGCCACAGAAACAATTGTAGCGATTTATTCTTAAACATCAATTCCTCTGTCAAGAAATGTATTTCCTTCAGCTGAATGGTTGCCAAGTAACACACAAACACAGCCAACGTAGCTTCTGCAAAGGGCGCAGAGATATAGAACAAAATGCGGTCGCAGCGGTGCTATATCAGCGAATATACAACGTCATTGAACGCGACACGATTCTACCAATCATGATCAAGGACTGGAACTAGAACATTCAGTTAACAAACACAAATACCGCCTTTCACAGAGATGTTGTAGACATAATATTGTAATTTTGTGTATGCATCCTCCAGGCTACATTGGTGTTGTGAACCGCAGTCAGAAGGACATTGACGGCAGGAAGGACATCAGTGCGGCTCTCTCTGCCGAGAGGAAGTTCTTCCTGTCACACCCGGCTTACCGCCACTTGGCCGAACGCATGGGAACCCCTCACCTGCAGAAGACTCTCAACCAGGTAAGTCTCCATTGCTGTCATCTCTCAGTTTCTCTTTGTTGTTGTTTATTGAAATTATGCTATTTGTAAGTCTGGTCCTCATACTTTTTCCAATGCACTGCTCAGTCTGTGAAACAACAAAAAAACAACAATAATCATGGTCTCCCTCTGCAGCAACTGACCAACCACATCCGTGACACTCTGCCAACTCTGCGTAGCAAGCTGCAGTCTCAGCTGCTTTCACTGGAGAAGGAGGTGGAGGAGTATAAGAACTTCAAACCTGATGACCCTCAGCGTAAAACCAAGGCTTTACTCCAGTGAGCACTCATTCACTCCCTCCCTCACTCACTCCTCTTATTCATTCACTCACATCCCCACTTACTCACTCACTCACTCGCTCACTCCCCTCATTCACTCCCCTCATTCACTCACTCACTCACACACTCATTCACTTCCCTCACTCACTCCTTTGCTCACTCACTCCCTCACTCACTCAGTTACTCACTTTCTCACTCACTCCCTCATTCACTCACTCATTCACTCACTCACACACTCATTCACTTCCCTCACTCACTCCTTTGCTCACTCACTCACTCACTCACTCACTCACTCACTCACTCCCTCAGTCACTCACTCATTCACTCACTCCCTTTCTCACTTAGTCACTCACTCTCTCATTCACTCACTCATTCACTCACTCCCTCAGTCAGTCACTCACTCCATCAGTCACTCACTCACTCACTCACTCCCTCAGTCAGTCACTCACTCACTCACTCACTCACTCACTCACTCCCTCAGTCACTCACTCACTCACTCACTCACTCCCTCCCTCAGTCAGTCACTCACTCAGTCACTCACTCACTCACTCCCTCAGTCAGTCACTCCCTCACTCATTCACTCCTCTCACTCCATTACTCCATCACTCACTCACTCACTCATGTGTAAACACTGGTTCGCATCATTCAGTTAATTTAGTGTTTAAGTGCCAAATCACCACCAGTATGGTCTCAATACACTTTCAAACAAATAAACTAAAAGTAATCAAAACATACAGTTGTGCTTATAGGTTATTACATTATTTTACATAGTAAGCTACCATATTACCTGATAATTCATTAAATGCGCAATATAAAATACGCAGTAATAAAAAAGTTCCAAACAAATTGAATGCCTTTTCACAAAAATTCAAACTTAACCTCTCTGTCTTCCCATAAGGATGGTTCAGCAGTTTGGCGTGGACTTTGAGAAGCGCATTGAGGGTTCAGGTGACCAAGTGGATACTGTGGAACTTTCCGGAGGTGCTCGCATCAACCGTGTCTTCCACGAGATCTTCCCCTATGAGCTCTTCAAGGTAGGTGGCAGTAGAGGGGAATAAAGTATTCTTATTTTATTTTATCTTATTTAATCTAAGTGCACAGACTTAAAACTGGCTGGTTATTTAGCAGATGCTTTTATCCAAAGTGACACAGACTTGCAACATGGGGCTCCGAATTGAAACCATGACGACCGATTGTCAGTCATTGACATTACTTCTGCTTCACTACGTTCCATAACTTACTGCTAGCTGCATACTAGCCTAGCTCCACTGCCATCACCACATTAGCTATGTAGCATGTTCCATGTGCATTCCATGTGCTTACTCTTCTGATTTTGTCATAGATGAAATTTGATGAGAAGGAACTGAGGAGGGAGATCAGCTATGCTATCAAGAACATCCACGGTGTCAGGCAAGTACACATCCTTCCTTGTAGGCTACATCAAAAACAGCATGACATAACTTTTCACAAGTTTATTATAAAGTTTAATGGAATGCTACTATGCATGTGACCCTGTGAAACTTGGTTATTGATGATATACAGTTTGGCCAATAATGTTACAACACTACTGTATTGCATGAGTGGTTTGCCAGCATCATGCAGCGAGATAGGAAGAGTAGGGTGGGAAAGTCTCTACATGTTTGTCATGTACAGTTTGTGTTTGTTGCGGTGTGGTTCCCCTCATCCTTTTTCATTTGTCAAGCTTGCACCTTCTTTCACTTTGACTACTTCTGTCTGTCTGTGTAGGTGTTGTGGTAGGCATTTTCTCTGAGGTAGCTCAGTAGGAATGTATGAGTGCTAAACCTTCTTGTGTTTTCACCTCCCTGCACATCTGCCTTTGCAACGGACCTGTGTCTACCCCTGTTCTGTGTTTGTATGTGTGTGTGTCATCCACACGTGATATTTAATACTGAGCTATCCATTCTGTTCCATCTTTTCATCTCTGTTGCTGTTGCCTTTCTTTCTTTCTTTCTTTCCTTCCTTCTTCACTTGGCCCTTTATATCTTGCTTGTCTCATGTTGTCGTATGGATGTGTCTGTGTATGTCTGTGCCCTCAGAACGGGGCTGTTCACACCCGACATGGCATTTGAGGCCATCGTGAAAAAGCAGATCGTTAAGCTGAAGGAACCGTGTCTGAAGTGTATCGATCAGGTCATTCAGGAACTGATCAACACGGTCAGGCAATGCAGCTGCAAGGTATCATGGAAATGGACGCAGACTGCAGTACCTCCTCCTGGACAAACAGGGGGCACTGTGACTGCTGCCCAGCAGGAAACAGCAGGGTTGGAAGAGACATGGTCCAAAAGGGAGGGATGACTGAGTTCCCAGGATACTATGTGTGCAGTGGAAGGACAGTCAATAGAGTGGAAGGAATTAGTTACCTAATATTTGCCAAAAATATTTTTTTAAGGTACCCACTAATCTAAGTGAATCGGTCATGAGATCAGGACTTGGAGTCTGTTCCTTTACATGAGATAAAAGGATGTGTGCTTACAGTGGTGAAACTGAGGTGATGGTCATAGTCATGTGTATCAACCTTCAGCATCAAATATATCTGAAGTATTAGCTAATGTGGGAAAGCAGGTTCTCTAGCAGATGAACCTGAACCCACTGATTCTAGACCTTGTTTTTTTCAGTCCTGTTTGTTTTAGGGTCTGAATGAATTTAAGTGCCCCCCCACCCTTCTCAAAATGTACTTCTAACAACCCTGCTGGTTCCCTGCCTTAAATGCCCCAGGCGTGGGGATGATGGTGTGGTTTTGTTTTGCTGTTATGGACAGACTTGTTCAAAGGTTGATGAAGGAGAAAGGGCATGCTCTGGCCTTCATCAACCTGCACTCTCACTGACCAGCTACAGGTTTTCATGTTTTATTTACTCGAATTTTGTCTAATCATGAAGTTCATATTTAAGTTGAGCAATTTCAAGCTAAAGCGATTGCAATCAGATTGAAAAACTACAATGTGACTTGAATTAAACTACTGGGTGCCAATGTTTTAAAAAACAATATCCATCAAAATGCAACATGTCACGCAAGATCCTTGATGCTACATCTTCCCCACTTTTGTTGGTGGATGGTGAGTCTTCCCTTCAGTCGGAGGCTTAGCTCCACCATCATCATGATGGTCTCATTGCCTATTAAAGATGGACAATATGGGCTCTGTGATGAGAGAAAATCATTGGTAGTTGGTGTGAAATAAGCAAACAACATCTTGCCCATCATTGGGTTAGGCCATTGAAGCTTTGAAGACCTCAATCCCAGACCCATATTTTCCCAGTCTCAAGATGAATTGTGGAATTGTGTCTCAGTGTGTGTGTGTGTGAGAAAGAAGCCATCATGATCTCACCAATGTTGCTGTTGGTGAGGAAGCTTGTTGACAGCAGGGGCTTTTGAGTAATTTGTTGTTTTGCTTATTTGTTTTTTTGTTTGGCTTTTATCTGAGTGACCTTGCTTACCGTCCCTGGCCTACTTCCTGCAAGTGCCTCATCAATCACAATCACCGTTGCCGGTACCCAAAACCTGTAGCTGGTCTACCAGAGTGTTGCCTTGAGTTGATAACTAATGAACTAAACAGTCTTCTTTTCTCTCTCCTTGTCTTGTTTTCTTTGGCTTTTTTATGTCTTGCATTGCATTGCTTTCACTGCCCTATATGTCTGTGCCACACTTACCGACACACCCCCATCTTCATCCTTCATTATTTTGATTCGCTCCCTTTCCTCTTAACCACCCACTCCTTTTTATCCTCATCCAATCAAAATGTTACTCACTCCATCTTCCTCATCCTCCTCCAATCAATGTGTTCTCCATCCCAAATTCCTTATCCTCCTCCAATCAAAACATTGGTCCCTACTTCTCCCCTTCCCATTTTCACCTACCTTTTGTCATCCAATGGAAATCCTTCCACTTCAATGCTGTCAAATCCCAATTGACCCATCCAATGAAAATCCCTTTCCCTCCTTTCATCTCCCACCTCCCAAACCAACCCAACCTTGCCACATCCAATTAAAAACCTGTTCCTGCCCCCTTCACCTGCTTCCTCTGCCCGCCCACTTTTTTTTTGTGGGAAAAAAAAAATCACCCTGGTGCTACAGGACGGGTCTGTTCACGCCTGACTTGGCGTTCGAGGCCATTGTGAAGAAGCAGGTCGTTAAGCTGAAGGAACCGTGTCTGAAATGTGTGGACCAGGTGGTGTCTGAGCTCTCCACAGTGATCCGCAAGTGTACGGAGAAGGTAAAGAGAAAGAAAAGGAAACTGAAAGGTCTTCATCCCAGTGTCCCCCCTAAGCCTTTAACCCTTTCAAACACTTAATTGGTATGAATCCTCTTCATGATTGGCTGTTTCATCTCAGTTAGATTTTAGAGAGTTTAGGTGTTAGGGCTTAGTGGGGACACTGGGATTCAAAAAGTAAAAAAGAAAGAAAGAGAAGGAGGAGAAAGATGAAGGAAAAGAAAAAGATAACCATGAAGTTGATAAAAAGAGATAAAGTGGCCGTTTTTATGTTAATGTGTTTTTGTGAGTGTGTATATGTGTGTCTTGGGCTTTGCTCAGGTTGTGTTGTGATGTTGGTAGTAGTGTGTATGTGTATGTGTTTACGTGTGTGTCTCGGGCTTTGCTCAGGTTGGGTTGGTAGTAGTGTGTGTGTCTGTGTGTGTATGTGCACTGTTGCCTCCAAAGACTTGTTGGTGAACTTTAACCCCCAGTCAAAGGAACTAGAGCAGCTTCCCCCTTTTCTCAGATTAACCTCACCATAGAGATTTTGTTACCCCTCAATCCAATGCCTTTTGTCTTCTACCAGTAATGTGTGGCTCTGATGTAGGTTTGGTGTAGATCAGGGGTCGGCAACTCCTGGCACGCAAGCCAAAGTTGGAGTGCAGAGGAATTCTCATTGGCATACAATGTCCTTGTTTCATGCATAAATGCATTTCATGCAAAAAAATTTACCTGCTGTTAAGCAGTCATAGGTTGTTGTAGGGTTTCTTTGTAATGTGATGGCAATATGGACCCTACTGGCTTTACACATTTTCCCACGAGACAAGTCCCAGCACAACAGCTCCAAAGATTGTTCATCAGTGTAGGCAGCAGTTACCGATGACAAAAAACGTTCCAGGCCACTAGCACGCTAGCCAAGTTCCTTAACCACTACGCTACCACCGTGCCACATTTTTTTATTGGCACTACATTTCAAAAAGGTTGCCGACCCCTGGTATGGATGAACCAATCTAATAACCAATCTATGTTAATTCCCCTACCCCGATTCCCTGATTGGGTGGAAGCCATTCTAGGTCCGTCCTGTAACCCCTTCCTATAGGTACTCACATCCTCAACATTCTAGCTGTGGAAGTGGAACCTATCTCCACTTGTTTTTTGGGGGGGGATGGTGTTTCATGCAACACCACTGATGATTACTGAAAATCACTAAGACTATTCACATTTGTCACAAAATCCACTCTCTTCCCCATCTTTAACAACTTCACTCTTAGCCAGTCCCCTACTGACACAGTTACAACCACCTCCTTACAAACTTATTTTTTCAACATTGAAATAGTGTTTGTTGCCATTGTGAAAACAATTAAAAACAACAACAAAAACATGCAAAGGAAATAACAGTTTGGTCTTAACACCTTATACACCAATCACACCTCATGACAGCTCAGCATATTACTCATGCTTCAATGCACCTCTCCTTGCCCTATTTCTCCTGTGTACTGTGTACAACAGTGTGTCCACTGCTCTGCAGTGTGTGTGTGTGTGTGTGTGTGTGTGTGTATGCATGTTTGAATTGTGTTTTGAATGATTTGATGAATGAGTTTTCTTGACAGTATCATTTAATTAATGGTAAGCTTGAATGCAAACAGCAGTCTGCATGTGTATGAGAGAATATGCTTGTGCATGTGCATGCACTTGTACCTTTCGGTCCTTGTGTGTGTGTTTCTTCATGCTTTGCAGTAGTGTGTGTGTGTGTGTGTTTCCAGCTGACTTCCTACCCCCGACTGAGGGAGGAAACAGAGCGGATTGTCACCACCCATGTCAGGGAACGAGAAGGCAAGACTAAGGATCAGGTGTGTATAAGTGTGTGTGTGTGTGTTTGTGTGTTGATGAGGTGGGAATTAACTTTGTATAACTGGCTACCTTTGAAGTAGATCCAAAAACGTTGAATCACTGTTCCATATCAATGCGCTCATGAATGGTAACCACAACAACCGTAGTAAAGTATTTCACACTGCACTCTCCCCCCTTAACTGTACCTATAATAGGTTATTTTCTGTAGTTCATGCACATGATTCCTAAATATAAAGAAAGTTCTGGATGAAATTATATCCTAATTACAAATAGGAGATAAGCAGGATAACGTTTTTCAAGGTGACCAGTTTGATGGAAATATTGACTAGTCGGAGGAACCCTTCTTCACCTCCACCTCACCATCGAACTGGTGGCCTCGTCGGCCATTATCCCTTACTTATCTATTAGGTGTACATTTCCGTAGTGTCATCCAGTTTGTATGCTTTGTAAGTGTTCTGGTGAATCCTAAGAAAATCCTTACAAATCTTTAGTATTAGTATTATGCTACAGAGTATATGCCTCTTGAGTGACCAGCAGTTGTCCTCTGCACACCAGGTTTTGCTCTTGATCGACATGGAGCTCTCCTACATCAACACAAACCATGAAGACTTCATTGGATTTGCCAAGTGAGTGAGGCCGCTCAGATGTGTAGAATATCCCTGTTATGACACCGCTGATTCTTTGGTTAATATGGGTTATGTGAGATTGACCTGGGAGATTGATTTGTTTGTTTTGTTTATTTGTTTTAACAGTTTTTTTGTGTGTTTGTTTGTTTGTCTGTTGGTTTGTTTGTTTTGTAGTGCCCAGCAACGGAACACTAATGTGACCAAGAAGCGAGCCATGCCCAACCAGGTAGTAAAAACAACAGTACCATTCTCATCTCACACTTCTGCTTCAGTCTCCTACCCTAGTCATCTCCCTCCTCCACTCTCTCCTAATGTCTTTGGAAGTCATGTTTCCCATTGAGTTACTCCCTATGTACTCAGCAGTAATTGTTTTCTCTTTGTTCCTCCCTATATACTGAACAGGCAGTATTCACTACTAGTGTTTTTGTCAGTCCGCTTCCCTGACTGTGTCTTCCTGTGTGTTAGTTTGTGTCTCCCCTCAGTGCGGCACACACACTGTCATAAAGTGCATTCGTTGAAAAAGTTTGCCACATACACACAGTACATACACACACACACATACACACACACATTTACATGTACACACAGACATCACAGTCATACACGGGAACTATAATGTAACCAAAATCATGTGACCCCACCCACACCTCCCCCTTCCTCTGTGCTGTTGTGGGTCGCATAGAGTTGATACCGTCAGCTCCCGCCCCTACTGGCGCCCACCTCACCAACAACAGGAAGTTCCCAGCATGCTCTTCCTTCCTGTGTCTGTGACGTGATGCTCTCCGCTCTCAGCTGAGTGTGGGGTTTTACCCTCTAGAAACCTGACTGACATTCAGTGAGGTCTAGGGTACTCATGAAGGTCCAAAGAACTGACTTCTTCACATCCATGCCTATTTCAAAGCACTTAAATAAACCTCAGACTTAAGATGCTTTATTTATATATAGGTAGTTAGTTATATGCTGATAATTGTATGCAATGTATTGTTTATTGTTACATTCTATATCATCACATGTTACTACTGTTACAGAACTAGTGACAGTAGGAGGAAGCTCTGCTTTTCTGGGTACCACTGTGGTCATCAGTGTTCAAAAGCATGTGACCTCCCTCTATGACCTTTCTTTTACTACTTTTTTCTACTTTTCCCCCATCTGCTACTTATTCTCTCTTTTTTCCTCACACTTTACCCTCATTTACTGTATGTGCTATTTGTTTATATTCATCCTCTATACTTTTAAACTATCACTTTCTTACTTTTCTCTCTCTTTCACTTTCTCTTTCTCTTTTTTTTCCTCTCTTTCTCTCTCTCTTTCTCTGCTGCCCTATCACTCCTTCCTAATGGAAGGGGGAGATTTTGGTAAGTCATATCTGTACTATTGATCGTCATCATCATAGTAGTAGTTCAACGTCATCATGCCTTAACTGACATGCAACTGACGCTCATAGAGAGAGAGCATAGAGTGATAGTGTGCTTATCATCAGCTAATGGAAATAAGATAATCCTAATATAGTGCTTATCCTGTTTACATCCTTCACACATAAACACACACACACACACTCACACACACTGTAGGATCTTGTCTGTTGACATATAACCTGGGTTAAGCAGTGTTGCAGGTCATGGTCCGGTCTGCTTATTTGAAGGTTTAATGTATTTGATTGTTACCTATACCTTGTGTCACCTGTGTGTTTGTTTGGTGCGCTAGTTTGGTGAATACGGAGGCAAAGATAAGGTCAGACCCCAAGGAGTTTGGTGTACAGGTCAACCCCTGTTAAATCACCGGGTTGAATGAGACAACACCTCATTTATTCCAGCTGTGTACTTGGGATACTCAGGTTCAGGAAGTGAAACTTCACACTGTGTCCATAGCAACCAAATAACCTTTACTCTCGACTGACATAATAAGGAAACTAGCTGTGTACCTATCAGTTGATAATGCGAAAACAGAGAACATTTTTTAATTATCATTAATTATTAATTAAGGGAAAAATATTTACCGTCTCATGGTAGGTATGGTAAATTTTTGGCAGATGCCTTTCCAGAATAATAGAAAAGGTTTGTACCAAAACAGAGTACCATTTATGATCACAACCGTTCACTTCCTGAGCTAGGACTTAATATAGTGGGAGGTGCTGTCTCTTACCACTGTAACTCAGCTCACCTGTCCTGGAAAAAAAATTTCTCCTTTCCATCTTCTTCATTGTAAATACACATATTCTGGGATTGATCCATCCAAATGTAGGGCCATTGTCGTGATGAAGAAACAGGTATCAACAACAATCTGACTGATACACACATTATGGAATTCTATATGGTTGTAGGGGATTTATTGTAGTGAGGACATGTGACCTCATCTAATCTAAATATGCTTTAGTAGTAGCTTTAGAAGTATTAGATATTATATATAAGGGTTTTCCCCACAGGATAAATTTAAGACAAATCATTACTGTTGGGGTCAAAATGTTGTAATTATTGTAGTACTGTAGTAATGTCTTATGTATTACAGCTGGCTTTTAAGTAATATCTTATGTATTACAGCTGGCTGGTGATGAGTGTATAGGCATATGTGCTGTTCAGATGTGCCAGAATGTGTCTATTAATGTTCTGTCTTACAGTTCAAAATGTGTGCTTTGTTTTTATCAGATGATATTTTCTTTATTGCCCAGCATCTGTGTGAAATGAGCCCTGCTACTGTTGGAAGGGTTTTCCTCCTCTGAATGTGTGACTTGTGCCTGTGTTTGTGTGTCATTATACTGAAGAGTCTCATCTGCCATGAAACTCTGCCACCCTGTGGTTAGAAAGGGGACCATCTACTTTGTCATTGAAAAGTCATTGATGCAGCACATACAATATACTGTACATTTGAGTCCCCAAGCTTGGGGGGATTTTAAGCCTTGAAAGCCTTGTTTGCATACAGTGTATGATGTTGGCCACCATTTTATCTTTGTTTCACATCCTGTGAATAAGTCTGATTTTGTTCAATTGCTTTACCTAACCTTTTAAAAGATAACAATAACACAATAACACAACCCACTACAGCATGTGTAACACATCCCATAATAACTCTCACCCTGTCATCCTAGTAACCTTAACCTTGTAACCATGACTACTCCCTTTTGGCATGTTGGTTTTGCTCCTAGGAACGTGGGGCTTTCTTCCACAGAAATACTGTACGAGATAAGTTCCTACTGTCTGGCTTTTGTAAGCTATTCATATTTCTCTCCGCTCACCTTTCACTACCTTCTCTCTCTCTCTGTCTATTTATCTATTTATCTGTCTATCTCGCCTACCTCTGCATTCAGCTGCTAACCACTTTAATATGTAATGTGCTTATATAAGCATCAAGCTTCACGCTTGAGCTAACAATAACAAGCAAGGCCAGGTGGCACAGTTAAGACAGCTTCAAATATCACAAAGCAGCACAGTTCCAAATGTCGCTAAGCAACAGAGCTTTATTAGGGACGGCATCAGCTAGCTCGCAGCATAAGCCCAAATGTGCTAGCCTTTGTGTGCTTCCCAGTGTGTAACCTTTGACCTCCACAACCTTTGAAATAAAGTAAGTACAAATAGGCCAAGATACATTCTATCTTGATCCCAGAGCAGAAATTCACAATCTGAATTTTTACCCATGTATGTTCTATTGATTTGTTTCAAGACCACACAGCCAACCACACAGAAAACTCACACACAGATTCAAAGGTTAACATAAACATGCAAGTTTTATATATTGTGTGTTTTGTCATACTTCTCTTAAAGGTATGTCATGCTGATATTGCCATAGACAAATGGGAATAATTAGTATAATTTAATTAACATTAGCATTTAATAGCATGTGGGAACCAAAAATGTTTAGTATTGAGGCTAGATTCAGGTCCAGATGGTTTCCAACTCTGAATCAGATCTGGTCCTAGTCTTGAGGCAACCCACTGTGAATTTCCAAGCCAGATCCGATGCACAGTTGGCGGTCATCTTGGGCTTTGATGTTGCATGACGGACCTCGCTGAGCCTGCCCTCAAAAGCTACAGCATCAACCAATGAGGCGCTCTGGAGGAGAATGTTGAGAGGGCCTGTAATTGTTCACTGCCATGTTAATTGGTTACTCACCGCTGTCATTCATCCCCGCCCCTGTTCTTGCAGGTGATCAGACGTGGCTGGCTGACCATAAACATCAGTATCATGAAGGGCGGGTCTAAGGAGTACTGGTTTGTGCTGACAGCGGAGTCTCTGTCTTGGTACAAAGATGAAGAGGTTTGTATGACCGCCCCCCCATACTCTGTGAAACGGGGTTCCCACGCATCCTTGAAAACCTGAAATTTTAGTGGTGGCTTTCCCAGTCATGGAAAGCACCCGGAAATTGATTCAAAAGTTGAAATGTCCTGGAAAAAAATATATTGTCCTGGAAAATTATACTTTAGCGCCCTCATTCAGGTAGTATTACACCTTGGTTCTTATTTTGTACTGTATCCCCTTCCATTCTCTCATTTGTGAATCAGTGCGTCACTGGGTTAGTCTGTGTGTTACTATCAGTGTTGGTAACTGAGGAAACTGGGATAACCTGTGCAGGTGGGCAACATGGAGAACCAATTTGTGTGTAGATTTCTGCTCAACATTGAGTATGTGGGAGTGTAGGAAAAATTGTAATATCCTCGAAATGAATATCAACAAAAGAGAATAGTAATGTGAAATATAAATGTATGCCATGTGTAAAACCTTATTCTAAAGGGGTAAGACAACCAACCAAGCAAATTATGGTTAGGAATGTGGGAAACAGAGGGTGCTGGTGAAAACCAAATAGACATCTGTCTCCACCAGGAATTTAGAAGAAGTGGGCAATGGAACAATGGACAAGTTAAGGCAAGAAGTCAAATTCCTAAAGAAGGATAAGAGGTCAAAGGAAGGGGGGGGGTCTGCCATTTGTGTTACAACATGTGATGTGCATTCAGGGGGATATAAAAGGGAATCCTAGTCTCTAAGAAGATGGGCTTGTTACTCTGCACACCTTGTGTAGGTTTTGTGTGGGAAACTTGTCTCCAGCATCGTTATTAAAGACTGCAGTGATCCACCAAGTTGCCTGCTTTGAGTTTTTGACCACAGGAGTTCTCTAGATTAAATTGTGTGAAAAGGGTGATGTGTGTATAGTTGCCTGTATGTTTACAGTAGTTATATGGGATGGGGAATCTGGGTGTTTTCTCAGGAGAAAGAAAAGAAATACATGCTTCCTTTGGATAACCTAAGGATCAAGGATGTTGAGAAGGGCTTTATGTCAACCAAACACACCTTTGCCATCTTCAACACTGAACAAAGGTGAGCCTATGTGTGTGTGTGTGTGTGTGTATGTATGTGTGTGTGTGTGTGTGTGTGTTTGTATATGTGTGTGTCTGTATATGTGTGTGTGTGTGTGTGTGTCTGTGTGGTGTGTGTAGTTGTTAATATATTGTGACCGAGCTTGTCTGTGATTCCCCTGCAGGAACGTGTACAAAGATCTGCGTCAGATCGAGTTGTCCTGTGACTCCCAGGATGACATAGACAGCTGGAAGGCATCTTTTCTCAGGGCCGGAGTTTTCCCAGAGAATGACCAGGTAGCAGCTTGCCCTTCTCTTCCATTTATCCATCCAGTTATACAGCCAACCAACCAGTTATTTATCCACCTAAACATCCAGCCATCTATCTATCTACAGTTATCTATCCACCGATAACTCCATCCATCCATCCATCTACAGTGTATATTCATCCCTTCATCTAACCAGCTGTCCAACCTGTGTCCACTGAACTAGATGGATAGATAGATAGATTGACAGACAGACGGATAGATACATTGATACTTTATTCATCTCTTAGGAAATTCAAGAGCTATATAAACAACTATAGAAATACACCACCTTAAGCATACCCCAAATCCAAGGATTTGGCCTCCCTAAACCCTTTAGCCTGGCTAGTAAGTGATGCTTTGTTTGTCTGTCTGTGTTCTGAAAGTACCTACTGTGTATAAGTACCTCACAGCTACAGCTGAGTCTGTCTCCTTGGCTACGTTTTCAGGCGGAGAGCGAGGACACCAAAGAAGGAGACAACAGCTTCTCCATGGACCCTCAGCTGGAGCGGCAGGTGGAGACCATCAGGAACCTGGTGGACTCCTACATCGGCATCATCAACAAGTCCATCCGCGACCTCATGCCCAAGACCATCATGCACCTCATGATCAACAGCGTAAGTGCAGCTGTGCCATACCCAACACAATCTAACGGGTCACTCTATACTGCATCTACTGCGTCTTATGGGTTATGACTAGAATCTTGAATTTATACAGTATACAACTGTATAAACATGTTTATATGTTAGATTATGCGTTATGTGCCCTGTACATATCCATACATGCATGTCTATGTCTATGTAACTATCCAACTGCCAAAAGTGCCATTGTGTTTGAATGGGGCTATGGGAATATCTATTCTTGTGGGGAGAGGATCTGAGAGCATTCAACAGATACTGCAGTGGAGCATAATTGAAAGTGCAAGTAATACATTTCTATGCAACATTTGAAACTTTTGATAACAGATTCATTGTGCCTTTTGATAAAAGACTCGACAATAACAAAATTGTTTTTTTTTTTTTTTAATCGTTATTCCGTACATATTTTCCTTTATTGCTTCCCTTCTATCTTGACCAGGCAAAGGAGTTCATCCACTGCGAGCTTCTCTCCTACCTGTACAGTTCAGGTGACCAGAGCAGCCTGATGGAGGAGTCGGCCGACCAGGCCCAGCGACGCGACGAGATGCTGCGCATGTACCACGCCCTCAAGGAGGCGCTCAAGATCATTGGCGACATCAGCACCACCACCATCTCCACGCCTGTGCCCCCACCTGTCGACGACAACTGGCTGCAGAAGGACAGGTACAGTAGCCTCTCACCTCTGTGGACCGGAGACATACAGTAATCTAGCTAGAGGAAATACTGTGGAAAATGTATGGAGGTCCAGAGCAACCATATGAATGAATGAATGAATTAAATGAAATGCATAAATAAGCAGATCACAAACACGGGGCATTATGAATTGAAAATGTTTTTATTAATTTTATATTGTCCATTTCTTTCTTTATTGATTTCCTTGTTTCTGCATTTATTCCTGTGTTTCTGCGTCTCCTGCCCACCATAGCAATGTAACCTGGTTTGGATGTACAGTACTTAACTGTCTATCTCCCTTTTTTCTGTCTCTCTCTCTCTCTCTCTCTCTCTCTCTCTCTCTCCCTCTGTCCCCATCTCTCTCTCTCACACACACACTCTCGCACACCCCCCCTCCTCTCTCTGTCTCTCACTCTTTCTCTCCCTCTCTCCCTCTTCTCTCTGTCTCTCTCTCACGTGTTTAACCCCCTCAGTCCTCCTTCTCAGCGTCTTCCTCCGGTCAGCGCTGCTCCCCCAAGTCGCCCCCCAGCAGTGAGGGGTCCCACACCAGGCCCACCCCAGAACCCCTCACCAGCTTTTGGGGCTCCCCCCATCCCATCTCGCCCTGGTCCCCCAGCTTTTGCGAACAGCACCCTTGAGCCTATTTCTGCACCTCCTCTGGTGCCCTCACGGCCAGCCAGAGTGCCTCCTGCACTACCCCCTGGTGTACCCAGGTAAGGAAACACACCCCCCTATCCCTACAGTGGATCTCACACACATCACATATTCAATTCAATTCAATTCAATTTGGTTGTATTTATACGGTGCCAATTTACAATGCAGTTGTCTTGTAACGCTTTACAGACACTAACACGGAGCACCCAAGGAAACACAGATCTATCTATCTATCTCACTCCCTTTCTCCCTTTGTCTTCCTTTGCAGCAGAAGACCTCCCTCAGCTCCAAACCGGCCTACCATCATCCGACCAGCTGAGCCCTCTCTGCTAGACTAGACACACACACACACACACACACACACACACATACACAAACACTGAGGCTCCATACATGTTGATGTGACAATGAAAACATTTGTCAAAAATGTATAGTTGCAGCATTACGCACACACACACACACATACTAACACACACACATACACACACAAACACACACACACACACATACACACACTTGCATGTTCATGTCCTACATCAATGAAAGTCAGAAGTTGCACAACACAAGCTAAAAACACTAGCTAGCAGTTGAGTAAAAATGCACAGGCATGCACTCACACTGACAGTTATATAGACTTAAATAATAGCCAGAGCCAACTTGTACATACACACACAAACAACTGTGTGTGTGTGTTTGTGTTTGGTTTGTGTGTGTGTGTGTGTGTGTGTGTGTGTGTGTGTGTGTGTGTGTGTGTGTGTGTGTGTGTGTGCGCATGTGTGTGTGTGTGTGTACCGTTCCTTACGTGCTTGCGAGGTGTAAGGCTAAGGAGAGACCAGGTGTGTAGCTGAAACATGAATGCTGCTCTAAAAATACTTTTAGAGGACTGGTCTAATTTTCTGGGATGTGTGAAGTTCTTTCACAGCCATTTCTGCTGATTATAGTGAAAGGACACACACACATACTTGCGCGCGCGCACACACACACACACACACACACACACACACACACACACACACACACATACAATATATAGACACATGTGCACACCTCTCTGTAGGGACCCGAAAAACTGGTGACATTAGGCATGATATGTCTTCAGCGTTGTCACCTTTGACCTCATAGCTTATTGATCCATTGGTGGTTTTATTATTACTCATAATATTCTAACATAGTTCTAAGGCGATGATAGTTTTGAATGTACGATTTGTTTTGCCACAATAACTCATTAACTCATTACTTTGTATGTATAGCAATGTCTGTGTTCAAATTGTTCAACAAGCTTTAAAACACTGAACTCCAGTGTGCATATGTGGGTCTTCAGCCTTAGTTGGTAGGTATAAATGCAAGCAAACAAGTAGATAAACAATAACAAAAACAAATGATCACTCAAATTTAAAGATTAAGTGAAATTTAGAGTAAAAATTTTGACTTTGACATGAGTGGCATTACAGGCTAGATTTAGTAGAAACTGTTCCCTGAAGGGGCACCACTCTGACTAAGAGTCTGGTATTTGCCACAGTCTGACCATCATTACCAGTAGTATGACTGACCTAATTAAACATTTCTTGCCCTTTGTAATAATCACTCTATTGTATAACTTTTTACTATTTAATTTGTTTGTCTTTTCCTGCATTTTTGTTTATCTTTTTCTTTATCTCCTGTTGTATTAATCGTGTATATTGGTCATTTTTATATGCACCTTTTTATAGTCTACTGCTGTCGATTGCAACTCTCCAGGGCAAGAGTGTGGTGTGTGCAGAGCCTAGTTTACATCAGGATACATCCGTTTCATCCATTGATCAGTTTCGTCCATCATTAGGTCAAGGTGAATGGATAAAAAAAATGGACAAGAACGAAACAAAGAACTGATGGAGGCTGTCCTTATCTGCATTGGGCTTAAGTGAATATAAATGAGGCTTATTCCTCTCCCAAAACATTCACCCAAGACTCATTTCAAACCCTTTTAAAAAAGGCTTGCTGTTGACTCCATGTTGTTTTATTTGGGATCATGAACCTGAATCCGTTGCCTGCATAGTTAGACTCCTGTTGGGCTGATGTTCCAAGATGGTCTCAATCCATATTTAGAGTCGTTCTAAAGTTGAGTTCATTCGTGTCCCATTTCCACAAGTGTGATAGTTGTGAAAATGTAACCTTTATGCCTTTACCATTTTCCTCTAAATTGTGTTCATGTTTGTCTGCTTCTGTTTCCTTTCCGTTTTTTGTGAGGCTACATCAGCTTTATTGTGCTTCCCAGGCCCTGCCTGGCATTGTTTTCCACAACAAAATTTAACTTGTGATTATGATTTTGCAGAGTGTATGCTCTTTAAAATGCATTTCTTTAAGGTGACCACTAGAGGTCACTTTTAGTAATTCATGCAGAAGACCAGACATCTGGTGGAATTCCTGTACATTCTTGACCTGTAGGTCTTCCCAAAATTCTTTCGGAAGTGCAGCAATTTGCAGGTAATCAGCACTTTTTAAATCCAGTTAGGTTGAATGCAGTGAAATGTTCAGTTCAAAGGAAGGTCTATGTCCATATGGTTCAAGGCAGATGCCATCATTGGTTAAGCTTGCTCCATGTCAGATCAGCAGCTGCGAGTGGTTCCCAGGCTTTTTTAATGAGTAGGAAATATGCTTAGATTGGCACCAAATCCTGATGGGCCAGCAGAGCAAAATTGCTGGGCAGAGTTAACCTTAGAGCATAAATTCTGGCCAGGCTCACTATATATGTCCTGCAGACCATTTCCTCTAGGCTTTTAGTGTCCTTGTCTGTGTTTTGGACCTATGTCACCACACCCCCAACCCCCAACTTCCATTGTACTCCTATTGTATTGGTTATAGCTGTCATACTTGTATCCTTTTGAAAAAGCTCCAGCTCCTTTTGTTTTTTGTTCAAGTGCCTTGAAAATATAACGCTGTTTTCTTCAGTTATGCTCGTGGGTCAACAAATTAAAATAATGGACTGAAAAATGGAAATAAATCTAATTAAATGATTCAAATAAAAGTAAATAAAAGGGATTGTTATTGGCAAATGCTGTGGCTTCACTTATTGTGCGTGTGTCTCAATTGATGTGTATAGAACTTGTAGCTTATCTTGTAAAACTTGTGGCCTATAACAAGAGATGACATTTCATATTCTTTAAATAGGCGTTAAAGCTTTGCAGAAATACTATGAGTTCACTTTTAATTCAGACATTTTATTACCAATTACTGTAATTATTACAATTAGCCTACATTTATTGCCTAAATATTTCAGAATCCTTTGCCTCTTCCAAATAACGACCAAACCTCCACCCCCACAACTACCATCGCCATCACCGACCCCTATCACTAGTGTGTGAGAAACACATTACTAACTCTCTTTGCTGTGTCGTCTCCTAACTGTTCTATCCACCAGGAGACTACCTCCTCATGTTCCTTTACGACCCAAGCACTGGTGACCACAGCGACAGTTGTCATGCTTTTTCACCAATTCAGCCGTTGTCACTACACCCAACGGTATTTAAATAAATAATTTAATAATTTAATATACATTTTTTAGCAAGTATGTTGTGAATAATTCATATTATGCGTAAGTAAATTATTGTGGAAAGCCTATGTGTACATTTAGGGACAATCCTGTCATACACCTTTTGATTTTTACTGTGTGTGCACAGCATTCATAGCCAGGTGCCACCCAGTGCTTCTGCTCAATATGTGGCAGCGATCTCTCCAAAAGCTTAGGGTTCCTTCAACAATTTTTTTCTGTGGCCAATCAGTGAATAGAGGGCTCTCACAGAAAGTATCTGCCCAGCTCTCTCTCTCTCTCTCTCTCTTTCTCTGTTTATTTTTGCAATCCAGTGGAGGGAGCAGGGCGGTCTATCCATGGATAACCAGGGAATGGAGGGCCTCGTCAGTAAACTTCAAGATGCCTTCAGCTTAATCAGACAGAGTTGCAACTTGGACCTGCCCCAGATTGCAGTGGTCGGTGGGCAGAGCTGAGGCAAAAGCTCCATGTTGGACTTTTCCGTGTAGGAATTTCATGAGAAGGTAATTCCAGAACAATCTCTGAAGTTGTGAACGTTGTGCTATTAGTCTTTCTTCCCCCACACTATGAGACGGAAAGGCCATGTGTAAAGTTTATGTTCTGTGTATATGCGTTATTTGACTGTCATATATTTTTACATCCCATTTAATTTCCATTACATTTATGCATTTAGCAGACGCTTTTATCCAAAGCAAATTACAACTTGTCAACTATCAATTGCTATCAATTGACCAGACACGCTTGCCGTTTCTGAAATGGTCCACTGCTGTACATACTGCATACCATATATATATATATATATGTATATATATATATTTATTACTTCAACATTTACCTTAAATGGCCACTAGGGGGCTCCAAGCAATAACTTTCCATCGAACCTTCAACTTTGGAGATGACCCAACTTTGGATTCAGTGACCCAGAGTGAGACCCAAGTGCCCTCTCTGGTCTCACAGGTTTGAGAGATTTGAAGTGAAATTTATGGATTCTACATCCATAGGATATACTTTTCAAATCATGCTATAGACTACTGGCGCACCTGCAGTAATAATTTACAACTCAGACCAATTTAAGACCTAAACTTAAATGTCTTTTAGGCCTATTGCATAATATTCCACTTAATAGAACACAGAATTTAGACTTTTCAAGACCCTGTGGAAACTTGGAAATTAATTGTGTAGTCTATGTTAAGAATTGGCAATACCAGTTTTGACGGTATCCATTCTCTGCTAACTAGGACTAACTAGGACTAACCTTGGGTTCTTTGGTTGATCAGGTATATATCATGCCTAGCATACTGTAGATACTGATACTATATTGTTATTTCTAACTAATGATTAACCCAATGATTAACCCCTTTAAGTGCAACTAAATAGGTGAGTTTAACATGCTGTCTCAGCAGCAGCCTCCATTTCCTGTTTCAGAATCTCTTCCCCACCACAAAGGAAGTACTATTCATGACATGAACACAGATGGTGCTTTACATAGAAAGAGTTCAGTGACATTAAGATGAATGAATGAAAACGAAGAACAGAAAGCACACTGATAAACTGATTATTTCCTACTGAATATTACCAAACAGATTATTCAATGAAGTTTTTTCTAAATAGAACAAATAATCTGACAGGGCAACCTGAGAACTGCTTACACTGTGTCAGAAGCATGTGTGAATAACCTCATTTAGAACTTTTAAAAGTGGTGACTGTTACGCATGTGTACATGACCTGTTGGTAACTTGACCTGTTATCACTTACTATAGCCTTGAGTGTCTATTAAAAACTCATACAGTTTAATCAGCTAGCAACCCAGTTGCACACCATCTAAATGACAAATGATGACATTATGCTTATTGTTCTTTGAACTTTGTTTTATTTTTTTTGTAAAAAGTAAACTCTTAAAAATCCATTTGATTCATCAAAGTATACATATATATTTCACATCTCACCTCCTCATCCCTTTTTTTATATTAACACAATTATGAAAAAGAGAGACACATGTGTGTTCACACACACACACACACATACACACTTGAAAACAAAAGCAGTTAAAACTTGTGATTATGTAAACACCACCACTGCTGTATTTCCTCCATGCAAGGAAGTCAAGATCTGAGTACGTGGCCAAAGACTGATCACATGATGTTGACAAGAGAACCACCGCCCCACACACACACACACACACACATACACACACCTACACACATTGTAAAGTAACCACAGCGATCAAGAAAATGCTAACTGCACAGTACTAAATAGAGCCCCAAACATGGACAACATGCCTGTGGTGTCCTTAAACAATAGACAAAAGAAAGAAAGAAACAAATTAACAACTTTACTACCATGATGACTGAGGGTGAAATATTACCTGCAATGTTAACTCACCCAGCTTCCCTCCCCACTGAAAACACACACACACACACACACACACATTCCCTCATTAAGGATTGTGTGAAAACTAATTTCACTCAAAGGGTCACCTGCCTAGCACTCTACAGCAATGACTTGTGAGACACAATGCCCGTTAGAGAAGTAATGACAACATGGGAACATGGGAAGAACACTGGAACAGCAACTGCCAACCAAAGAAGTCTTTGCTGCCAACCCCAGCGTCAATCACATGATTATCATCATTGTCTTTGCTACTCGATAAAGCAAACCAGGTAAAAACAAACAAACAACAAAAACAAAACAAAGGCACTGCATTGAATCATTACTCAAAGCACTCAATTTTCACACTTCAGTAACACAATGATCTACCCCCATCCCTCTCTAACACTCAATTCCTCCTCTCCATCTTTCGTGTCCTATCCATTCTCTCTCTCTCTCTGTCACACAACCCTTTCATTCTATCCTCTCCAACACACTCTCTCTCCGTCCCACAGTCTGTGCGCTCTGATTGGGTGAGTGAAGGGGCCGCTGATTGGTTCTTTTCTCACCGGTGCTTCAATGCGTAACCAAACTGGCACAGGTTATTATTAGAGGCGAAAAAGAGAGACATCAATGGTAGTAGAATGAGTAAGAGACAAATGAAAAAAAGAGAATGACAGAAGACTCTTCATTTTTCCCTGTCTAAAGACCATTTCCAAACTACCGTCATACCCATATACACTCTGCTGCTTCTGCGTGCCCTCCTCAGGTCATCATAGAGGCAGTAATGACGAACAAGAGAGAGAGAGACTGACTCTTCAATTCATCCAAGTCACAAACAGCCCCCAGCCTCTCTTATACCCTACGCTCAGCTTCTACGTGTGCTCCTTCCTTTTGTCCGTATAGAAGCAGTGAACGAGAGAGAGAGACAAAGAAAAAGACACCCCCCTGCCCCCCTAACAACCACCCAACTCTCCTATACCTCTACGCTCTTGCTGTTTCTACGTGCACACCCTCCTCTTGTCGTCGAAGAGGCGTCGGACGGTGTAGACCTGCGTGAAGGCCACTGTGAGCATGACCAGCAGGCTGACGCACGACCAGAAGGACACGCGCCACAGGTTGTCCTCTAGCAGGTAGCGGTCGCGCGCCTCGTGCGCCCGCAATGCTGTCTGCATCTGACGACTGCGCTCGAGACGCCGATGTACTGAGTCCATCGACTCCTGAAACGAGAGGCAGGTGGGAACGAGTGAGAGAGCGAAAGAGAGGACAGGAAAAGCGCACAGAGTCACACAGGAAGAGGGGAGGGAGCGGGAGGAAAGGAGGGAGAGAGAGAGAGATAACGAGAACAACAGTTCATTTATTTCAAAGACACTGGTGACTTTTTTACACTTGTTTTCATAATTGAAGGGCAGAGGAGAGGTAGGAGGGTTTAAGCTAGATGGTGTGAACACAAAAGCTCTAAGACAGGTGAGTGGGAAGGGACAGAGGAGCACTGACCCTGATGTCCTCCAGCTTGTACTCCAATAGGCTCTCGGGCTCCCCCAGACCCGCCCACTCATCATCCCCGCCGTCATCGGAGGCTGGCCCCTCTAGGATGACCTCGAAGAAGACCATCTTCTCCGAGAAGTGACTGAAACTGTTGTCGAAGCAAATCTGGTAGTCCCCTTCCTCAGTGGGCTCCACACTAGACAGGGCAAGGAGAAGGAGGAGGGGAAAGGAGAGTAAAACAGAAGACAATTCAAGCGCATGATTCAAGACAGCGGTTAAATATGGTATTTATGTAATGTATATAATAAATATGGTATTTATGTATTATGTATGTAATTATGTATTCATAAAAAAAATCTATATGTGACTACGCAGTGTGCGTACCAAACTATTGTATGCAGTGCAAGAGGAAGATGAGGAAATGAAAAGGAGGAGAAAGAGGAAAGGAGGATCCAAAGGAGAACAAGAAGAAAAAGAAAGAGGAGAATGAGGAGGAGGAAGGGGAAGAAGAAGCAGAAGGTATGGACATAAAAAGCATAAGAGTAAATAAAAACAGACATAGGAAGAAATAAAACAAGAAAAAAACATTACAGCAACTTTCCATTACAACTGTGTGTTGGAAATCCGTCTTTCAAATATCTTATTAATAAGAGGAGGCAGAAGACCACCGAGACAACAGAAATTTGAAATGGATGCAGAAGGAGATGGACTCACGTGTGGACGCCATCAGAGCGACGAAACTCTGAGATCAGCTGATAGCCGTGAGGAGAGAAGATGGTGAAGTCCACATCCATGCCTGCACCTGCGATAATCTAAGACACCAACACAAAGAACATTACCTGGACTTTCCCCTTTGTACTGAATCCAACAGCACAAACACATTGTTATATAGCCTTTATTAAAAACATACCAACATCATCAAAGCACACAAAATATGATGTTCTCTCTTTATGGGAGCCGTAAAATAAATGCTACATCCAAATCTTGGTCACACCCCGACACATCAAATCCATATGAGACTGAGGCTATACAGACAGGCCACAAATCTTGTTTCACCAGTGTGTGAAAGCCAGAAACACCCCCGGTGTGGTTACAAGTAAGGGACTGAAAACTGTTACAGCTGCTTGACCAACACACACACAGAGAGAGAGAGAGAGAAATAC
This sequence comes from Tenualosa thibaudeaui, assembly GCA_027481765.1. NCBI lineage: Eukaryota > Metazoa > Chordata > Actinopteri > Clupeiformes > Clupeidae > Tenualosa > Tenualosa thibaudeaui. The sequence goes on from JAIFZK010000159.1 coordinate 800,577, forward strand.
AAATACACTATTCACACACCACTGCCCCTTAGTCGGATGTGCAGCAGGACATAATCAAAGGGCTAGAACTTCCAAGACACTTGCTTGGCTGCAGTGTACACTGCATTAGGCAAACAGGAACACCCACACATCAAACACAAGACATAAGCCTAGCGACATTACATTATCGAATTCCACAAGTCAAATGCGCAGCAATCGGTGAATTACGGGTTTGCTGCACTGTGCGCATGTTCTGACGAGGCTTCAAACCCTCAATCTTTCGCGGAACTACCGGATCTTCACAAACTTTCAATAATGTTACTATGCCTTAGCACACATCTAACGTTAGCTCCTCCGACAATAAATTTGCATGACTCAGATAAACACCCATTCAAGCCCACGTCCATGCAAGTGTTATCAAAGCTCTCTCACACGTCGATTCAAAGACTAACGTTGGATAACTATTAGGGGTAACGCTAACTATCTTGCCTGAAACTAAAAAACAGAAAGTGCCACGTTAGCGTATAACAATCGAATTAGCTATTACTAGCAACCTAACATTAGCTGACATAATTTCCAGCATAATATTTGCCGGCTAACTCTCAGTTAGCTTAATAACACCAGTAAGTTCACAACTACATAGCCAGAAAAACCGACGTTAAGTTAAATATTCAACGATGCAGGTTACGAGTTCAACGTTATCTAGCTCACCTGGTATTCAACTTCCATTGAACCATTTTTCGTCGCGGTTTGGAAGAAGCATTCCGTCCTTCCAGCTGGCAGCAGAAATGTAAACTCACTATCAAGGTTTGGGCTGAAACCTCTGGCCGTTTCTGTGAAAAATGCAATAAGCAGAGAGATAACGACACATTTAGGTGATAACCTAGTGCCACCCCCGCGATAGGAATTCATAACGAACAGTTTCTGCTATGTTTTAGTTGGCTGTTGTCAAAGGTTAAGTGACATTGTGCTAGCCAGACACATAGCTCCACAGCATCGCAAAGCATTAGCCTACAGTAACTTTTTATTATCACCCAATTGGTTAGATACGCTCTCCACTCTGACGGAGGAATCAACCAATCAAATTATACCGAGTGTCCATCCTCCGTCCAATGGTAGTAAGCCGCTGTGAAACTTTATGAACACCTCATGTAATAAACTCTTTATAGTGCCATTATAAGACATGAGTCAAAGCAACTTAAACTGCATGAAATTGTCCTCTTTTTCCAGTTATAATTAAAAATACTTTGATTCTTTGGCCTATTTAGGCTATGTTACATAGTCTAGGCCAACTCTTACATTTCAAAATAAACTCAATAGGTCCATGTTTCCTTTAATATTTTTAAATTGACTACAGATGTCTTGCAAATAAACAAAAGTAGTTGCGAAAAAATGCAGCATGCAGACAGAAATGAAGCTACATGCATGGCACATGGCACAAAATCTTGGATGGACTTTTCAAACTAGAAAAAATCGACCAAGCGGTGTCGCCAGAGAGCTGTATTTCTGGGTCCTGAAGGTAAACTAATTTGTCAGAATTTTTCAGTGCCTCTTTCGCCATAACCATCATGTAAATTTGTTTAGCTAATTTGGGCAGTCGGATTTGAAGGGAAAAAACATTCAAACCAAGACCAGGAAATGAAGTCAGTGCTCTGTCCTAACTAGACCATTGTGGGATTGGCGTCACTATGGGGAATAGAGATATTGGGCAACCGGAATACGACAAAAAGAAATTTGATCTCGTCGGTGCTTACAGAGTAGGTTACACGCCAGGGCATGGTCACAAGTCGTCTTCAGTGGAGAGTATTATCTCTTTGAATTATCAAGTTGGTTTCGGTGGAAAGCCGAAGTTGTTCCTTCAAGTTTACATACAGGTATGTGCTGGGGGTTACGGGAGATGATTGTACCACTGCTGTAGGTGCAAGCTACATAGATGGGAGAGTTGGGGGTCTCGGGCCGTAAGCAGAGGCAAGCTGTTTAATAAAGCACATCCGTAACACAGTTACAAACTTTGGAAAGCCTATGTTTGGCGCATTTATTGTCATGGTTACCATGACTAATTGTATCCACATCTGTTTCCAGGAACAGCTCGACGAGTAGCGTCAATAGTCACTGTTTTGCTTTATTATTTTATTTCGTTTATTCTGTATTATTTCGTTATGTAATCGTATTTGTGATTGTTTTATTTTGGGTATATCTTGATTTGAATTCTTTTTGGTGCGGACTGAGAATAATGGTGTGAACTGTATTAATGTTACTGGTGTGAATTGGATCAGTGAGGTATAACTCCCTTGACCATATCATTGCTTACCTTTTTCTGGTGTACTTTAAGCCAAGTTGTGGGTGTCCTGCACTGCAGACTGTGATAGCCTGTGGCAGACTGTTTACCAAAAGACTGTTTATATGTTACGTTATTAAACTGTGTATCATTTGTACAACGTGGTCTTAGGAATTTGTCCCTTTTTACATAATTTTGCAACACAAATAAATATTATAACCCTGTATCAGCATTAGTCAGTTTCTAAAGTGTACTGTCAGGTGCCATTATGCATCTTCAGTTTCTAGGCTATACTATACCAGCTCAGCTGGCAGCCTGTAGGCTTTGTGATCCAGCATAACAGCCCACATATAGGCCTGAACAGTTAAACATGTTGGCTGAATTATACATCATGAGGACTTACAGTCCTTTTAGTAGGACAAATAAGAATCAGAGCCTGTGTTTTAAACACAGTGGGCTACTTCTCCATGTGAGTGGAATATAGGCTTACTAGAATGAGCTGAGTTCTGTCAAAGACAAGTACACACATTTTTTAGGGAGGACCATACTATGAAAGAGGTGGGCTAATTTACTATATAAGTTGTTTCACTGCTTTTGAACTTCCTGTCACAAGTGCCTTCACACAAGCACCGATGTCTACAGCTGAAGTCCGTCCAAATCCAGAGGAACATCTGGTTTACTCTCAGAACTACGGCATTAGATTGCAGAGGCTGGTCCTAGCTGTCCTCTGTGGACTCCTTGTAGGGTTTTGTGTCTTCTGTCTCCTAACCACCACAACATTCAAGAATACATCCGTAAGTATTTGTGCATCATCATCCTTTAACTGGCCCACCACAACCCATTATTTCCCTCTATGGAAGCAACACTAAAGAACTTTTTTGTACCTTAAAATAATGTTTCCAAAATCATTTGGATAGTGCATCAACTCTGAACATGAAAGGGACACTCTAGCTCTTTGAACAGCACTAAGCAACTTTGCTTGCTCCGGTAGGAAATCTGTAGTTTGTGAAATCACTTGCACAAGCGTCTGTTGGAGCATATTCTCGGCAGTTCAAAATGTGACCACACCTGTCAGCATTGGTCCGAATGGGCGTCTGCAAGTGAGAAAACCTGTCCCCAAACCTGTGCTTGCAAAAGATGACCACCAAAACCACGCAAATGTGTATGTAGCAACTTGTAGCCTAACAATGTATTAACAACATTGGTAACAGAGATATTGGTAAATCTTCCATTCGGACCCCGAGAGTAAAACTCTTGGCAAAAGTTCCTTGGTGTTGCTTTAAAATAACAAGGGAACGTCTGAGAATTGTGCTAAAGAGTTTTTTATTATTATTATTATTATTATTATTATTGTTGTTGTTGTTGTTGTTGTTATTATATTAATTATTTCTCTCTGTCTCTCTCTGTCCTCAGGAGCACAATGAGGAGAGCAGCTCAACAGCTCAATTCCAGGTGAGTCACTGTACTGGGCATTGGCTCAGGTGCTGCCTCTTTATATGCCAAGGTATCTACTGACACAGTTAGTGTGGTACAGGCAAATGGATTAGACAGTCACTAAGCATACTAACAGTTAGAATAGTACAAAATACAAATACATTAGACTGTAACTAAGGATACTAAATACAGTTATATGTATGGCACAAGTATTTAAGTTTTACAACAGGTGGTCATCATGATATGCTTTCTTTATGATAGGTTATGCTTTGAGCCTTTGGTCAGCCCTAGTGGTGCACTATTGTCTATTATCCACAATCTCTAGCTTATAATAGCTAATGGCTATTATTCCTTAGCACTTAAATGAGGAAACTGATGTGAATCAGTCAGTATCCATGTTAATCGAGGTTGACAAGTGCTGTCTATAGGAAAATGAACTAGAAAACTAGTAAGAGCTAGTATGTTTTTTATGTAGGTATGTTTTGCTTTTTTTTGATAAAAGAAGGAATCAGAAGATAACGTTAACATAATGGGGCATAGGAAAATGAAATTGAAAGTTTTTGTGCCCCATTTGGTTAGTGGTAGCTTCTGATTCCTCCATTCATAAAGAAAATCACTAAACTCTCTTTCATTCTCTCACCCTCCTCCTCATTCTCTCCTGGTTGCTATGGATACAGAAGCAGAAGCAGGGTAGGCTAATATATTTGCACACACACACACACACACACACATACACACACACACACACACACACAATCCTCTGCCAAGAGCCTAAAATCTATATTAAAAAGAATAATACTCTACACATCCATGATAATGCAAGGGGCTGTCGGGGCACATTATTTTTTCTGACTTTAAGGTCTTGAGTGCATGGCTCCATGATACAGTAGAAAACATAGAAATGTTAATGCCTTGTTGTAACAGACATAATCTGTGTTGATTTCTGATGGGGTATTTACATGTAATGTTTGATATGAGGGATGAAACATATCTGTACGCTTCAAGGTTCATAGGAACTTCTAGCAAACAACTATGTGACCACACCTGTCAGCATTGGTCTGAATGGGTGTATGCAAGTGAGAAATTCTGTCCTGTCGTGTGTGTGTGTGTGTGTGTGTGTATGTGTGTGTGTGTGTGTGTGTGTGTGTGTATGTTAAATGGTGATAACACAAGTACCTGTACATTTTTGCAGATTTAGAACAGCAATAAAAAAGTCTGTGTTCAGCATATAAACATTTATTGATCCCCTCTGCTGAGAAATGTACCGTATTAGCCTGAATATAAGACAATATTTTTGTCCTGTAAATACTTCTGAAAAAAGGGGGGTTGTCTTATATTTGGGCCAATACGGTAACTGCTGTATGTAGCCCTGTTTGTATTAAAGTTGTATTAAAGAATTTGGGAACAATATGAAGATGTGAATGAAGACAAGATTCTTCTGTGGACAGAAGAAGGTGATGACTTCCTGACTGAGATGGACTACAAGGATGGATCCCTGACTGTGAAACAAGATGGGATCTACTACTTGTACTCCAAGGTTGCGATTTCAGAGTCCCAGTGTGAAGTCAAGCACACAGTCAAAAGGGTCTCACAAAGATATGGGAATGGCAGTAAACCCATGGATCTGATGAAATCAATGAGGTAGGCTATATATTATTTTATTTGTCTTTTTTACTGTTTCACTCAAAAATACACCCTACAGCAAATAATAATAATAGTAATAATAATAATGAAATGCTCCTCTTTAACAGGCATTTGTGTCCAAGTTCATCTCAGAGGGACAGACAGAATTTAACAGATATGACCAGCAGCTACCTGGGAGGGGTCTTTCACCTATTTGCAAATGACTCCATCTTTGTGACGCTGAATGTGAAGATGAAACCTGGACACGCAGAGAACATCTTTGGAGCTTTCATGCTGTAGAGTGCTGAGTTGCTCAGCTGCTCAACTGAGAGAAGCTGTACAGTGTCCGCAGGACTTATAATTGCATTGTCAGGGCCGGAGCTACGGCCACGCATATCACGCACTGCTTAGCCTTTGATTTCATGCATTTATGCACTGCTTAGCCGTTGATTTGATGCATTTATGCAAAATCGCGCACCAAAGCTTAAAAACAACACATAGGACCTACTATAGACTTTGAGTGCTGACAAGTTGGTCTGTCACTCTCTTCTGCATCAGATGTAGACCTAGTCTTAGCATCGTCTCCACGTAATAAAGGACGCAATCTTGTTTATTGTTTATTTCACATATCCAAAGTCCGCAATACTTTCCCAGCGGCAAGTTATTTTGGTGCAACTCGATAAAACCTTTTAAAGTGACTGGCGCCATTTATCAATATAGCCTATATCAGCAGCATTTCTTTTGAAAATAATATTTAAATACATGGGCCTTCACACAGTTGTAGTCTGCGCTTTACATACAACTTTGTAAAGGCTAGGCGTGATGATATTTTGCACTGAAATTGTTAAACTTAAATAGGACTGATACTTTTGTGCCTTGGATTTTAAATTGAATTTGATCAAAACTGTGACAATTTCTGAAATCATACTTTCAGTTGTATAGTGTCTGGTCCTTTGGACAATTCACTGATTTGATAATGTCCCAATAAAGACAAAAGGCAGAATTATACTGTTTTCTTTGGTGAAACTTCATTTACATTTATGCATTTAGTAGGCACTTCTATCCAAAGCGACTGACATTCATCAGTTACTTCAGGGCTAGTCTCTCCTACAGCACCTTAGGTTAAGTACCTTGCTCAAGGGCACAACGGTGGCAGCTGGGATTCGAACCCACATATAGTAGCTAATAGCTTGCTAGATTGGTTCCGTAACCGCTAGTCACCACCCCAGTGCTGAGCCCAGTATTGAGCAATGGACCCATCAGCATGTCTCTAGTACATTAAGCTCACAAGTCATAATCCATAATTTTGCTGCATGGCATTTAATCATGAATCATTTTCCTTTAACATTTTAAAACTGACATTTAATGACAGGTGTCTTGCAAATAAATAAAAGTAGTTTGGGGGAAATTAATAGTGCAGGCAGAAATGAAGTTAGATGCATGAAACCATGGCACAAAATCTTGGATGGACTTTTCAAACCAGAAAAAAATTGACCAAGAGGTGTCGCCAGAGTGCTGTATTTTTTGGACCTAAAGGTAAACTCACTTATCATATTTTTTTAGTCCTGCTTTTGCCAATAACCATCGTCAAATTATTTAGCTAATTTGAGCAGTCGGATATGAAGGAAAAAAACATCCAAACTTCAAGACCAGGAAATGAAGTCAGTGCTCTGTTCTAACTAGACCCTTGTGGGGTTGGCATCACTATGGGGAATAGAGACATTGGGAAACTGGGATACGACAATCAAGAAATTTGACTTAATGCTTATCTTTAGAAAACCTTTTCTTTATAGACAAAACATCTTGAGATCATGCACTATGAACAAAACATCAACACACAAGCAAAGTCATTGATACGGCTGACTAGAAAAACAATACCATCAGATCACAGTCACGAAGAGTGAAAAGTAGCAGTTGTCATCTACAGTGCACAGCATTGGGTCTAAAGTGCATTGTCATGGTACCATCATGCATCTTCAGTTACCAGGCTGTACTGTGCTAGCTCAGTAGGCAGCCTAGAACCTCTGTGATCCAGCAGAACAGCCCACATATTAAACATGTTGGCTGAATTATAAATCATATAATGCAGTTTCATAATTTTTTATGCACAATCCTTTAATCAAACAAATAAGAGTGATGGGCGATCAACTGTAGGCTACGTCTCCATATGAGTGCTATATAGACCTAGGCCAGGCTTATCAGAATGAGCTGAATTTGACAAGTTCTGTCAAAGACAGGTACATGCACTTTTTAGGTGAAGAGGGAGGACCATACAATGAAGGAGGTGGGCTAATTTACTGCATAAGTTGTTTCACTGCTTTTGAACTTCCTGTCACAAGTGCCTTCACACAAGCACCGATGTCTACAGCTGAAGTCCATCCAAAGCCAGAGGAACATCTGGTTTACTCTCAGAACTATGGCATTAGATTGCAGAGGCTGGAGAAACAACAGAAAGTGCTTTCACATCTGGTCCTAGCGGTCCTCTCTGGACTCCTTGTAGGGTTTTGTGTCTTCTGTCGCCTAACCACCCCAACATTCAACGACACATCCGTAAGTATTTGTGCTTCATCATCATCCTTTAACTGGCTTTGTTAGAGGGCTGTTTTTTTGTCTGTTCTTGGACTTTTAACAGTAATTAGAAGTTTTTCATTTGTAGCATATATAAAATAGCCTGTATACAATTTCACCCTATTTTAAACATCACCCTGTATAATGTGTTAATAATCAAGGTTTTAAATGAATATTTCAATGCATAGCGCTGTTGTTCGAGGTCCTGGAGCTCTGCCAGTTAGTAAATATTTGTAGCAGTAGCTAACACTATGTGGAGCTGTCCCGTGCGTACATGTTTTATACTGGCGTTTCAGGTAAAGAATGGTGACTTCCATCTCTGTCTTTCAGACACATGCAGTCACAGGTGTGCACATGGGACATATTTCTTTATTCTTTATTGGTCCACTCATTCACTCAGCAACTCTTTTGGCTGGGGTTGTCCACCTCTCTGTCATGTGAGCAGGTCAGCTGGGCACAACATCAAACGGAGAGAGCAGAGACAGCGAGAGGCGTGCGATTTCGCTTCCCTTAAGGCCCCGCCCAACCACAACCCATCATTTCCCTCTCTCAGCACTGACAGTGACTGAGACCCTAGACAAACATGCCGCGTCACGCCCATGTGTGTGTGTGTGTGTATGTCTGTGTGTGCATGTATGTGCGTATTAGAGAGAGACAGAGAGACAGAATTTACTGCCACAGCCCCTCTGTTTCCTTTACCTTTGGCTGGTGGGTTTAAACGAGTCATGCTGTCTTCCTTTCTTTTTATTCTAACTACCACTCAATCATTTCTTCTCCTCCTTTTTTCACTCTATCTCTCTCGATGTAGAGCCAATACTTATTGCTGTGAATCCCAGTGCAGACGATGCATGGAAAAAATACATGCAGTATTAACCATTATTATTACACATTTAAATATATGTGGAAGTAACACTAAAGAACTTTTTTGTACCTTAAAATAATGTTTCCAAAATCATTTGGATGGTGCATCAACTCTGATCACGAAAGGGACAGCACTAAGCAACTTTGCTTGCTCAGATAGGAAATCTGTAGTTTGTGAAATCACTTGCGCAAGCATCCATTGGAGCATATTCTCGGCAGCTCAAAATGTGACCACACCTGTCAGCATTGGTCCGAATGGGCGTCTGCAAGTGAGAAAACCTGTCCCCAAACCTGTGTTTGCAAAGGATGACCACCAAATCACGCAAATGTGTATGTAGCAACTTGTAGCCTAACAATGTATTAACAACATTGGTAACAGACAATTGCACTTCCATTCGGTGGGAGAGCCCGAGAGTAAAACTCATGGCAAAAGTTCCTTGGTGTTGCTTTAAAATAACAAGGGAATGTCTAAGACTTGTGCTAAATAGCTTATTATTATTATGCTTATTATTATTATTATTAGTAGTAGTAGTATAATAATGATTATAATTATTGTTGTTGTTGTTGTTATTGTTATTGGTGTTGTTATTATTATATTAAAGTCTCTTTCTCTCCATCTCTCTCTGTCCTCAGGAGCACAATGAGGAGAGCAGCTCAACAGCTCAATTCCAGGTGAGTCACTGTACTGGGCATTGGCTCAGGTGCTGCCTCTTTATATGCCAATGTATCTACTGACACAGTTAGTGTGGTACAGGCAAATGGATTAGACAGTCACTAAGCATACTAACAGTTAGAATAGTACAGACAAATACATTAGACTGTCACTAAGGATAATAAGTACAGTTAGCATGGCAGTATGGTATTTAAGTTTTACAACAGGTGGTCATCATCTTGTGCTTTCTTTATGATAGGCTTCTACTGCTTTGAGCCTTTGGTCAGCCCTAGTGGTGCACTATTATATATTATCCACTATCTCTAGCTTATAATAGCTAATGGCTATTATTCCTTAGCACTTAAATGAGTTTAAGTTTTTTTTTTTTTGCTTTTTTTTATAAAAGAAGGAATCAGAAGATAACGTTAACTGAATGGGGCATAGGGAAATGAAATTGAAATTGAGTTTTTGTGCCCCATTTGGTTAGTGGTAGCTTCTGATTTCTCCTTTCATAAAGAAAAACACTAAACTCTCTTTCATTCTCTCACCCTCCTCCTCATTCTCTCCGCTGGTTGCTATGGATGTAGAAGCAGAAGCAAGGTAGGCTAATATTCGCACACACACACAGAGAGAGAGAGAGAGAGAGAGAGAGAGAGAGACTTTATTGTTTTGTATTTCTCTTCTCATCCATTCTGCTTCCAATCAGTTCATGTACTTTTTTATTTGCCTTCGTAGAATGCAAAGAAACTTCCAACATGACCAAAAAGCCAGAAAAACAGAGAAAGCCAGCTGCTCTTCTGACAGGTGGGCTTTACACACACACATACACACACACACACAATCCTATGCCAACAGCTTAAAATCTATAAGTCAAGAATTATGCTTTACACATCCATGATAATGCAAGGGGCTGCCAGGGCACATTATTTTTTCTGACTTTAAGGTCTTGAGTACATGGCTCCATGATACAGTAGAAAACATAAAAATGCCTTGTTCTAAGACATAATCTGTGTTGATTTATGATGGGGTACTTACATGTAATGTTTGACATGAGAGATGAAATATATCTGTACGCTAGCTTGGCTCATTAACACAGCTCACAAGCAGAATTCAAAGGAACTTCTAGCAAACAACTATCTGACCACACCTGTCAGCATTGGTCTGAATGGGTGTATGCAAGTGAGAAATTCTGTCCTGTCGTGTGTGTGTGTGTGTGTGTGTGTGCGTGCGTGCGTGCGTGTGTGTGTTGAATGGTGATGATAACACAAGTACCTGTACATTTTTGCAGATTTAGAACAGCAATAAAAAACAGTCTGTGTATATAAACATTTACTGATCCCCTCTGCTGAGAAATGTACCGTATTAGCCTGAATATAAGACAATATTTTTGTCCTGTAAATACTTCTGAAAAAAGGGGGGTCATCTTATATTCAGGCCAATATGGTAACTGCTGTATGTAGCCCTGTTTGTATTAAAGTTTGAATTTGGGAACAATATCTTCCAGCTACACATATTCAGAAGGAAGATGTGAAGAAAGATGAGATTCTCCTGTGGACAAAAGAGGGTGACGGCTTCCTAATTGAGATGGACTACAAGGATGGATTCCTGACTGTGAAACAAGAAGGCATCTACTTCTTGTACTCCAAGGTTGCAATTCCAGAGTACCAGTGTATAACCAAGCACACAGTCAAAAGGCTCTCACCAAACTATGTGGATGGCAGTAAACCCATGGATCTGATGCAATCAATAAGGTAGGCTATATATTATTTTACTTGTCTTTTTTACTGTGTTTCACTCAAAAATACAAATAATACTAATAGTAATAATAATGAAATGCTCCTCTTTAACAGGTATTTGTGTCCAAGGTCGTCTTAGAACACAATAATAGATATGACCAGCAGCTACCTGGGAGGGGCCTTTCAGCTATTTGCAAATGACTCCATCTATGTGACGCTGAATGTGAAGATGAAACCTGGACACACAGAGAACTTCTTTGGAGCTTTCATGCTGTAGAGTGCTGAGTTGCTCAGCTGCTCAACTGAGAGAAGCTGTACAGTGTCTGCAGAACTTACACTTGCATTTTGTCAGGGCTGGAGCTACGGCCACGCAGATCACGCACTGCTTAGCATTTGATTTCATGCATTTATGCAAAATCGCGCACCAAAGCATACAAATAACACCTAGTCTACCTTGACTGCTGATAAGCTAGTCAGTCACTCTCTTCTGCATCAGATGTAGACCTTGTCTTAGCATCTTAATAAAGGGCGCCATCTTTTTTATTGTTTATTTCACATATCCAAAGTCCGCTATACTTTCCCAGCGGCAAGTTATTTTGGTGGAACTCGATGAAACTTCTTAAAGTGTCAGGCGCCATTTATCAATATAGCCTATATCTGCAGCATTTCTTTTGAAAATAATATTTAAATACCTGGGCCTTCACACAGTTGTAGTCTGCGCTTTTTATGTAACTTCGTAAAGGCTAGGCGTGATATTTTGCACTGAAATTGTTAAACTTGTTAAAATAGCACCGATACCGTTTGTGTCTTGCATCTTAAAGTTTAATTTGATCAAAACTGTGATATAATACGTGAAAGCTTACTTTAAGTTGCATAGTGTCTGGTCCTTTGGAGAATTCACTGATTTGATAATGTCCCAATAAAGACCAAAGGCAGAATTATTCTGTTTCATCCTTTATATGCCAAGCTGTGTAAGAATTTGGGTGAAGGAGGACTGCCACCAGAGGGTCGTGGCCCACAGGTTGGGAACCACTGGCCTATATTGTGGAACACATGGAAGTTCTGCCAGGGTGAACTTAGGTCTCTGAGTTACATTTGAGTTTCTGGCTGGCCCACAGGTGCGTCTCAGATGGCTGGCTGGCCGGCTGACTCAAAGCAATGCATCATCGGAACTTGAATCAGTGGAACACTGGCCAAAAGTCCATGGTGCACAATCCCAAGCCAGCAATTTAAAGCGATTATCTGGAGTACTTCCAACAATAGCCCTGTTGCTCATGTTTACAGAGTGCTATCGACAGGAAGAAGAGCTGGGGAATTCTGAACAAACTGAATAGTGAATCAGTCGCTAACTGATGTGTACCATGGAAAACGAAACTGAAACTGAGCTCATGGTGAACATCAGTTAGCGTAAGCTGCCAGTTAGCTACTCAGTCTATGTTAAGTCCAAATTCTCTTGTTCTTCCTATTGACCGCACTTGGTAAGTATGAATTAAACGGCTATGGTTGGGAGTACTCTGGACAAAAGACACCCAATTTCAGAAACGGCGAAAACCCAAGAGCAAATCACAACCTCCTCAGGACAACTTTATATGTACAATCACAGAACTGGATGGTTGACATCAGAACCAATTGCCACACTGTCAAAGCAAAATTTTAGTAAACACCAAGGATAAACCACAACAACTGGATTGATAAACATTTTATTAATCCCCATAGGTATATTATAAAGAGAATCTATTGACTGCTGAAAATAAAGCATCATCATCTCAGACACTCTGCCACATCTAACTAAATTCTTCTGAGAGGAAAAGCAAAAAGGAGAACAAACACTGTATGTACATATGAACACATAGAAGTCACCACGTTGGGGTTTTTTTTTTGGCGGGGGGGGGGGGGTGGGAATGTCTGTCAGTCTGTTAGTTAACGTCTGGGTAGAGTTTCAAATAGGATTCCACCATGCGGTCGGGGTCGTGCCGCGCGTCCATGCTGGCATAGATGAGGGCCAGTCGTTGGCATCGGTGACGGACAGGAGTGTCACGGAGGTACGCCTGAAGCCGGCTCCGAGCGCTTCCCCCACAGCCCCCGCCGCCAGTGTCTTTGCCAGTGCCATCCTCATTTTCGCCGTTGTCATTTTCAGTGTCGCCAGTGACAAGCTCCTTCTCTGCCGTTTCCTCTGTCGCCGTTGTCTGCTCCTCTGGCGGCTGCTGCGTTGGCATTGGTGTTTTCTGTGTCTGCGGTTGCTGTTCCACGGGGTTGAGGAGGGGAAGGTTCCAGAGCGCTCCGAGGAGGGCGTCGAGGTTGGGGAAGAACTTGACGTCGGAGAGGCGCAGCGTCTCGGCGATGCTGCCGGGCAGCGGAACGCCTTTACTGCGGTGCTTCCACTTCACCCGCCAACACTGCAGTTCCGTGGCCAGCGTGTCCGGGCTGGGCAGGTCGCTGCGATAGACTTCCGCCACGGCCGTCTCCTCTGCGACGTCGGCGGCGAACTTGAGCTGGCCCATGACGGCTGGGACGAGCGAGAGGCAGCGCAGGACCTTCAGGTGCGTTTCGGAGAACAGTTCGGTGAGTTCCGAAATGACGTAGTTGACCACGGGAACCGTCAGATGCTCCTTGTAGTAACTCTCGGGCTGGGGTTCTGCGCCAGCGCACTTGCGGAGGTGGCGTAGTGGCACGCGCGCTGGGATACCCAGCGACTGGGCGACAAGCACCGCCTCCTCGAACCAGAACTCGTGGTAGACGTCGATGTTGTCAGCCACCTCGACGAGTGAGTGTAGCACGGCAGTCACGCTGCTGGTGGCCAGGTGCACGTCCATGGCGCCGCCCTGCAGGTTGCGGCCGAAGGCGCGTGTGAATGACAGCACATTCTTGAGCACCACCAGTGCTGCCAGGAACTCAAAGTCATTGAGCGTCTCGGCGAGGGCCAGGCTGTCGCGCACCACCCGTTCGCTCCAGCGCTGCTCGTGGCTGCTGTCGCAGACGGCCTCCAGGCACAGCTTCAGCGACTCCAAGAGGTCAGAGATCAACTGGAAGGCGTCGTGACGACGGCTCCAGCAGCCCTTACGGCAGGCGGCGAGGAGCTCCTGGGCCATGAGCTCGTCGTCACGAAAACTTGTTGCCACAGTGCGCTCTAGTTCCAGCCGCAGCGCCGGTGAGCTGCGGAAGAGCGTGTCCAGGCGGCCGAGCGTCGCCACGACGACCTGCGTCCCCGGCGTTCCGGCGCTCTCTGCCAGCAAAGTGTTGAGACCGCAACCCGACCAGAGCGTGCGCACGACTGCAGGGTGTCGCCCAGAGATCTGCTCAGCCGCCGTACGCATCCGGAGCGCATGTCTTGCGCCACCTCCGCCACAGTCGTAGGCAAAGCCACGGCACTTGTCCATGTCCAGCCCGCACGTGTCTGTCACGTGTCCCAGCAGCTTATCTGCGAGCGCTTCACCATCGCCCTCCAGCGGCACAAACCCCAGGAGCTCCTCGCGGGGACCCCGTCCTTCCGCCGCCGCCGAAGCGTCCACGAACCGGGTGAAAATGGGGAGGAGGACGTTGCGACCGCCATCTCCAGCGCTGGCAAGGTCTGATGACATTTCCACAGGCTCGCCAGCAATTAGCGAGAAGAGCTGGACGTCACGGAGGATGTCCTCGCGGATGCAAGAGCCTGCCACCTCCATCATGTTGAGCAGCGTCTCTGGCGGGCACGTCTCAGAGTTCGTTGCTGCGCCTTCAAACCTCCGACGGAGCGCTTCGTCACCGGCGCTGATACGGAATTCCACCAGTGCCTGGAAGTTGCTGAGAGGCGTGAAGGTTGACATCGCTCCGGTTCTGTTTCCATTGGTGTTTGTGTCCGTCTTCTCCTGGCTGCCTGGATCGACAGCAGCGGCCCCTTCTTTGGCTTGCTCCATGGCAGATGAGAGAGGGGCGTTCACCATGTGCCCGATCAACGGAATACCTTGTTTGCCAAGCAGCAGCAGGATCTCGAACAGGGAGCGCAGATATTCCCGATGTTCACGCTCCTCCTGGGATAGCTGTGGAACGCTGTCCTGCTCCATGTCATCAACATCCTCATCCTCTCGATTGGCCTCGGCCTCCTCTTCCACTGAGGATTGAACACACACACACAAACACACACACAAACAGTTAGTCTTAGTTTCATGCACATTAAGTTAATCTTTCTTCAGTTATACAGTTGTTTTCATACACAAAATTAAAAAAAGATACATACTTAAATTGCACTTGCACTGAGATTCTTAATATAAACTTTGCCACTTACATCTACGTTCTTTAATGTCTCTCACTTCTTCTTCTGTCTGTGGAGAGGAAACGTACATGTATAAACAGGAAAACTTAACAAGGACCATCTGACTTTACAAAACCAACTGAAATCAACACTGAGGCTGAACTAGAATATCAAACACCACTGTTGAGCCTTCTAGAGATACCATGGACCTTCAGTAAAACACTTTGATTAAAGAAAGAAATAGTCTTTATCATCCATAAACTATAAATAATACCAAAGGACAGAAAATACTGAAAGGAAGAGACATATAGATTTGTTTGTTTGCTGTTAAAAATTCTGTTTTTGTATTATTGTCCATGCGCGAGAAGATGGCAGTTAATAGCACAGGGAATTTTCATGATTTTCTGTGTGTAAATAAATAGTAATAATGATTAAAAACAAAACAACAACAACAAAAACAAAACAAACTCACCAGAACTTTGACGCGCTTGCGGTTTTTGTGCAGTTTCTTGTTCTGGCCACTGAAATCAAATATGGTGGGAACAGCATTGTCCTTGAGAACTGTCCGAAATGGACCCTAAAAGCATCAACGGAACACAGATTTTACTCAATTTCTTTTAAGACTAGATAGAATCACACACACACACACACCTTGTAATAGGGTCATGACATAGCTTTACTGTGCCATCACCATCATCTTGGCAAACCATCCTACCTTGAGCATATATGTAGAACCAACAATAGTCATAAAGTGTCTTTAAGACACTTTTCTGTGGTAATGTTTGGGCACTGAAATTTTGAAACTACATCCAACGCAACCCTTTTTTTGCCCAGAATAGTGCATTTTTGCAAGTGAACTGCAAACAATTCCCCTAAAACCCGCTGTTAGACACACAGTAGGCCAATGCATTTTAAGATTTTGATGAAATATTGGAACACCACTGATAATGTAGACAAAACAATGATTGCTGCCAAGTACAAACAAATGCTGGGAATACTATTTTTTCATATAGGCTATTGATGTCCAAGCAACTCCTCTATAGGACTACAGCTCTTCTCAACAACGCTCTATTTTTTGTGTTCTACATTCTATATTCTTTGTGCAAGGTACTTAAATCCTAAACTACTACAAGATTTTACAGGTTTCTTTGTCAAGTAGCTACACTGCCACCTATGTCTAAGCAAAACATAGTAGACTAGTAACAAAAATCAACAGAATATGGCTGGTTGGTAATCCAAATGCAAACTTCAAGTCTTAAAAGACCAAAAGCATGCTAATCGCAATTAGCCACATTGCTAACAGCTACAATGCAAACAATGCTGACATAAATTGTCGGCTACTTCAATAAGGTATGATTTCCTATACAACTGCATGAACAACAGAACATTGCAATAAATGAATTAGGTAGGTCCAAAGTATAAGGCGACTAGACCTCCGAGGTGAAAATCGGGTTTCTTGTATGTTACCGCGGGCAGACCACCAAAATCGTGGTCACCCTACTAAAGTAGTCATCTAGAGTTCTATGCCTGCTCCACAGTGCTGCGCCGGACTCTTCAAAGACAAGGATACTTTTAGACATAATGTGCGTACTGATCTGACCTTAATCCTCATTTTATTATTAATGACGTCAACAGAGCCAGCTTCTGTAACCCATCCAGAAATTGCCGCATGATGAACCAAACTTTATCCATATGCCTAATGCTGCCGGGGGACAAGGTGCAATTTAACATTTAACTTTCATTATCGACATTTTGGACAACGTTGAACTAGAAAGACTTTTCCAATTCATTTCCAAACCAAAACATCACCCCTGCCCCAAAAGAAAAATGCTTCGGATTTGCATGATTCAAACAAGTCACTCAAAACATCGTGAAAAAAGCAGGAGTCGCCAAAAAGCGGCGTGTTGCGTCTCCCTCTGATGCTACCGAAGCAACAGAAAATTCTCGGAACAGAGGCTTTCTTTAAAATTGTAATCTTAGCCACAGTATTTCATAAACGATCAGAAAGGCTTTAAGTGTAAACGAAAACAACCCTGTCCTTTAACTGAGGACTTGTAGTGCCTTGAATTTTTTTTTTAAATCTTAAAATTGGACTCACAATAGCATCATATATTATGGGGTAGGTATTGCAACAGTCTGCTAAGCATACAAGATGTTGTATCCACTGCCTGTTGCGCTGATTCACCTCTGATTTCTTTAATGAAAATGACTTAGTTCCAGTAATACCTGTATATCATAAAACCTATTAAACCTCTTCTGGATGACACACATCTCCAGGATAACCTGTGCTGGATGTCTGGATAAATCTCCACATACTTGTAGATCATGTTTCCATCTCTAACTTCTATGATAGAAGTCATGAATAAGTCATGAATGTGACTTCTATCTGGCATTAGAACCTGTGTTGTGCTTACCGTCTTGCAGATCATGCTGGGGTCAAAGTGAGCAGCACACAGCCTGTAATGCTTATTAAGCTGATCTGGCGTTTTGGCCAGGAGGTCGGCACGGCGACAGTTCTCCACCCACTCGTGACATCTAGCAGTGACATAGAAAAATATTACAACAACAATAATAATAAATCAAATGATTTTTTATTGACGTAATAAATGTGTCATTGATGCTAATAAAAGACTGTACAGTAGTTCAGAAAGAAAGGACGACATCTGACTGTTCTTTTCAAGGAACTGAAAAGCAGGGCTCTCAGTATCCTTGTTGCTGTCCTAGGCCAGATTTCAGTTTTGCTCCCTTCTTCTCTAAAAATAAAAGTGAAAAACTGAAGAAAAAATAAAGGAATTCACTGCAATGTCCCCGTGAAATTTGGTGCCCAGGTACCGGCCCTGGTGACAAAACTTTAGTGACGAATTCAGACTGTGCTTTGTGTACATATATGTGTACAAATTCCATGTTCTGTACAGGGAAATGCAAGTTAGACAGAACTTTATATAATTTCAGGGCAGGTGTGCTGTTGAGTTCAAACAGCCACAACTTCTTATAAACTTCACTTCCCATAGTTCTACTTGCGTGACTTGTCACGTCACCTTTGGTAGGCTAGCAGTGCTTTTAATTATTCGCGCCATTACAAAAACCCTCACCTATCGCTACGTAATATTTTGTCGACTGCTTCATACACATCCACCCGGACCTGCATGCTTTTTACGTTAGTTTTGCACGAAAATAGCATAAAAGATGAAACCTGCTCAGCTTGTCGTTCGCATTGGACACATGTGTAGTTAACGTTAGGGACCCTACAAATTGCACGATACTGTTCACGTCCAACCCAACCTCACCTGAATGGTAGCTAGCCAACGTTAAATTGTACGGGATAATGAAACAATCTCACAACATACTTAGCAAGAAGAGCTACCACTGTTGCCAAACACGAGCATTGGATGGGGCGCACATTTTCTCCGATGTTTTCCTGTGGCGCTAACTGTTAGTTGCTGATGACAGCTTGCTAATGTTGGCTAACTTTGCGCGCTTTAAGCACAGCTAACGTTAGCAGATGCGACACGTAAGGCACTAGAGATAGCTAATGTATTAGCATTATTACACCGTATGAGAAGTGTCAAAAAACTAGATACATGTTTTAACCGCACTTTTGCTACACTAAGCAGTTAAACACTGTTAACATTAACTTACCTCTTTACATCCCTTGGAAATCGGAAGAAAGCTAAGTCTGTTTGCGTACTTTTCTTGGTGCAGTTCGGCGCCACGCAGAAATTTGGCATTATTGTCTGTGTGTTACCGACAATTACACTTTAGGAGAGTCTATTTGGAGACTTTAATATACCAAATACTTATCAAATGAGTATTTTAAATAAACATTCAAATCTGCCCTACACTGCTTTGTGTGGCCTGGAGGATTCAACGCGTGGAGTCCGTCCTCGTCCCAGAATGCATTGCTCGAGGGACCGTGATTGTTTAGGGTAGTCATGTGATCTGGATGCTCAAACACTACAGGCGCGTTTTTTGCTGGGAAAAAAAAACAAAGTTGAAACTGCAAGATGATTATTGACGAGGACGACAGACGCACTTCAGCATTTTGGAAGTCCACGGGTTTTAGGTGAGATTGAAACAGTTAAGCTGGCTAAGTAGGTTTAAAAGTTACGTTTAAAATAGGTTCCGTTTATACATTTATCCTGTACGTAACCGGTCAGACCTGCTCAGAGTTGAAAACGTGTGGACTTGACCGAATCGACTTTCTCTCAAAGTAGTGACCATCCCATGAAAGAGGAATTTGAAGAGGAAATTTAAGCATGCCATCAAAACAGAAACCCAGAACGCTATGACCTTTTGCCACCTGTGCCAAAGACGACCTGCCTCAGTATGTGGACCCCACCCATATGATGTAACACAATATTAGACATTTGATTCTACTCTATCATATAGGTATAGTCTATTATATAGTTAAACTCTCATCAGCTGTATTGAAAGCAAACAGTGGAAATATGGTTTTGTATATATTTCCACATTTCTACCAAGCACAGAAATATGGTGGTGTACATGGGCCTACAATGCACAAGCACACTTTAGGCCTGCTGAGGGGGAAATGCATTTTTTTTTTTCATTTGTGCTGCAAGAAGCTTTCATTTTAATGACAAAATGCTTAGAGAGAGACAGAGTTTGTCTGTTAAGGTATATGTTTGCAAAAATACTAAACGGGACTGATGCTCACACACTCTCCGCCCGGGAGGCAATACATAAATACGTGACTCTCCCAAAGCGTCCAGGCGACTTGGGATGTCTGTGTAAGCAGACCAAAGAATTTGGTATATTGCGTACAGAGCAAATAAAACAAAAATCAATAAATGAAATTAATTTAAAAATTAGCTCTGCGATGTTGGCCACCTGCTGGTGAGCATGGCATCACCAGCCCTTATTCCGCTGGAACACAAACTCGAATATATACCCGGAAACCAGAGGCACTGTCAGGAGGTGCAAAAAATAACACGGACGAAAGAACACATCCTGGCAGTATGTGCAATGCTACCTGCAGCTTTGTGGTGTTGCATTCAGAGATTGTTTCAGGAGCTGTCATGTTTGCAAATATGTTTCCAACTTTACCATGTGGTACAACCTGGGGAGTATATACTTAGTAGGTGGTTATGTGGTAAACCTGCGTAGATTAAGCTGGAGGTTGTGGTTGACCAGTCTGGAGTCCTCATTGAAGGGAGTGGGCCATTTATTAGGTTTACCATTTTCTATAGCTACCTTAGCCAGGTTCATCACTTACTGATGGAATACCCCCTGGTATCTAACATGATGGTTTCAATTTTTTAGCAGTATATTTCTACTGTCAGAATTTCCCTAAGGGGACAATAAACAAACTACTCATGTTCATTTTTCTTTTTTATGTAAATCACCTTAAACAATGTTTACTGTAGCTAGAAATAATTAAGCTTAACTGTTCTGTTTGACTACTATTTATTAATCTTTAGGAAGTTGGCCTGTTACCAGGGCTTTGCCAGGAGGCCTGTTAAAATCATGTCTGGCTGGGCCACACTGGCTTTATTTACAGTTGGGTCCTAAATGCTACATGTGACTCCTGGCTTAGATTTATATTACTGTATTATTTCACCCGGTTCCCTCTGAAGTGAGAACACAAGCACAAGACCAAAGATGATGCATTGTAATGAATCATTCTCTTCAGGGAAGGGGGAAACAAATTATAATAAACATTAGTCACTCTTTTTACCTATTATTGACTTGTACAGTATATTTTTTTTCTGATTGAAGATGTGATGTCCTCTGGTTCCAGTGTTTATATTCCAAATAAAGAGTTATCTAGAAGTCTTGGGAAAATTGATATAGTTTGTTTGTCATCAACAGCCTGCTCAGTAGGTACAGGGGTTATGCTTTAGAGGTTGATGCTAGGACTGAATTGGAGTGGGGCCTCTAACGAGGCCTGGGCTACACAGATAATACACTATTGGAGTTACAGGAAGACTATACCGGGCATGTCAACATTACGTCTGCCATAATAAGGTTCCACTATAATCAGTAAAACATGCTACAACAGATGGGACAGCACAATGAAGATTTATTTTTAATGTGTTTTGATGCTTCCGTTTTGACGAGTGTAACTTTCCCAATGAAGCCCTCGGGTTACATATGATTAAGGACAAATAAACCAAGACTTTTTTTTTTATTTGAAAAGAAGGCAACAAGTACTCAGAGCCTCTGATAGTGTTGTGATAAACAAACAAATACCACAAATATAAGGAAGTGATGCAGACATTTACAGATGACTACAAATGGGGAATGACAGGGTATACTCATGAATACATGGAAAATCACACACATAATAGCAGCAACACACACTGAAGAGGACAAAAGCAATAGTTTGCATGTGTTTATATACAATGAGTGGTGTGCGTAAGCATAGCCCTTAAACCAACATGTTTAGTTTTTTTTTCCTTCACCATTTGTTGCCCTAGTAATGAAACAGTAAAAATACTTGTTCCTCATTTTCAAACTCACATTTTAAAAATATTTTTAAAAAAAAGCTTTTTTTTTAGCTGAACGGGTTGCAGAAGATCCCCATCCTTATCATCACAAGTTAATCTGTGTAAAAGCACGCGTATGTGTGGAAGTACCAAAGAAGGCAACATGTAGACACATCAGCTCCAACATATACTCGCATCATTACCTCACATAACACATTTGCCATTGCACTGCCATAATTATGCATGCCCACAAAGAGTCTGAAGACAAATGGTATATTTTTTCTATTATGTCTGCTTTTAGCCTTCTTATAAATATTAACTGTAAATACTGTACATTCTGACCTCAAGCAGCAGAATTAGATTAGGAAACCCTGTCTAGTGGAGGAGACGGACATATAGACATCATACTCACTACAAGTTTCTTGGCCTCCATCACCACCAAGCAGTAAGAAATTACAACTGCAGTGTATTATATTCTGTTAGTTAGCACTGGTGAGTTAAACATGGTTTAACAGGTACATGAGTTATAAAAAACCAAAGCTTATTGTTATCTGTCTGATACAAAGTGCCCTTAAAAACATGCAATGCATACAGGTCGACTCATGTCACAAATACCTGTTCAACTTCTTGATCACCTGATGTATTTGCACTCTGTACATGAGTACAGCTGACCAAACAAAATGTAATTTAATTGGTTGTATCAGATGTGCCTTTACAGCCAATCTGATGGAAGAAACCATTTTGTAAAACCTATAACCTCTGCATGTGACTGGTTGAATCAGGTGTATTAAGCCAGTCTTAATAGGTGTGTTTCCTTACAACCTGGTCAGATCCCCGTGGCTGTCGGGCAGTTCATCCAGCAGTGCCGGGTTCCTCCTGTAGATGTAGGCGTTTGCCGCCATGGCCGCACCAATGTGGCCCTCGTAATCATCGCCGCCGCCTTCAAGCCTTGCCAGCTCTGCCAGTGACGTCACGCAAGGATCGTGCTCCGTCAGGACGGCAGGCAGGCGTGCGGACTGGCGCTCGATGCGGCGGGAGCGGCGCACGGGCGTCAGGAACTTAAGGTCGCCGATGGCGGCGGCTCCGCTCTGCCGTTGCCGACGGGACGATCCGCAGCTGGAAGGGGCTGCCCCAACAGCTGACTCGCTGTCGATGCGTTTTTTTACGCTGTGTGCGTTTTCATCGTTGGGAAGGGTTGGTTGGTTTCCATTCAGGGAAAGAGGGGGAAGAGGGGAAAGGAGAAAAACAGGTAATGAAAACTCCTCTTCTTAACTCTTACATGTAAGAAGAGAAGAGAGGGAGTGAGATGCTTTTGACAGGCTGACCACACTAATAACTTGTCTTTATGTTTGTTTCCCGATCAGGTTGCACACATGCTAATATGTACTCTTATACGGAATGTAGAGTAAAATTTAGAGATGAATATGAGATGAATGTGAAATATGCACTCTAAAAACTTATTTTCTCCACAAAAAGTGAGTGAAGATATGTTAATTTCATAATGTAATTGTCAGCAGTCACCACCACCACATTAAGAATACCAAGATGTTGTGCTCTGAAGTGTGTTACATTTAAACTCTCACCTCTGTAAGTAAGGGGTTGTCCTAACACTGAATTTCACCACAGATGCCCCATTGCATTCTGGGGTTTTTGGGCCACAGTTGTCCACCAACTCGACTTCCTCATCATCGTCCTCGTCATCATCATCTTCTGCTGCTGCTTTGACCTCAGTTTTCACCTCCGTCTTCACTTCAGGCACTGCAATGGCAGCTGCAGACTCCATTGACCTCTCTTCATCAGAGTCACTGCTAGAGGCCGACTCCTCGATTGAATCAGCTTCCATCTCCCCCACCTCGGAATCTTCAACCGAATCCTCTCGCTCTTCGGTGGACGCCTCACTCTCCATCATCTTGCCTGTAAACTCTTCTTTAATCTTGTTCTTGGCGACTTCAATCTCATCCTGCTCACCTTCAATCTCCTCCTCCTCTACTCGCACCTCCATCCTCATGACCTCTTGTTCTGCTCCCAGGTCCCCCTTATCCACATTTTGTTCTGAAATCAACAACAAAAAAAGTATGAGTTATGTGCAAAAGCTGTGATTTCTGTTTTTGTTTGTTTTGTTTTTTTTGTTAAAGAGAACACAGACTAAATAAAAGCCATTACAAACAATAATTGCACATCCAAAGCAGATGCATAGTTCAGTCACATGGGCAATCCAGTACAATGTAATTAGCCATTATCAATTAAATAAATAAATAAATAAAATAAAAGACGCAAAGTTTCTAGAAAGCATTGTCGTTTTGTTGTTTAAGGTGTGAGTTGTTTAGCCAACATTATGTGGTGCAAATTACACAATTGTGACAGACGTTGGCCAATGCCACCTCCCAGAAACAGACCCATGAACAGCTCAGTCAACATTCTGACTCATCGACAGGATTCATCATTCCCAGTAAAGACAACATACCGGAGATGTGACACGCAGAGGGTGTCTCCATGGCTTCCAGGGCCTCACACAGATTTACCACCAGCTGTGGGCGGTGAAGGGGACAGAACACATTAGTTACCAAAGCAAATGTATAAATATGTTATTGTGTCAAGACCACTGTTGCTCTTAGTGGATGGACAGTCACATGAAAAAAGCAATAACGTTATTTATGTTTATTTATACATTCATTCATTATTTATTTTGTTATAATGCACAACTTTCAGAAAATGCTCTTTTTAAGTAATGCTGTCTATGGAGAAAATGACGATCTTGAATAGTATTTCTATGTATTCTATTTCTATGCAACAGATTGCGTGACCACTCACACAGACTCAGCATCTAGCGATTACATTAGTTTAGTTTAGGACTTATCCTAAAGACTCAGACTGCTTTAAACACCATTAACACTTTTTTTTTAGATTATAAACTGAAAAGGCAATATTTTCAGGCTATAGGCAAACTGTCTCTAACCACTTAGGCTGAGGCATGACTACCATCTAAAGTAAGGATCTCCTACAGGTAGCTCTCCAAAGGGCAAGAGGAAATGTACATACATCTGTTAATATAGTAATAATAACCTATTATCTGTGTATATCAAATTCATATACTGTAAAATCTTGGCAAAAACCAATTCCCCTAGTTTGTTTGCTATGTAGTATATTCTGGCTACGAGCTGATGTTAGCAGGTGACAAAGCACACACCAGAATTGTCTTTGACAAAATAACCAGTTTAGCAAAAGTAAGAATATCATTTACTCACTACAAATTTAAAATTACTTGTGTTTGCTCTGTGCTGTAAGTGTTAAGGACGGTAAAGGACACCAACATTAATCTTTATGTTAAAACACACGTCGGGTAGCTTGCAGCCAAGTTGAAGTTAAAGTAGCTCACGGAGGAAAAAAGGTGGGAGACACATGATTTGTGAGTTATGATGAACCAGTCACTAGTACAAGTGGGTTGCTTAATTTCCTTTCATCTCAATTCCACTGGAACTAAACTGAGACTTTACTGTGCTCGATGTTCCAGCTTTTCCCTGGTATTACTTGGTTGTGTAACATAATCTTATGATAGTGTGTCATGTTTCACCAGCTCATGTACACACAAACTTTAAACCAAAACTAAAATGTGCCAAATTGCACACTCGACTGAAATTGAAGTTCATTCAAAACACACCTTACATCACACTAATCTGACTCACACTCAAGTGAGATGATATGCAACACCATGTAACCTCGGTCACTATTTGAAGTGTCCTTTTTTCCCTAATCAAATTATTCATTTTGATACCACCACCGAATTAATTTGGATGGTATATACACACACACACCATCCATATATTAAAAAAGTGTAATTTCCACTAGCCACCCCAAGATATACACTGGGTGGTGGATATAGTAGAGGAAACATGGCCTTCAAAAGTGGAGATACCTCCACCCAAAGTACAACAAAGTATTTTTTTCCTCTTTTCATATCTGATATGTCTAGCCTACTTTATAAAATGGCTATTGGATGTTTTTTTAAATATATTTTCCAATTCTGGATTATATAACAGGGACAATTTCTGCTTTATCAGCTACATAGATTGTGGTCAGAAACTCACAAAAATTGGACCGTATGTCTACAGACAGTTAAGAAATGCAATGAAATAATGACTTCACCAATCTGAAATTTTTGCAACACTCAAACACACAATGAATATAGGTGGAAATGGAACTGTCAAGACCCATAACTAGAATCTTTTTGTCAAATCTTATGTTGTCTGATGTACTGACATGACTTGTCTTACCTAAACAATTAAAATATTAAAAGACCACACTAACAATTTTATTGTCTTCTTGGCCCAACAGGCTAACTGTCTTGGGCCACTTGGGTCAGGGAATGACTATCTAACGAATCTCTCAGACACACACACACACGAGCACAAACTACAATCTTAAACTCAAACTAAAACAAATGTTGTTTTACTTTGTGTGACCCCTATACTCAAATTGAACTTGGAGGATGGAGTTTGTTCAAAGTACACATCACATGTCACACCAGTCTGTCTCACACATAAACACAAATATCTCAACATTACACAGCACACATCTCTCTCTCTGCTTACGTTTTCCAAGTGCACGTCCACTTCAGGCAGGTCCAACTCGCAGTTGTCCACCATGTCCAGTGTGGTGTTCATCGCCTTAGCTGGACTGGAAGTAACCAACACCTCTTCCTCCGGCTCCAACTCAGCCACAGCCTCGGCTTCTAGAACTGGTTCTGGATTCAGTTCTGCAAAAACAACTTCTGGAACAGCTTTGGGTTCTGTGGCAGCAGGCTGAGACTCTGCCTGGTTTTGCTGCTGTTCTGCATCTGCTTTGGGCTTAATGAGGGCTCTGGTTCTTTGGGCTGGCTGGGTGCTGTGAATGGGAGGCCTCTTCAGGGTCTTGCCCTTGGCAGCCAACCATTCAGCCAACTTTGCTCTAAGTGAAAGACATGATTGTTACAAAGGACAAGGACAAAGTAGTATGAGACTACTAGAAAAAATATGACTGATGTGAAAAGTAGTCTATGGGCAATTCTGGATGGGTGTTATGGATGAGTGGTTGCCAATGGGAAATTGCATAGCAACCACTAGAGTCGCTAGCAAGAAACAAATCCCAGGTTAGTGTACTGTATGTTCATTGCTACTGGCTGCGTGCTATATGTGTGTTGTCATCAAATAACGGATGGGATTTTCCTTCAGGATCAAGATAACCCTTTTTGACATCATATCTGCTAAAATAAACAATGGCACATTTGTTATCTGCACGACAGTTGCTTAGCTCACCTCCTCTCTTCCACCGTCTCCATGCCAACCCTGGTGTGACTGAGCGTGCTCGTGACAGGTTTACGGGCGGGGCGCTGACTTGTGGCGAGATGACCCATCTGCTCACTGGACTTCTTAACTGTGGCAGGGGCAGGTCTTACTGTGCCAGTGGGAGCTTTCGGTCCAGTCACGGGCCTAGACGACATCGGGTGAACGGAATGTGCAGTGGCAGCAGGCCTCTTTGTGACCTGGAACTGGCGCATGGTGGAGACCGTTTGCATTTGGCTACCACGGGCAGCCTTACTAGCAGGGCGGCTCAGTGGCATGTCGGTGACAGACTTGGGCCGGTGCGGTTGAGACTGGGAGATGGCAGGCACT
Organism: Tenualosa thibaudeaui; assembly: GCA_027481765.1. Lineage (NCBI taxonomy): Eukaryota > Metazoa > Chordata > Actinopteri > Clupeiformes > Clupeidae > Tenualosa > Tenualosa thibaudeaui. Next base: position 828,030 of record JAIFZK010000159.1, read on the forward strand.
GCGGTCTTCATGGGCAAGGTGGCAACAGACTTGGACTTCACCCTAGACAATGTCGCCGGCGCCGGGCCAACAGCTTTGGGGACGGTTGGCTTTGCAGCCACTTTTTTATCTGTGGTGGCAGTGCTTCTGGTCTCGTCAGGTTTCCTGAAACAATCCACCTTGGATTGAATGACCTTGCCCTTGTAAGTGCCAGGTAGAGTCTTCGGAGGTGCACTCGCCACAGGCTTTGGGCCTTGTGTTAGCAGTTTTTTATAATTGGCAGACTGTTGGGAGAGGAATGTTTGGGTCAGTGTCTGAGTCTTTTTGGCTTCAGCAGTCGGTTTTGAGACCACTGACTTAGTGGCACTCTGTTCAGGCTTCTTCGTGGGCTCCGCCCTCTTTTCAACTGTCCCATCTTTCTGGTCATTCTTGGACTGCAAAGGCGCAGTTTTCCCAGGAGCGGCTCTTTTGATAAATGACGTGACTGCCTTCTGTTGTCCAAGTTTCGGACGGGTGTTCTCCTTGTTGCTCTGCACCGACAGACGGAAAATGAAACTTAATGAAAGTCATAATTTACAGAATAACAGGCATGAACTTAATAAAATCTGTGTTTATACCACAATGGGAAATGACTACCTTTTTGCGAATATCCATGTTTACAGAGTCTAAAACCAATGGTGCAGCCTTGGAAATGAAGTCTCGTCGTGCAACCGGTGTAGTGAGGACAGCTAGCTGCAGAAACAAACACTTAACGTTACCTTATCGTTATGGTAACATACCAGTCAGAGCTCGCACAAACATTACAACAAGCCTAACGTCAGCCTGCGTATGCCTCACTTTAGTTCTATACCTAACCTTCATCTGCTCGTTGAGCTATATTCACAACTCCACCTAGTTAGCACGCGTTAACGTTGTTTGAGCCAATCATTTTAAACTAGCCAACAAAACATCAAAGTTGATGTAATTTCATTGACATTTTCAGTTTATGGCTAATCGCATCCATTTAATCAACTTACCTGTTCATGGGAGTTGCTAAGTTAGCCAACACTAGAAATAGCTAGTATGGGTTCATACTCATTCATTCACGAAGAGCAAACCTTGCGATTCAGATGTTATGTCAGGTTGCAAATACAATATAGGTTCCCTGTGATTACACAATATGGCAAATGCAAAATGTTTACATCATATTATGTCAAAACAGGTTGTAGCGGTATACTTACTTGTTCGTTAGTGAGTTCAGCCTTCAATACAGCAGACAAGTAACCGCAATCCCGTTGCAAGCGCTTTCAAATGGAAATTTGAATTGGCGCTGAAACATCAGTTCCGCCCCATGCTCAAACTAGCCAATCAGATGTAACCATACATAATCATGTGACAGAGGAGTGTTGCTTTTCGCACCCAACAAAAACAAAGTCACTGACATTCAAACCATAATAACATTCTGAACATTCCCAAAGGAGAGATGCGCACGGTGGAGACCAAAAAAAAAAAAAAGATAGATCACACACACCGTGCATTATCTAGTATGTACAGTATGTCTATCTTCTTATTACATATAAAACAAATAACTCTACATTTCCATATATCCACTGTTTTGAAAATATACCAACCAGGGCATGTTTTTTTGTGCGACTGGTAGGTCTGTACTTAAGCAAAATAATCAAGACAGACCTCAAGAGGACAAAACCTTTCGGCTTTCTTTTAAAAAAAAGGCGTGTGTGTGGTGATGTATGTTGTATTACATTCAAATTGCCATTTGGGGGAATGCCTTGATTGCCTTGTAGCAGTCTGATTCTTCTGATAGGAATACTGCCATCTGCTGGTTATAGGCTACAACAACCTACATGTCAGTTTACTAAGTTTCAAAATCGTATCATGTCTCAATCATGTCTCACTTAGAGCAAAACCTTGGGCTGTGAGGTGATTCAACAGTTTGTAAATTCTTTCTGTTATGGGATACTGCATCATTGACTACGTTTACATGCACTTAAGTATCCTGGATATGACTGGGATATTAAGTATCTTTGTAATTATATATTAAGTAGCTTTGCATGTGCGCATATAAACACCTTTTCCTTTACGGAGAAATGCTAGGTGGAGTACTCCGGGAAAAAAAAACGGAATATTGTATCATGTAAACACCCTGTCCTGATTTCTGACAGTTGCGGAGAAAGATTCTAGAGTGCGACATACGAAATTGAATGCTGATAAGCGCCAAGACAATCAAGCGCCGCTGTTTAGAATCCTCGGTAAGAACACAGCAAAGAACTCTATAATCCGTAACCAGAATATTGGTTTTGTCATGTAAACAGGGATATTAATAACCCTAATATTAGGGATACTGAAGTACATGTAAACGTAATCAGTAATGGTAGGACACCAGAGATATCTTGGCCACACACAATATAGGCCACAAAGGGCAAGAGCTATGTGGCTTGCTTGGGGAGGGGGGCAAATAATACTCCAACACATTAACAAGAAGCACCCAAGAGCGACAGGGACGAGGAAAAACTCCCTTCTCCAAGGAAGAAACCGAATCAAGGGGCCAACCCAACTGCCAAGGCGTCATGCAGAAAGAGGGAGTCTGTGTGTGTGTGTGTGGGGGGGGTATTCCTGAGGATGGCCATAGGTGATGTGAAGTGTGTGTGTGTGTAGGGGGGTCAGTTAGAATGTGTATGAGGGCAAGGGGGAGTTATGGTGATGGCAGGGTGGATGCAGTGTGCTGTATATGTATGGGGGTGGGAGGGGCTTGTTCATAAGGAGCAGTGGGGTGGACGCAGTGTGCTGTATATGTATGGGGGTGGGAGGGGCTTGTTCATAAGGAGCAGTGGGGTGGACGCAGTGTGCTGTATATGTATGGGGGTGGGAGGGGCTTGTTCATAAGGAGCAGTGGGGTGGACGCAGTGTGCTGTATATGTATGGGGGTGGGAGGGGCTTGTTCATAAGGAGCAGTGGGGTGGACGCAGTGTGCTGTATATGTATGGGGGTGGGAGGGGCTTGTTCATAAGGAGCAGTGGGGTGGACGCAGTGTGCTGTATATGTGGGGAAAGTGCTACTGGTGATGCAGCGGAGGAGTGTAGGGGAGGAGGGGGTGTGCAGTATGCTGTATGTATGTAGGGGGGAGTACTTGCTAGTGATGGCAGTGGTATGTGTGTGGGGGGGAGCATTGTGCTGTATGAATGTATAGGTGGTGGTGGTGGTGGTGGCAGGGGCGCAAAAAGGCAGGGCAACATAACATGGTTTTTAGGTTGATGGGTGGTGTCGAGGAATGTTGTGTGGAGAGATGTAAGACAAGTCCATTAAGTAGTGGGGGATGTATAAGTGCTACAAGTCAAGTGCGTGTGTGTGTGTATATGTGTATGTGTATGTTTGGGTGTGTGTGTGTGTGTGTGTGCAAAGTTGTTAGTACTGACTAGTACTTGACTAGTACTAAATTCAATTCAAATAGACTTGTGGTCTTTAACGAAATTCAATCAAATTTTAGTTAGCTAACATAAGGTATTTTCTGTTTTCTGAAAAAAATGTACCCTGTGTGTGGGCAGCTTCGACCATGTGATTCTCTCTCTCTCTCTCTCCCCCACATTCTGATGCATGGCTTTTGTTTTCCTAAAATCTCTGCTGTCTAGTGTGGTTAAAGTACTACTCAATCTGTCATATGCATATTCCTGTCAGACTGTCACAACACTCTCTCTCTTTTTCTCTTCTAACTCATTGTCTTTCACTCTGTCTTTTCAGCAATCTTTCCTCCAGTGCCGTGTCCCGTGTTGGAACGGGGCAAAGTAAACATTACTTCCAAACCTCTTCGTCCTATCATAACCCAAGATAGACAAACAAACAGACAGACAGAGCCCCTGTTGAAAGAGAGAGAGAGAGAGAGAGAGAGAGAGAGAGAGAGACCCTCATCCTATTACATTACAAGACAGACAGAAAGACAGACACACACACAAAGACATAAACAGACAGACATAACCCCTGTTAAAAGACAGTGAGAGACAGAGAGAAAGGGGGTGGAGGGTTCATGAAAAGCGGGAAGAGTTTGTAGAGGTGCAACTTTACTGCCCTCTAGTCTTTTGTGATCAACTTTCACTGAGGGCCTACAAAGGCCCAGTGAGTATTCTTTAGTCTATATGGACAGAGAGAGATGGGGGGGGGGGGCAGTTTGCTAGTTTACAGGCATTTGACAGAGAAAGACAGTGAAAAAATATATAGAGAGAGAGAGATAAGAAAGGAACGTTTACTAGGAGCTTTGTTAGTTTGCAAAGCTCTTTTTCCTGTCTTCACTTATCTGTGTAAAACAGCTCCCATTCAGGCACGGATGTCTAGATGAATGTGTGTGTGTGTGTGTGTGTCTATATGTGTGGGTGTGTGCACAAGTGGGGGTGTGTGTATGTTTGTGTGTGTGTGTGTGTGTTAGCATCTCTGTTTGTGTGGTTACTGCCTACACAGTTTTTCCTGTTTGCAAGCATGCATGTGCACATTTGAAGATTTCAAGATTTGTATGAGTCAGAAGGTTTATATTTCCCTTACATATCCTTAGCCTTCTCTTCACAAAGTACAGGCAGTCTTTTTGTATTATTATTAAAGCACTGCATAGAAGTAGGTCTGTGAGTATGACTTTATGTGCATTTTGTCACAGTGGAGACAGTGCCCAGGAGTGTGTTGTGTTGTGCTATGTGTCTTCATTTGCATGCATGAAAGATATCCGTAGGCTGCAAGCCTGGTAGTTTCAGGTGAAATGAGGATGCCTGGCATTTTTGCTTATCTTTGCTGGTTTTGTGTGTGAGTGTGTGTGTGTGTTTGTGTGTGTGTGTGTGTGTGTGCAGGCACGTGTGTGGCTAGCATGTGTGCTTGTGTGTGTGTGTGTGTGAGTGTGCGTGTGTATTGTGAGAATGCATTTCTGCATCTGTGTGTGTGTATGTGTGTGTGTGTGTGTGTGTGTGTGCATGTGAATGCATGCTCTTGTGTTTCCATGCATGTGTTTGTTTGGCCTACATCAGATACCTGTGGTCTGTTTTTCCGTATGTTGATGCTTCCTGTGTGTGTGTGTGTGTGTGAGAGAGAGAGAGAGAGAGAGAGAGAGAGACAGAGAGAGAGAGTATGTGTGCGCATATAGGCATGTGTCTCTGGGCATGGGGGTGGGATGGGTTGTGGTTGTGTGTGTGTTTCAGACAGGGGGTTTATGTATAGGCCTTATCTTGTGTGTGGGTAAGTTTATTTATGAATGTGTTTTTCTGTAGGTTGGTACACAAGTGTGTGTGAGCATGTGATTGACCCAGATGGGTACCCCCCCCCCTTTTTTTTCATTGTGTCTGTGTGTGTGTGTGTGTGTGTGTGTGTGTGTGTGTGTGTGTGTGTGTGTGTGTGTGTGTGTAAATCATATGTGTTTGTGCTGCATGTTGACCTAGACTGCCCTGAACCTCAGTAACCTAACTTTCCCATATCTTGTTGGCAGGTGTTCATAGAGTGACCCAGAATTGCATGTGTATCTATGTGCAAGTGTGTGTGTGTGTGTGAGAGTGAGAGAGAGGTAAAGAGTGATTGAATGAAAGAGAGGGAAAAAAGTAGGGAAAAAAGAGTGAGTGAATGAGAGAGGGAGATAAAGAGTGAGTGAGTGGAGAGAGAGATATAGATATATAGATAGATAGATAGAGAGAAAGAGATGGAGATGTTGGTTTGAAAGAGGTGAGGCTGGCCTGATAATCACCTAGAGGAAAGGCACATATTTGCATAAGCAGATATATCACAAATAAGAACAAAACATAAAAGATGAGAAGATAAAGTGTGTGTGTGTGTGTGTGTCTGAGAGAGTGAAAAATGGACTGAATAGTAGATTTTCTGGAGAAGAGGAAGTGTTGGCTATTGGATGATAGTTGTAGTGCATGGGTGTGCCTCCTTCAAAGTCTCTGTCTAAAACACACACACACACACACACACACACACACACAGAGACAAACACACAACATTTCCCCTTGCGCAGTAAGCCACAGAGTCATCATATATCTACGCACGTCCGAGACCACGGCGTAACTGCATGAACAACAGACAGCCACTAAAGCAACAAGCAACACAGAGAGAGAGAGAGAGACAGAGAGAGAGAGAGATACATACAGAAAGTGAGAGAGAGTAGAGAGAGAGAGAAGGACAGTGGGCGATAAAATCGAGAAGCGGGTAGTCGAGCACATCAGTCTGACCTCTGTGTTTGAGTGGAGGTGTCTCTGCCAATTTCTGCAGCCACGGGCCTGCTTGAGGAACCAGCTTTTACTTGACAGCAAACGGTGAGATGCAAACAGAGAACAACGGACAAGCGAGGACAAATGACACAAATAAGCGCAAAGCTTTAGAGGACTTCTTTTACTCCTTTTGTTGATTTTTATTTTAGTTTTTATAATTTGAGCAAAATAATTTTGTGTTGTTGGTTTGGCTGGGCAGTGACATTACTTGTTTTTGTTTTTTTGTTGTGGTTCTGTTTGTTTGTTTGTTTGTTCAGTTGTTTTTGGGTTGACTATTGGCATGGATTTTTCACAGCTTGCAAGGAAATTTTCCAGCCCATCAATGAGCTTGCTTTCGCACACTTAGAAGCCTAAAGACTTCCGATTCAACTCGAAACCTTGAAAGTCATTCAAGCACCTGCCCACGGTTTTGAGGCATCCAATATTATTTTTCTTTTTAAATTATTTAAATTATTTATTTATTTAATATTTTTTCCTGAGACACATCCTCCATCCCTCGTCTAAGCCTGCACCAAGGGACCTTCGACCCTCAAGCCTTGACCTTTCACTGCACCAGGCAGTAATCTTCCATCTAGGACTGCAGCGAGAGACCCTCGACACTTGACCCTTAACCTTTTACTGCACCACACAAAAATCAGAGTCATGGCAGACGGTGGTGGCATGATGCCAGCTTACCCACAGGTGTTTGTCGTGGACAGCCAAGCTCCTTGCGTGCCTGGGCCCATGCCAGTGTACCCTCATACCCGGCAGTCCATGTGGCGGCAGAAGCTCCTGTTTGCGCTGGTGGGCCTGGCACTGTTTGGGGTCCTCATCGAGGCCTGCTGTATATACAACCTGCACAAGGTGAGTGTGTGTGTGTGTGTGTGTGTGTATACAGAATTTGTCATTTGTATCTCTCTCTCCTTCTCTCTTAGTGGAATAGAATTCAGCTCAGTTCAGGGGTCCTTTATTGATGTGTAATGACAAATACTGGTAAAGGCAAAGTAATAAGAACATTCTCTCTCTCTCTCTCTGTATACACAAGTTGTACTTGTGTGTGTGTGTGTGTGTGTTATTTATGACTGTATGTGTGAATATGCGGTGTGCGTTTGAGGGGAGTGTGGTGTGTTTATGGTGCGTGTGTGTGAAATTGTGTCACAGTGAGCAAATGTGTGGGTTGTTCATCGGCGTGTGACTGTGTAGGTGTCATATATCTGTGTGGTCAGTGTGTGTGTGTGTGTGTTTGTGTATATAGGGGAGGGGTGGGGGGGGGGTCTGTTTCTGTGAGTGTATTTGTGTGTGTGTGCATCAATTGCATATGGCACAAAATCAAAGTGTGTTTGTGTGTGTGTGTGTGTGTGTGTGTGTTTCATGTTTGTATGTGCATATGTGATAGTGCGTTTTTATGGGGTTGTCCCTGCATGAGGCAAGAGTTTAGAAATGATAAAGCATGTGACCTTTCAAAAAGAGGCAGGCATTTGCCGTGTGTGTGTCTGTGTGTGTGTGTGTCTATGGGTGTTCCATCTGCTTTGAACTGGAATTTTCTTCTTTGTGGTGGAAGTTTCCTGTAAGTCGGCATCCTTTAGAATGAGTTTACAAAAAATGCTTTTACAGTATGCATGCATGTGTGTGTGTGTGTGTGTGTGTGTGTGTGTGTGTGTGTGTGTGTGTGTGTGTGTGTGTGTGTGTGTGGCGTGAATAAGTAATGAATTGGCATGGCTGGGACCAGAATGACTAAACAATTAAGAGCAGACTGAGAATGACTCAGACTGACTGTCTCTGTGTGTGTTTATACGTGTGCATAGTAACTGGTAATTCCTACTATGTACAGACACACACACACACACACACACACACACACACACACACCTGTATGGTGTCATCCAGCATTTCTTGACTGCAACTTTAAGGAAACCAGTAACACTGAACTTTGTGTGCTCACGATGTTGCTAATGATATTAACATGACCTAAAACATTATTCAGTTAATTATTCTGTTTAGTTCAGTTTGTTTGTTAGTGTTAGTTTGTGTCAGTGGAAGATGCATGTGTCAATGTGGAGCTGTCATGGTGTGGAGCATACATGTTTTATTCAGGCATTTCAGGTAAAGAATGGTGATTTATATGTCTTTCACACACATGCAGTCACAACAGGTGTGCACATACACACGCACAGACACACAGTCACAGGTGTGTTCACACACACACACACACAGAGAGAGAGAAGTACAGTAGAAACAGAAGCCAGTGTACTTAACAGAAGCCCACTCAAACCTTGACCCACTGTGAAAACCCGACCCTCAAGTTTAGCTCTGTGGTTTCTCTGTCTTTCTCTCTGTCTGTCTCTCTCTCTCACCTCTCTCTTTCACTCTCTCTCTTTGTCTCTTATGTTCTTCTCTCTCTCGCTCTGAGTCAACCTCTCTCTCTATCTCTCATTCTCTCCATCTCTGTCTGGGTCTCTCTCGCTCAGTCAGCAACTCTCTCTCAGCCGTCATTCTCACATTAACCGCACACCTTGAGCAGTCATTCTTTTGTTTTGTTTGTTTGTTTTGTTTGTTCGGTTTGTTTTGTGACCCATAATCTCATAAAACTATTTATGAATACATTTTTATATTTACATTTATTTTTATATTTACTGTTCAGATATTATTTTAATCCTTAACCTTAACTGTCTCGATCTCGGTCAGGGAAGGAAGGAGAGAAACTGAAAACCGAAAGCCTTACCTGTCGCTAAGACTCTTCTGACTCAGCTCATCAGTGTGTGCACAGCACACTCAGCCATTGCCGCAACAATTTGTTGAACTATTTTTAGATTTATATAACCTAATACATATATACTATCCTTTTTTCTAGCTTGTTTGCTTTTATGCTTCCATGAGAGTGGATATAAACAGAAAGCAAGTGGGAGAGAGACAAGGAGCATAGGAATGAAGAAATGGATTCTGGCTGTATTTGAACCTGGATCCCAATGGCATCTGCCTCATAAATATTTTAACAACATATTTTTTTTTACGCAAATTAATCATGCAGAGGCATATGTCACACCTCCCAATAGCGCCTTGCTCACTGTTGGCTTTGTTAAAAGATCATGTGGTCAATATTTTCGACTCCATCATTTCAAAAGTAGCGCGCAAGCCGTAAAAGGTTGTGCACCCCAGTCATAATAGACAACCTGTGGCAACTACACTCTTTCACACTGGTTGTGAAGGAAACCAAGGAGCGACACTTTGCTGAAACTTGCGCTAATCAGGGACATGTGTGACATTATTTATTCCTCAAAAAAAAAATAACAACATATATATATATATATATGTTGTTTTCTAGTTTGGGAGGAGCCCCAGGGAATAATTGATAGCCATCAACTCACCTGTCTCCTGCCTTATAGGAGATTTAAACTCACCTGCCTATCCAGGCATCATGCACTCTGGCATCGCAAATGATCCCTCCCCTTCCCCTTCCTCCATTTCACTAGTGGCTGTACTCTAACAGACCTTTATATCCATAGGTCACTAGCAATCTCTGCTTCAGGCATTCCAGGACCTAGGCCAGCTACCAAGCCAAATACGCAGCTCTTTATCTGGCAAGCAGTCACACGGTCGAACTAGTGCAATATTAGGACTGGCTTGGTCAGGAAAGACAAAAGAGCCTTCTATGATCTTCAGCGATGCGTCACAGCCACTGTATTGAGTTGAGTTAAGTTGAGTATCAGTGACACACAGGAGCCAAGTTCTGACTTGACTAAGTAGCCCACATACTTTAAGGATCTGGTTCACTTTTGACCCGGGTCTGATTTCTCTGATCTCACACAGATGTGGTAGAAGAGTCATAATCCAGTGTAATATGTCTCGATGAAGCATTGGAGATTCAGGTTACAGGTTCAGGTTCAGGTTAGATTCAGTGCAGAAGATGCAGTTTTAGGAGATTCAGTACAGAAGACTGAACACATTACAGAACATGAGATGGTGTACACAGTCAAAGGTAATGTTTTGCAACTGTCACACAGTGGCAGTGACCCAGGGGAACTACTCTGTGCAGAGGGACACTCCCAGTGCTTAGTTAGTTGGCAGTTGGTCACAGAAAAAATGGGAAATGTGTTATATGGCAAGTTTTGCAGGTGTCCTCCAGTGGACATAGTTGCTCCAGGTGGGACTGTCCCTGTGGCTAGTTCTGTAAGGCAGGCAAGCAAGGGAGTCACTGAAGTTTCACTGTCATTTGCTTGACTCTATGCTGCCTCAGCTATATGAATAGAGGATAATGCCATTTAATGTTAAAAGTGAGTGTGTGTGTGTGTGTGTATGTGTTTCTGTGTGTGTGTATGTGTGTGTATGTGTTTGTGTGTGTGTGTGTATGTGTGTATGTGTGTATGTGTATGTGTGTGTATGTGTTTGTGTGTGTGTGTATGTGTGTATGTGTATGTGTGTGTATGTGTGTGTATGTGTGTATGTGAATGTGTATGTGTGAGTGTGTGTTTGTGTGTGTGTGTATGTGTGTATGTGTGTGTGTGTGTGTGTGTGTGTATGTGTGTATGTGTGTGTATGTGTGTATGTGTATGTGTGTGTGTTTGTGTGTGTATGTGTATGTGTGTGTATGTGTGTATGTGTATGTGTGTGTGTATGTGTGTGTATGTGTGTATGTGTATGTGTGTGTATGTGTGTATGTGTGTGTATGTGTGTATGTGTATGTGTGTGTGTTTGTGTGTGTATGGGAGGGCTGTTCCTCTTCAGGTTACATTAGAGCTCTGACTCCTGAAAGCAGAAGAAGGTCCCCAGTCGGGTGGAATTGTGTGTGTGTGTGTGTGTGTGTGTGTATGTGTGTGCGTGTGTGTGTGGGAACATAGTCGTGTCGAGTTGAGGAAGTCTGGCTTTTTACATTTTTATGGGACCTCCCCAACGGCCAGCCTCAAAGTGGGGAGGTCCCATGAAAAAAGGCCACCGTGGGTGGGTTTGTGTGTGTGGTTGTGTGGGTGGGTGGGTAGACCTGGGTGCAACAAAATTAAAACAGATGGAAAGTCCAGACAGTATAATGCTGTCAACTCACAAATGTGTGTGTTTGTATGTGTGTGTGCACACGTAACAAAATATCAGGTGGAAAGTCCAAGTTAAGGGTCAGTGTAAAAGGAATCTACCAGCTGGTGTGTGTGTGTGTGCACGCGCGTGTGTGTATGTATGTGAGTGTAGCCATACTATATTTATGGTTAGGAATGAAATGCAGGCAATGCAAGCATTTTGAATTTGAATTTAAAGGAAACCCTCATTTCTTTTCTTTTAACTCTGTGTCACGTCAGAGACGAGTTCCGTGCATGGGAAAGGGCATCGAGAGTGAGAGAGAGACAGAAAGAGCAAATCTCGATACTGCCACTGGGTTTTTGCCCCCTGGTATACTGATACATTTCACAGGGGCAGTCCCCTTTTCCCTGTGCGGTGGTTGCCAGCGGTTGCCAGTGGCACATTTTTTTGTCACATAGGAGCTATTGCAAGCCTTTTTTTGTCTTCTCCATTTTATAAAAGCAGAAAAAATACTCCACACTAGAGAGCTGAATATAAATACAGGCTACTGAGAATGAAGAATAACTGAACAGTAAAGAGGCAGTGTGTGTGTGTGCATGTGTGTGTGTGTGTGTGTGTGAGTGTGAGTATGAATGTGTGTGTGTGTGGATTATGAGGGGTTTTCCACACATGAGCAAAAGGGTGAGTCTCTACCTCTCTGTCATGTGAGCAGGTCAGCTGGTCACAACGTCAAACGGAGAGAGCAGAGACAGCGAGAGGCACTTCCCTTAAACCCTCTCCCCCAACCCCAACCACAACCCATCATTTCCCTCTCTCAGCACTGACTGATAATGACTAGTGATAGGAGGTATGAGAGACAGAGAGAGAGAGACTGTGTGTGTGTGTGTGTGTGTGTGTGTGTGTGTGTGTGTGTCAGCTATCAGTTTCCCACTGACCGCTGTTTGTGTGCCTCACTGTGTTGCACCATTAGCCTGCATGTGGGAGAAATACAACACCCAGAGACCCTAGACAAACATTGCTGTGTCATGCCTGTGTGTGTGTGTGTGTGTGCATGTGTGTCTGTCTGTCTGTGTGTGCATGCATGTGCGTATTAGAGAGACACAGAGAGACAGAACTTACTGTCTGTCACAGCCCCTCTGTGGTTTCCTTTACCTTTTTGGCTTGTGGGTTTAAACAAGTCATGCTGTCTTCCTTTCTTTTTATTCCAGCTACCACTCAATCATTTCTTCTCCTCCTTTTTTCACTCTATCTCTCTCGATGTAGAGTCAATACTTATTGCTGTGAATCCCAGTGCAGACGATGCATGGAAAAAATACATGCAGTATTAACAATTATTATTACACATTTAAATATATGTGGAAGTAACACTAAAGAACTTTTTTGTACCTTAAAATAATGTTTCCAAAATCATTTGGATGGTGCATCAACTCTGAACACAAAAGGGACACTCTAGCTCTTTGAACAGCACTAAGCAACTTTGCTTGCTCTGGTAGGAAATTTTGTAGTTTGTGAAATCACTTGCGCAAGCGTCCATTGGAGCATATTCCCGGCAGCTCAAAATGTGACCACACCTGTCAGCATTGGTCCAAATGGGTGTCTGCAAGTGAGAAAACCTGTCCCCAAACCTGTGCTTGCAAAAGGATGACCACCAAAACCACGCAAATGTGTGTATGTAGCAACTTGTAGCCTAACAATGTATTAACAACATTGGTAACGAAGAATTGCACCTCCATTGCCCGAGAGTAAAACTCATGGCAAAAGTTCCTTGGTGTTGCTTTAGAATAACTAATTGAATGTCTGAGAATTGTGTTAAAGAGATTATTATTAGTAGTATTGTTATTGTTGTTGTTATTATATTAATTATTTCTCTCTGTCTCTCTCTGTCCTCAGGAGCACAATGAGGAGAGCAGCTCAACAGCTCAATTCCAGGTGAGTCACTGTACTGGGCATTGGCTCAGGTGCTGCCTCCTTATATGACAAAGTATCTACTGACACAGTTAGTGTGGTACAGGCAAATGGATTAGACAGTCACTAAGCATACTAACAGTTAGAATAGTACAGACAAATACATTAGACTGTAACTAAGGATACTAAATACAGTTGCACAAGCATTTAAGTTTTACAACAGGTGGTCATCATGATATGCTTTCTTTATGATAGGCTTCTACTGCTTTGAGCCTTTGGTCAGCCCTAGTGGTGCACTACTGTCTATTATCCACAATCTCTAGCTTATAATAGCTAATGGCTATTATTCCTTAGCACTTAAATGAGGAAACTGATGTGAATCAGTCAGTATCCATGTTAATCGAGGTTGACAAGTGCTGTCTATAGGAAAATGAACTAGAAAACATGATGAAAAAGTGAGCTAGTATGTTTTTTATGTATGTATGTTTTGCTATTTTTTAATAAAAGAAGGAATCAGAAGTAAAACGTTAACTGAATAGGGCATAGGAAAATGAAATTGAAAGTTTTTGTGCCCCATTTGGTTAGTGGTAGCTTCTGATTCCTCCATTCATAAAGAAAATCACTAAACTCTCTTTCATTCTCTCACCCTCCTCCTCATTCTCTCCTGGTTGCTATGGATACAGAAGCAGAAGCAGGGTAGGCTAATATATTTGCACACACACACACACACACACACACACACACACACACACACAGACAGATAGACTTCACTGTTTTGTATTTCTCTTCTCATCCATTCTGCTTCCAATCAGTTCATGTACATTTTTATTTGCCTTCGTAGAATGCAATGAAACTTCCAAAAGGACCAAAAAGCCAGAAAAAGAGACAAAGCCAGCTGCTCTTCTGATAGGTGGGCTACAAACACACACACACACAAATACACAATCCTCTGCCAAGCGCAGAGGATTATGCTTTACACAACCATAATGATGCAAGGGGCTGCCAGGGCACATTATTTTTGTCTTGAGTACATGGCTCCATGATACAGTAGAAAACATAGAAATGTTAATGCCTTGTTGTAACAGACATAATCTGTGTTGATTTCTGATGGGGTATTTACATGTAATGTTTGATATGAGGGATGAAACATATCTGTACGCTTCAAGGTTCATAGGAACTTCTAGCAAACAACTATGTGACCACACCTGTCAGCATTGGTCTGAATGGGTGTATGCAAGTGAGAAATTCTGTCCTGTCGTGTGTGTGTGTGTGTGTGTGTGTGTGTGTGTGTGTGTGTGTGTGTGTTGAATGGTGATGATAAGACGAGTGCCTGTACATTTTTGCAGATTTAGAATAGCAATAAAAAACATTTAGTATATACAGTATATAAACATTTACTGATCCCCTCTGCTGAGAAATGTGCCATATTACCCCAAATATAAGACAATATTTTTGTCCTGTAATTACTTCTGAAAAAAGGGGGGTCGTCTTATATTTGGACCAATATGGTAACTGCTGTATGTATGCCTGTTTGTAATAAAGTTTGAATTTGGGAACAATATCTTCCAGCTACACATTTTCAGAAGGAAGATGTGAAGAAAGATGAGATTCTCCTGTGGACAAAAGAGGGTGACGGCTTCCTAATTGAGATGGACTACAAGGATGGCTCCCTGACTGTGAAACAAGAAGGCATCTACTTCCTGTACTCCAAGGTTGCAATTCCAGAGTACCAGTGTATAACCAAGCACACAGTCAAAAGGGTCTCACAAAGATATGGGAATGGCAGTAAACCCATGGATCTGATGCAATCAATGAGGTAGGCTATATATTATTTTATTTGTCTTTTGTACTGTGTTTCACTCAAAAATACACCCTACAGCAAATAATAATAATAGTAATAATAATAATGAAATGCTCCTCTTTAACAGGCATTTGTGTCCAAGATCGTCTCAGAAGGACAGACAGGAAATAACAGATATGAGCAGCAGCTACCTGGGAGGGGCCTTTCACCTATTTGCAAATGACTCCATCTATGTGACGCTGAATGTGAAGATGAAACCTGGACACACAGAGAACTTCTTTGGAGCTTTCATGCTGTAGAGTGCCGAGATGCTCAGCTGCTCAACTGAGAGAAGCTGTACAGTGTCTGCAGGACTTATAATAGGCTAATAATAATTGAATAGGTTCACATTGAAAACCTTATCTAGAGTTAAATTAATTGGTGTGTGTGTGTGTGGGGGGGGGGGGGGGGGTCATTGCAGAGAAAGAACTGATTCACTATGATTTTCACACCAGTTGTGGTCTATGCGGGGGAACAGAAACATCCATGTGTTCAATGACACACCACACAGGTTTATTTTATTTATTTAATATTTTCACTCAGAAATTTCATCAGAGCTGTGTCACAGACTTTCACAATATTTTCAGTCTGTATGTATTTCATATTTCTGAATGACACATTGACACATTGAGTCAGGGCTGTCATGCACAGCATAATGTAACACATTCTTTATGTCCCTAAGTAACTTATACAATAGATCATTATATTTTTATATGTACTTGTAAATACTATGTTTCCTCCCAATAATCACAACTTTAATTATTATTTTTTCATTCCTCGATCAATGCCTGATTGTAATGATTGCTATGGAAGGTAATGTCTATTTTGGAGGGACTGAACTTACACTGGGTGGACTGAACATAATTATGATGGACTTGAGACAGGGCAGGTCAAAGGAATGATTGCTTCCTTTGCTTTGGTGAAACTGCATTTACATTTATGATGTACATATTACAATATTACTACATTTATGATGTACATATTACAATATTACATATTATTTAGTAGGCACTTCTATCCAAAGCAACTGACACTCATCAATTACTTCAGGACCAGTCTCTCCTAGGGCACCTTAGGGTTGAGTGCCTTGCTCAAGGGCACAATGGTGGCAGCTGGGATTTGAACCCTCAATTTTTGGCCTACTAGCTTGCTTGGTTCCTTAACTGCTAAGCTACCACCACCCCAGTTCTGAGCCCAGTACTGAGCAATGCCCCCTGTAGACAGGCCTCCAACACATTAAGCTTGGACTGGTGACTACAAAGTTAACCATTGTCTTGATGTAAATTTTAATTGTTTGCTCATAGAGATAGTATACATGCAATCCCTCTGAAACAGACTTGACCAGTGGAAAGCAGCTTAAAGATGAAGGATGACCTCTGACCTTTGAAGAAGTCAATGTATAAGAATTGAGTCTAAGGTTGCAGTATTTGAGAAGTATCAGTTCTCTTTCTCTCTCTCTCTCTCTCTCTCTCTCTCTCTTTCTCTCTCCCTCTCTCTATGTCTACAAGAAGAGTATACTCATTCTCCACAATCCGGACAGTTTCTCAAACTTGTTAGTTTTTGTAAATTTCTTCTTTTTTGCAATTAAATATGAAAGAATTTGTATTATTGTTGATATACAGGATTGCCTGACATTCAGGGCAAATTAAACCGTATATAAGAGAACTTGACAGCTTGAGTGTTATTTACACACACACACACACACACACACACACACACACACACACACACACACAAATAAGGGCCATACACAAATTCATAAACATGCAGTACATATTTAAGGACACACACATGCGGTCATTTGTCTGCTGACCAGTGTGTGTGTGAGTGTGTCTGACTCACTGACAACAAAACATGGAGGGCGAGCAAGAGAGAGACAGAGTGTTTGTGTTTGTGCTCCTGTAGACAGTGCATCCAGGTACTACCACAAGTTCAAGCCTCTGTCTCTTTTTCCCACTCTCTTTTAAAGTGCTTTAGTGGTATAACAGTGGCATTTGTATTGGTACTGCAGTCGTGAGAGACAATCTTACTGTTTCTCCCCCTCTCTCTCTCTCCTATCAGTAACATTGAAACAATGTTTAAAAAAAACAAAACCTTCCAATCTCCTCTCTCACTGCTTCATAGTCTCCCGCATAGTTCTTCCATAAAAGAACAAAATCAGACACACAAACAAGCACTTGCAAATCTGATGCTTGCACAGACTCAGCAGAGAAAACACATTAACACACACACACACACACGTATACACACACGCACACACACACACACGCACACACATGCACAAGCGCATACACACACACACACACACGTATACACACGCACGCACGCACACACACACACGCACACACATGCACAAGCGCATACACACACACACACAGACACACACTGTGATGTTTATCTGTCACAATGGTAGGACTGCACCTCTTCCGCCTTTTTCCTGTTGTTACCACAAAACACACCATTTCCGTGCATCTCCTCTGCACACTCATCTGCCGCTCTCGCTCTTTCCCGTTCATTCTTTTTTTCTCTCTCTCTCTATCTCTCTCTTCATCTTTCATTCTTTCGGTCTTTATCCTTCTCCCTCTCTCTCTGTCCTTCTCTCTCCATCAATTTATCTGAAAGGCTCTATCCTTCTCTCTCTCTCTCTTTCTCTCTCCTTCTCTTTCTCTATCCTTCACTCTCCCTTTCATTCTCTCTCAATCTCTTTCTCTGAAAGGGTGTATCCTGGTCTCTCCCTTTCATTCTCTCTCAGTCTCATTCTCTCTTTCATCTGTGCGCTTCTGTTCTCTCATTCTCAGTCTCATTCTCTCTCACTCAATCTTGTTCTTTCTTTCATCTGTTCTATTCTCTCTCTTTCCTCTTTCGTTCAATTTCGATTCAATTCAGTAGACGAAAAAGCAATAAACAAACTGATGTGTTTGTATGTCTCTGTCTCTCTCTCTCTCTCTCTCTCTCTCTCTCTGTGTGTGTGTGTGTGTGTGTGTGTGTGTGTGCCTTGTTTTGTGGCATTCAGTAATGTGCTGCAAGAGCTGCTGTTTGACCCTGCTGTCCAAGTAAGACAGACAGTGCCTCATGTTCTTGTAAATGTCAAAACCCATTGAAATACACATTTCAAATGTTTTGCATTTCTAGAGAAGAGGAAAGTGCATTTCTCTCTTTCTCACCCGCTGAAGCTCACTAAACAGGTTCAGGTTACCACGTCACCTTTAACAGCGTTTATTGTCAAAATCAGGTTACCACACTCTCTACCACATCTCTCCATCTCTCTTGTTTTCTGTTCTCTTCCCCTGGCTTTCGTTCAACATGTCTCCTTCTCTGTGGTCTTCTCGCTGACTCATCTCATCTTCATTCTCTCTCACTCTCCCAGGTTCCTTCTTTCTCATTCTCTTTCCCTTGATTTGTCCTTCCCTCATTTTCATTTTTGGCTGCCCTGTTTTTTATGGTCATCGTCCTACGCAGGCCTCTTATAAAAACACAGCAGAGTTGATCACACTTTCTATCATTACTTTTTAAATACAAGATATCCACTTCTAAACTGTGCAGTGGCTACAGACTTTGCATTGAGTATTGCGTACGGTGTGGCACAGTTTTTAGAGGCAAGTAGACAACTAAACTAAATTTCCATCTGTATAACTCAGTGTATAAAATCTCAAGGGTAATGAGATAGCCCTTTCCAATATTACCATATTTTCTATAAACTGAATGTGTGTGTGTATGTGTGTGTGTGTGTGTTCAAGTTCAAGTTGATTGACACTTTCTATATTTACCTTTTTATTTGAACACATACAACACAAGCTACCCCCTCCTAAACTGGCTACAGACCATGTATACAGTGTTGCGAAACTTCGCCTGTATTTTTCAAAAAGTAATCATAACTTGTCCAATGAACCATGTTTGCCCCATTTTTATGTTCAGCAGTGTAGATCGGGGAAAAGGACTAGAGGGTCATTCTGTCTCAAATCACCCAGAGGCTCACAGGTCACCTTCTCCAAACAATCTCCAAAAACAAACAAACAAACAAAAACACAGGTGTTTGTATCCCAAAGATATGTAGAAGTTTCAAATATTATATCTGTATTACTAATCATTTCAAAACTAAGGCCTTTTGAAAATTCAAGGTTTTGGTAAACAAGCCTTTTGCCAAGCAATTACATTTTTTTGCGGAAACTGGGTGATTTGACATTGAATGACCTTATATGTAGGGTTTTTTGATTTAAGAATCAAAAATCTCCGTTGCTTAATATAGCAATAAAAAATCTGGCAAGCTCAATGGGATCAAATCCAGACTAGCAAGAAGCAAGAAGTGTCAGGCACTGAACCTTATGACCTTCAGGAGGAAACACAACATATATACAGAGGAAAAAAAGACAGACTCAGACTGAGAACAGTGGGGTTTCTCCCCTCTCTCTCTCCGCTATGAGGCAGAGAAGGTGTTGTGCTGCATCATGGGGGTGTTTTTTGTAGCTTCAGATGAAAACTGATTGAAGCTGCACTAGAAATGCACTAGGGGGAAAAAAATAACCACATCTTGGCA